>JACVTC010000023.1:0-300000 GCA_016946835.1 Neocallimastix lanati (nom. inval.) | reverse complement strand
TACATACTATACTTTTTTCATCATTTTATAGTTTATTTTTTTTTTCTTTGTTTTTATATCTTTAATATAATTTTTTATTCATTTACTTTTTAAAATATGACCTTTCAAAAATTTTTAATTGATAATTGTGTGTATATACTTTCAAAATGAAATAATAGCTATAGTGTTTAATAAATTTTATTGAAGAAAATATATATATTTGTTTTATATAATATTATTAACACTTTATTAATTTGGATATGAAAATGCATATTATTGATAAATATTATATCAATAATAATAATAATAATAATAATAACAATAACGGCAATATTCTTGATAAATATTGTTAGTAATTGATAAACATTATATCAATAATAATAATAATAACAATAACAGCAATATTTTTGATAAATATTATTAGCAACTACAAGATTTCTTTATTTATTATTCATTAATAATATTTTTTTTTTTTTATGATTCATATATACATATTTTTTTTTTTTATTTATTATGGTTCAAAATAATTAATTATATTTTTTACATTTATATATTAAAATTTCAATAAAATTATGAATTTATAATTTAAATTTTGTACTGTTATGGGACACAACCAATAAAAATATTTATTAATATAATTTTTTTTTTTTTTTTTTTTTTTTTTTTTTTAATTTATTTATTAATTATAATTAACTTTTACTTAGAATTAATTAAAATTAAAGATTAAATTAAAAAGTAAACTTTTTTGTTTTGTTTTTAATAACTATAAAGCATTAAATATCAATTATTTTTATTTTAACACTTTTTACATTTATTTTTGATTTAATTTTTTATTTATTTATTTATTTATTTTTTTATTTATTTATTTTTTTTTATTTTGAGATAAATTCATTTTAATTAAAACAAATATAATTAATAAAATTTATTTATTTTTTTTTTATATTTTGTATTAACTATATTTATTTATTTATATTATTACTATTACTATTATTTATTTAATTTTTTTTTTTAATTTTTAGGTTAAGAAGAGAATACTCTTCTATTACTTTATTTTATTAATCTTAATTATTAAAAAAATATTAATATATCATTTATATTGTAAATGTTATAAATATATTAAAATAATATATATGTATGTATAAATACGAAAAAAAAAAATGTATAAAATAAAATAAAATAATATTATTAAAAAAATTATATAAAAAATAAAAAGTTAATGAAATTCATTTAAAGATGTCAAGAAATTTACAATGTAATTATGATATTATGATATGGATTGAAATCATTTCTAATAAAAAATATTTAATAAAATAAAGCAAAGAAGTTTAACAGTAGTAAAGCAATATTATAGTGTGGTAATATGCTGTAATAAAGTCCATCATTTGATACCCCGGGTTTGAGCTCTTCCTCGAAGAAGGCGGACCGACGACACTTTGGAAGGTTCTGGAGGTATAGAGGGGAACTTCTGTTAAACTATCTACTTTACAGATGTTAATTTTTTTTATTATTTTATTTTTCTATTTTTTTTAAAAAAAAAAAAAAAAAATATTATTTATGAATCCATAATAAATAATTGATTCATAACTTATTTATATCAATTTTTTTATAAAGTTTTTGTTTGATTTATATATTCATATTCATATTATAAATTATATCTTTTTTTTTTTTTTTTTTTTTTTTATATATAAAAATTTACATCTAATACACAAAAAATATTTGATTAATTCATTTAAAAAATGTCTATAAGGCTTTCCCTCAGATGATTATTTCACCCAACCATGATACTACGCTTTGAATTGAAGCATAGACCTTGATGATTGTAAAATTTCCAATCGCCAATGATTACACCCACTAGGGAGGAGTTAATGGTTCCGTTCTGATGCTCGTGGTCATTAGAGATATATGTAGGAACGTTAGGAATGCATCTCCGGGCAGTGTGTAACGACGATTGAGAGCGGCGAAGCTGATACAGTATGCCAATAACTCATCACCTTACAGTTAATTAATAACTGTATGGCCATATGGGAGATGGGTACCCATATGTGCAAGTCTATGTTTCATTTAAAAAAATTTTTTTTTTTTTCATCTTTCTCATTAAGAAGAAAATGGATAAATTTTAATATAAAAATTTTAATGATGAAATTTATTGATGGTATAGTTATTACAGTTTTTTTTTTTTTTATTTTTCAATTTTTTTTTTTTTTTCGAACATTTTTTTTTACTTTTTTTTTCTAAACATAAAAAAAGAAAACAGATAAAAAAAAATTAAGGAATTAAAGTTTTTTAAAGTTTTTTTTTTTTTTTTTTTTTTTTTTTTTTTTTTTTTTTTTTTTTTTTTTAAAACAATAATTATTAAATATGAATAGTATACCTATTTTTTCTTTTGAGTTTATTTTAATTATGGTGAAAGTTAGTATTATTAACAATATTATTATTATTATTATTAAATATTAATTAATATCAATTTAATATTAATATTATTGTTATTATTTTTTAGAATAAATAGGTTTTTACTCTTTTAAATATAAAAAAAAAAAAAATTTTTTTTCTTTTGAATAAAATATATATATATATATAATTTCATTAATATTTATATAATAAATTTTTTTTTTATCCATACATATAAATATATAGAAATCATTAATGAATATTTAAAATATAAAATTATATATATATATATATATATTTTAAAATAAATATAAAGCATTTTTATGTTTAAATATTAATATTCATTTATATATTGGGATTAGAGTATTTCGAATATTCAATATAAAAAATTTAGAAAATACGTTAACAATATATCGTCATTAGGTATGAATTAATAAAAAATTCTTTTCTTTTTTAATAAAATTTTAATAATTATTAATTAATTAATTATTATATTTATATTACTATTTAATGAATCAATAATAAAACAATATCATATTTTTAAAAAAATAGATGGCAATTTTTTTCTTTTTTTCCCTTTTTTTTTTTTTTTTTTTTTTTAAAAAAAAATTTTTTTTCAGTATTATTATTATTACTATTTATTATTTATTATTATTTATTATTATTTATATATTATTAATTTTATTATTAATATTATTTTTTATTATTATTCATTTTATTATTTATTATTATTATTGTCTATTATTATTATTATTTATTATTATTAAATATGAATAATTTTTGAAAATATAACTCCTAAAATATTTATATTATTTAATAGTATTTTCATATAAAAAAAAAATATATGTATAAATATTAATACATATAATAATCATATTATTACATAATAAAGAATTTTCATCTATATGTTATAAATATAGAAATAATTAATCAATATATTAATATAATTATGGTTTTTGATTTATTTTTTTAAAAAATCAATATTTATATATATACTACTATTACAACTAATTATAATTTTTTATATAAAATATAAAATTACAATTAGTATTTAAAAAATATCATATTTACAAAATTTAATATTATTATAAATATATGATTACGATTTACAATAGTTTGTAATATTTAATATTTTTATAATTTAACTTTTTTTTTTTTTTTTTTTTTTTTTTTTTTTGTAATATTTAATATGTAATGCTTTATTAATTAAATGGAGAAACACTATCATTTTCATAGGTAGGATAAGAACTAATTTTTGTATATTTTTTAATGATAGGTTTATTAATGGAACCGACAGAATAGTTAAAATTATTGAATTCTTTATAATTATTATTACAATGGGCTTTTTCTACAGAAGAATAGAAAGCTGAAGAATTGATTAAAGTATTTCTGCTATTTTTTTTATAATCAGTGTTTATGACATCAACAGCAAAACTGTTTTTTCCTTGATTATTGTTGTTGGAGTGAGGATTACTATTATTATTGGAGTAATAATCACTATAAGCACCTCTTGAATTAATATTACTTGATGAATTATTTGAGGAATTGGAATCTTGAACACCATATTTAAATACAAGGGCATCCGTAGCAAGAATTAAAATAAATACGGATTTAAAACAGTGTAAAGTAACAGTTATACTTGTACAAAAATCCAATTTTGGAAATAATGTACTAATAATATATAGAACAGAAAGAGTAAATCCAACAATATCAACAGCAATTAATATGGTGTAACTTGAACTCTTCATGTGACTTGCAATACCACTATTATTAATAGATCCACGATTATATTTTCGATTAACAAAGGATATAATATATATAGTACAAATCATATCGGAAACGGCAACAGCTCCAAAAGCTACCCCATGACAGATTCTAGACATTTTAGTGTTAAGGTAACCTTTCATCATACGATCATAACCATCATAAATTCTAGCGATGGCAAATGGTATAAAATTTATAATTAGAGCCGTTTTGATAATTTTATAAGCCTTCTTTCTTGAAAATGCTTCTATTTTAATTAAATTTAATATTGGAACGGAATACTCACTAATAATCCAAAATAATTCACCAATAAGAAAAGGAATAACTCTACCATGAATATCATGTTGACTTATTTGACAAATATATGCTACTGTGGAATTTTCAGTAATAGAACCAAGAAGACCGGCAACAGAAGAATAGAATAAAACTTTCCAATACTTTCCTTTACCGATCATATGATACATAATAGCGACTAAAATAAATTGGATAATATATGAGAAGAAAAATGTATCTCTTGTTTGATTATTGATACCTTGAAAGAAATTGATATAATCTCTCCTATAACAAGTATTAGCACTTTGTGAATTTTTATCAATCTTCATGCTTTCCATTTTTTACTATTTTTTATTTTTTTTTAAAAAAAAAAATATTTAAAAAAAATATAAATTATACACAAAAATATACAAAAAAAAAAAAAAATTTTTTTTTTCTATTAATTAATAATTTTAATATTATTATTTTATAAAATATAATATTAATTTTTTTTTTCTTTATTATTTTTAATTTTTTATTCTTTATAAATTAGAAATAAAAAGTATAAAAAAAAGAGCAATTTCTTTTTCTTTTATACTTTATTATAATTATTGTTATTGTTATTGTTATTATTATTGTACTTCTTTAATTAATTAAAATTTTATTTATTAAATATATAAAATATATAATAATAATATGATGAATACATAAAAATGAATTTTTAATATTTAAAATTGAAAAATAAAATGAAATTATTAATTAAATATATAATAATAATAGAAAAAAAATTATAACAATATGATATATAAATAATAATAATAGTAATAATAAATAATAATAATAAATAATAAATAATAAATAATAATACGTATAATTATAATTATAATTATTATATAATGAAAATCCACTATTAATTTTTTTAAACATTTTTTTAATTATCTATTGTTAAAATATATATTAATTAATATATTATTAATTAATTATTAATCTTTCCATTTCCATCTTTAATAAAAAAAGAACTTTATTTATATTTATATAAATGGTTTATTTTATTTTATTTTATTTTTTCTTTTTATATAACTAATATTAATATTTAAATATATAATTAATTAATTTTTACTTATAATAATTTTTTTTTTTTTTTTTTTTTTTTTAAAATATTTTTAATATAAAATTTTATTAATTAAATATTAATATTTAATATTTATTTTTATTTTTTTTTTCACTTTTTAATAATTGGATTTTTTTTTGAAAAGAAAATATTATTAATTAAAATTGATTAATAATATTAATTTAAATATAAATAATAGAAATAATTTGAAAAAAAAAAAAAAAAGTAAAAATAAAAAAATTGTGAATTAAATATTATTAATTTTATTAATTTTTTTTTCCTTTTTATTAAAATAGTAATACATATTAAATATTAAATTATATATAGGAGAGAATATGAATTATACAAAAAAAGAATATTTAAATATTCTTATGATTTTATTAATGTTTAGCTATATAAAATTTGACAAATATATATAAATTTTGTTTTATTTTTCCTAATTAAAATTACAAATAAAAAATAAATAAAAAATAAATAACAGTAATATATAACAACAACAATAATATATAATAATAATAATAACAATAATATATAATAATAATAATAACAATAACCATTATAATAATAATAATAATAATAATAATAATAATAATAATAATAATATTTAAAACTTTTTTAAATTTTATATTGTATATTATTAATTATCAATTATTATTTAAAATTTGTAATATATATATTATATATTTAAAAATATTGAAAAGTTAAAAATAAATATCAATTTCAAAGGTTTACTATTGTTAAAATATTGTAATTTAGATTTATAACAATTTAATAACTATCTAATAACTAATGTATTTATAATATGGTATATATATTAATATTACAATGCAATATATAATTATGATGTAGTTTTAAGTTTTAAACTAATTTTATTAAAGGCGTCAGGTTCTAAATCTCCAAAATTTTAAACTAATTTTTATTAAAGGCATTAAGTTCTAAGTCTCCAAAATTCTATGTTATATATAGTTATATATATATATATATTATAGCCGCAAATATTAAGGATTTAAACTTTATTTATTTATTTATTTATTTATTAAGTACATATATATTTTTTAAAAAATACAAATTAATAAAAAAAAATATTATTTGTCTGAATTTAACATAATAATTTTTTTTAATGGTAATGAGAAATAGAAATATAAAATATAAAATATAATTATTATATAGTTAAGTTCTAAATCTCCAAAATGCTAGGTTATATATATATATATATATATATATATTAATCGTAATTATTGAGGATTATAACTTTATTTGTTTATTCATTTAATAAGTAAAAAAAAAGTTATGTTGTATATATATATATATATTATAGCTGTAGTTATTGAGGATTTTAACTTTATTTATTTATTTATTTATTAAGTACATATATATATATATATATATATATATTTTAAAAAACACAAATTAATAAAAAAAAATATTATTTGTCCGAATTGAACATAATAATTTTTTAAATAGTAATAGAAATAAAAGTAATATTCAAAATCAAGGGCATATATAAATTCAGAAAAAAACCTATATGCAACAAACTAGTGACTAGTGTCTGTGTAGTTCTTGCTCTTTCTTTATTTGATCAAAGTAGAGCTGTATAATTCGAAACTTGGCCAATAACTATAGCAGAAAATAACATTCGTTTATGAGGGATAAGAATATGAGAATTCTTAAGAAATTCTTTAATGGAATAAAGAATTGGTAATTTTATATATATATATATATATATATATATAATGACCATAGCTACTAAAGGGAGTATTAAAGAATTTGATAAAAAAATATAAAGAATTATATTAAATAATTTGAATGATGAAAGTCTAAAATGTATTTTCCATTTCAGATTACTTGAAATCAATTTTTAACAAGAAAGAGGTATGGAAAGGCGTTAAACTTACAGGAAATAAGAATTAGCTTAGCTAAAAGCCTTTTTTACAGCCTAATTAATTGATGAAGTTGAAAATGAGTGTGATAAAAGAATTGGAAACTCACACGATAACTCTTCTTGCAATCAATAATTTTAATTCACATATAGTAACAAAATTTTTAGTAAATAGCCTTATCACTCATGAAACACATGATAATATTTTCGAAAATAATAAATTTGATAATGGCGTTAATAAAGGCAAATATAGAGTACAACTGTGCTATTTCTGTGAGGAAGAAAGTCATAAGAAATTTGTTAACTATCCAAATTTGCAACTGAAATTATATTTATTAGAAAGCTTTGCTTATATTTACATCCTACAAAATTTTATTTTAACTTTTAATAATTCTAATTAATACAAAAAATTTATTTTCACTTATGATAATTAAATAATAATTTTAAATAATACAAAAAATTTATTTTCACTTAAAGATAATTTTAAATAATAATTTTAAATAATACAAAAAATTTATTTTCACTTATGATAATTTTAAATAATTCATAAGTTAATTCAATTCAAAAATAAATTAATTTTAAATAATACAAAAATTTATTTTCACTTATGATAATTTTTAAATAATTCATAAGTTAATTCAACTCAAAAATAAATTAAAACTTCCCAATAATATATTGTAATTTATTTTATTTTTTATTTACTTATTTTTGCTTAATTAAAAATAGTTTAATTAAAACAATTGTAAATAGTAATTTATTAATTATTGGTACTATTATATATTACCCAATAAATTTATATTAAATATTTTTTCAAAATAAATTATAATCAAAATAAATAAAAAAGTGTAAATAGAATTAGTAAAATTTCATATTTTTAATAATTTATGAAATTTTTATAATTGAAATAATTATATACAAGATAAATTTGTTAATATATTATTAATATGTTTTATAGAAAAAAAAAAAAAAAAAGATAAATATCAATGGATTGTATTAATACAATAAGAACTATTTGTTATAAACAATTATATTGTTAATAACATTATTAAAAGAATTAAATTTTTAATAAAAGATCTATTATAATTTTTTTGGGGGTGTTTATATATTTACTTTTTTATTAACTGCTCTTTTACAATTGGTTATATTTATTTTCTTTTATTTTTTACTTCTTATTCTAAAATAGTTAATTGATAATAGTATGATAGCATTACATGAATATTTTAAGAAATTTATATTTTTATAAAATATAAAAATAAGTGTATTACATTATAATTTTTTACTTTTTGTAATTTATTTATTAAACTTTTTAATACTGATAACTATTTATTTCAAAAAAAAAATATAAATAAAAATAAAATAAAATAAAATAAAATAAAATAAAAATAAATAAATAAATAATAAAATTTTTCCTACAAAGAATATAGAATGGAATTATATCAAGTTATCATCCAGTATCTAGTATTACACAATGTTTATTTTTTAATATTATTTAAAGTTCATATGTATATGAAGGATAAAACAAAATGGAACTCTATTTAATATATTAATGTCAATTCAATAAATATTGACGGATAAAACAAAATGGAATTCTATTTAATATTAATGCTAATTAAATAAATAATAAAAACAATATTGAAAAAAATGATAAACTCTATATAGATTTATATAGGTTAATATAATAAGTAAAAATAATCTATTTTTGGAAAGATAATTTATAATTAAGATAAGGTGTTTTTCAATTTTATTAGAAAATAAAAAAATATATATATATATATTATTTTAAATTTAAGAAATTGTTTTATACTAAATATATCTTTTGTAAGATGTGTTACTAATTAACAAAACACATCTTACAAAAGATATATTAAAATAATTATAAAAACCTTAATAATGTATAATATTAATTACATACGGCTATTATATTTTTATATAACTAAATGAGAATTCTTTTTTTTTAACATATATGTTATTTTTTAAACTAAAAATAATTAATACATTAAACTAAAAATTATTATTTCATTAAAGTATTAATAATATCATAATATAATATTATATAATATTACAAACATATATAATTTCATATAATATTATAAAAATAATTATATATAAAATTTTTCCAATATATATATAATTTTTTTAAAAAAAATACTTTAAGATGAATGAAAACTTTAATAATATATTAACTTTATAAAATTAATCATTTTTTTTTTATAAAATTAATTATTTTTTTTTTATAAAATTAATTTTTTTTTTTTTTTTTTTTTTTTTTTTTATAAAATTAATTATTTTTTTTTTATAAAATTAATTTTTTTTTATAAAATATTTTATATCATTTATTTTTTTTATTGTATAAAACTACTAGTTTAAAAAAAAAAACAATATCTTTTAATAATCGTGGTTATAAATTTTTTTGCTAGTTAGACATACACTAAATCATGATAACAAAATATTATATGAGTTAGATTTATACAATATCTAGAATTTTAAAATCAAATTAATTATTAATAAAAGATTTTTATATGTCACTATAATAATAATAATAATAATAATAATAAGAGAAATGTAAAGAATATTTCGAACATAGCTTATTTATACAAATAATTATATATATTATTTAAAAATAATAAAATAAAAAATGTTCGTTCATTTTGATACTTAGTTATCCGGTGACACCAGTATCAAAATAAAAAAAAAAAGTATTTATATATATATATAATCTAAATATTCTTTGTTACTATATATATAACTATTTTTTAAGATAAAATAAAGTAGAATATATATACATTTCTACATCATATTTTTTATATTACTTAAAATTATTATTATTATTATTATTATTATTATTATTATTATTATTATTATTATTATTATTATTATTATTATTATTATTATTATTATTATTATTATTTTTTAGAGTAACTATTAAAAAAAAATTAAAATAAATAAAATTACTATTAAAGTAATTTAAATATTGATAACTTAACGAGGTAGGTTAGCATTTTCAAGCTGGAGTAGATTCAACATTAGTAACCATATTAGCGAAAGATATTAGGAGCAATAACAGGAACAACTGGTTGAGAATAGTAAGTCTTTAAGTGATCTTCAATAATATTAATATATTCTGACTTATAACGTTCCATATCACTTTCATTAGCACGAAGTTCACGACATGGAGCAGTGGTATTACCAGTATCGGGAAACGTAGTAGTATCAGAAGTTACTGGAGCTTGATTTTGGTTTTGCTTATTTTGTTTATTTTGTTGGTTTTGATCTTGACCTTGATTTTATTGGTTTTGGTCACTGGCTTGAGTATTAATAATACCACACCAATTTCCATTTTCTACACCCCATAATCCATCTTTATCGGTGTATTTAACATGGACAGTTTTTTGACGACAAGGATAGCCAAGATCTGTAGATCAGTATGAATCGGCAGAAACAATATTAGCTATAAGAGCAATAACAACAGTAAAAACAACAGAAGCCTTCATTTTTTAATTAAAAAAAATTTTTTTTTTGTTAAATCACAAATTCATAAAAGATTTATAATAATTAATTTAAATACTTTTATATACAATAATTTTAATTTATAATCTATAAAGATTTTATATTATTTATAATACAATAAAATATTTTCTAATATAAAAAAAATTTTATTTTTAAATAAAATAAAATTACAATAATTGTTGAATGAAAAAAAATTTTAAAGAGAATTTTTTCCCTATTTATTTTTTGTTTGTTTGTTTGTTTAAATGATGTTACATTAAACAACTTTTTTTTTTTATATTATTATATTAAAAGAAAAGACAAAAAAACAAATTAATGTTAAGACGGCATATTTAATATATTAATTTAAACTAATAATTTAAACTTTAATTTTAAATTTACATAAAAAAAATAAAATAAAATAAAATAAAAAATTATTTAGATTTAAATAAAGTTTGTTTTAGAATGTAAAAGTAACATTATTCATTGAACAAATTATATTTTTGATTCTAAAAATGGTTAATAAACATAAAGTTAAATAAAAATATGGTAAATTACTAAATTAAATACAATAAAGTTAACATTATAATAAAAATATAAAATAAAACTTTAAATAATAACTAAATAATATTTGAAATTTTTACTACTAAAAATATTCTTTAATAAAATGAAAAAATAGAGTTAACGGTTATAACTATATAATGATGATATTTTTCCTACCAAAATAATTTTTTCTACTTTGATTCTACTCTATTTCATTTAATTATTATAGGAAGAATTAACACATTTCCATTAATTTTTAATGGACTATTAATTGAATTTTCATGATGCTATATTGTCAACATGTTGTTATTATTTATTGAACCATCTAAAAAGAGTTCAAGTTAATTATAAATGATAGAAATAGATTTAGCGAATATTAATTAGATTTCATTCTATAATATGAATGAGACTTTGAAATTTTATTTAAATTTTTTTTTTTATTTTCTTACAGGAAACTATGAATAACTTTGATAATTTATTTTAATAAAAATAAATTAATATTATTGGGCTGGTAGTTAAGAGGAATAGAAAATAGCGATTGTACTTTTACTATCGTAAGTTAAATGATATTATAGTGTCAGATAATTATACCTTCCTAATATTGATGAAATATTAGATAGTTTAGGAGGTGCAAAAATTTTCTCTACTCTGGATCATTTAAACATTTAAATATGATGCTTGAAATCTTCAGAAAATATGAAATTAAAATCAATATTGATTTTTCCAAGAAGAAGTTGAAGTTTTAGACCATATAGTTACTAATAATGGATTAAAAAACTATGGATTCCAAGGTTAATGCTATTAAAAACTTAATTAAACTAAGCAATATCACTGAATTAAGATCTTTCTTTAATACTGCAGGATACTAAAAAATTTATGAACAAACTCGTTATGGTCGCTGTTCTTTTAAAACAACCTTTTAAGAAAGAATGCGTCACTTACTTGGGTAGAAGAATAACAGGCTAGCTTTGATAAATTAAAAGATTCTATTGTTAAAGTTCATATATTAGCTCCCCTTGATTACAGTAAACAATTAATAATTGAACTATTGCCTCAAAAGATGATTTAGGGAATATTATTAAAGGTCAATGAAGAGGATTGATTAGAGCATAATGTACATTTTGTTAGTAGAACTTTAGAAAAATCTGAGAGAAATTATGGTATAACAAACTTAGAAGGTACTGCGATATATTTCTGCATTCTTTGATTTATTTTTTATTTATTTTTATTTATTTTTTTTTTTTTTTTTTTTTTATTATTACTTTATATTTTTATACTTTTTCACTATTTATTTTATTTTATTAATAATATTCTCTTTTATACTACTTCAATATTTATTTTATTTTATTATAATATATTTATTGTATTATATTATATTTTATTATATTTTATTATATTTTATTATATTTTATTATATTATATTTTATTATATAATATTTTATTTTATTTTATTTTATTATATTATATTTTATTTTATTTTATTTTATTATATTATATTTTATTATATTATATTTTATTATATTATATTTTATTATATTATATTTTATTTTATGTTATGTTATTTTATTTTAATAAAAAAAAAAATTTAATCAATATTACAAAAAAAAAAAAAAATTATAGATTATTATTATTATTATTATTATTATTATTATTATTATTATTATTATTATTATTATTATTATTATTATTATTATTATTATTATTATTATTATTATTATTATATTATTATTATTATTGATATTCTTCTGAGATTTCCTCCACTTCCGTATTATCATTAGATTCAGAATTTTGCTCATCAGAGTTTTTAAGTTTTTCTTCTATTATGTTAATAATTTCATCATTTTTAAAAAGTTCAATTATACTTTGTTTTCCATATTGTTCTTCCAAATCTACAATAAATTCAAAAGTTTCATTATTACAGTTAATATTATATAAAATATTTTCTCTTAAATTCATGAAAAAGTGTTTAGGATTGTTCATTACATCAAAAACAATAGCCAAAATATATTCATTTGGTGGTGTGACTCTTTTCATCGTTTCTATTTGCATTTTACTTAGATAAAACGGAACTTTATTATTACAAAATTCATATGAAGTAGATTTAACTTCTATATAAAATTGACGACCATCTTTTGCTTTAGCTATAATATCATAATGAGATCCATCTTCAGGGTCAATAAAATATGTTTTTCCTTTGCAATCAAATTTTTGACCATATCCTTCCTTTCTTTGCATTGTCCATTCAACTGATTCAAATTGATTTGATCTAAGCAACAATTCATATATATAGACTTCACCATTTAAACCTGTTATTTTATTGCGACTTGAATTAAAATAAAAATCATAATTATATCTTATGACTTCGTTGAAAGTATCACGAATAAAAATTTTTTCATTATCATTAAAGCCTGAATAAAAATTTATACTAATACTTTTAGTATTGTTAGAATTAATTTGTTTATTAGATGATAGAATGTGATGAGATTTTTCATTAGAACTTTTTAATAAATGGATATTTTCATTAGTGGATGATATACAATTATTTGATTGATTGCCATAAGAATATATATTATTGTTCATGTTAAAAATAATATCATCTAAATTAATTGTTAATGTATTATTACTTTCTGAATTGTTTGAAAGGTTTAACGGCATTGGTTTATGTAAATTACTAATATATTTAATACATTCTTTAATATTATTAAGATTTTCAGGATTTTCTTCATTTATTATCATATCAATAACTTCTTTGTAATTATTTTCCAACAATTTTGAAATTTTGTCTTCTTCATATACTTTTCCTAATTTAGTCATATTTTTACGAGTTTCTTTATTATATAAAACCTTTAATATAATACTTTCCCTTTCGGAATAAGTGTATGGGAAATATTTTTTTAAAAGTTCATCATCATCAATTTTATCAAAATATATTTCAACCAAATTATCAATTACTCTTTTAAATGTCAAATCGGAATAGTTTTCTGAAAAACTGATTTTTTTCTTTATCATATCATCAATTTCTTCACAAATATTTCTGTATGAATATGTTTCCATTTCTGAATTTTTAAATTTTTCTACTTTTGGATGAAGAAGAAAATGTCTTACATCAATACCTAGATCCTTAGAAATATCTTTTAATTCATCTGGTATTTCATGTTCAAATAATCTTTCTTTTTTAAGATCTATCAAATAGCAGAATTCATTATTTTGATTTGGTATAGCTTTTCCTTCTGAAGTAAATTTAAAAATAATATTTAAATATTCGAATATTTTTTCTTCATTATTTATTTTTAAATCTGAGTCTAAATCTTTAATATTTTTATATTTTTCAATATTTGAAATTATTTCCTTACAAATATAATAATTAGCATCTTTCCAAAATTCTTTATCACAGTATTCATTTTCAATTTCACAATTTTGAATATTTGGTTCACAAAATATTTTATAGATATCGAATAATTTTCTCTGAATATTTTGCCATATATTATGGTCATCATTAGTTTCTTTTGGAATGATTCTAATAAGGTATTTAGCAGCCTTTTGTTTATTTTTTAGTTCTTTTTCTTTAATGAAATAATTTTTTATTTCATCTATGTAATCATTAATTTTTCTTTCTCGACCATGAGTTAGTGATTTTATAGATAATAATTCATCATCAATTAAATGTTTCTTAATATCATAATTGAAACAAGAACTCATGCATTCTTTAAATAATTCAGGAATATGAATATCTTCATATAATTCATCAGCTTTACAAAATTTTCCATTCTTATTTGGGACTACTGAATGATATCTATATAAATATTCTGGAACCAGTTTTAAAAAATCTTTAATGTATTCAATATTGAAATAACCTCCAAGTTGACCTTTCTTTTCTAATACTTCAATTAATTTTTTAAATACAATTTCATCAATTCCATTCCATAATTCTTTTGGGAATGAATTTCCATCCTCCTGAGATGGCATATTGAATGCTTTAGAACATAATTTATATATTAAACGACGTTTTTGAACAAATATTTGATCTTCATTATCTTCTGGAATATAAGAAATTAATATTAAAATTTTATCATTCCATTCATTCATTTTATTTTTGATTAATGAAACTGCATCTTTTATTTTTTCATCTTTAACAATTGAACAAATGGTATAAATATTTTTATGAATATGATTTTTTTTCCATGGTAATTCTAATTTTTCAATGCATTCAATCATGTTATCAGGAACTTCTATTGATGTTGAAATTTCATAAGATAATTTAACAAAATCTAAATTCATATTAGGAATAATATTATAAATATTAAGGAAATTACGTTCATTTTTATAAATAAATAAAAGAAAATCATTAATCCATTTCCATTTATCTCTATTTGCTAATGATATTTTTTCACTCAAAGTATTCATGTCTTTTAATTCTGATAAATATTGAACACATTCTTCCATTCTAGTATATTTAATATTTTTATCTCCTTTCCATATATAATTTTTATATTGAATAAATTCGTCATATATTGGAATACTTTTATCATAGATTTGAGAAATAAAATCATAGGCTTGTTTTTGAATATTGATAGATTTATAGTTAATAATGGGAAGATGGGCATCCACTAATTTAATATATTGTTCACCATTCCATAAAATTGGATATTTCTTTAAAATGTTTCTCATTGGATGAACAAATTCTTTTTCATACCAATCATGATCAAAATTTTGAATTTCATCATCTTCTGGAATTGATGTGAGACCTCTAGCTAAATAATAACGTTTTTTTATTATATCGTTTTCACATAAACATTCTAAAAGATTTTCATATAGTTTTTGAGATTTTGAAAGAATCATTTTATTAATACCTTCGTCAGATATTTCACCTGTTTTCTCATTAATTTCTTTTCCATGAAGAAGAATAGATTGTCTTTCCATATTAGGTTCAAAATTTTGACTATTAATAATATATGGAAGTTTATGCTTTTCTGATCCTACTAATGGAAGTGAACAATATAAACAAGGTGAAGATTCATCAACAAAAATATTATTTTTATCATCTATTTCAATAGCACAGCAAATTCTGAGATTATTATTTGTTTTAAATCTTTCACTAAGTGCTTCATTTCTTTCTTCAATTTTTTTATATAAGAAACTTCTATTGAAATGCTTATCACCATCAGTAATATAAAGTGTTAACATTTCACAACCTTTTAAAAGATTATTATTATAATTTCCACGTTCAATTCTATGTATTTCACCATTATTATTAAGTTTAATACTACGAATTTCTGGACAGAATAACATTACTTTATTAATATTATCTTTGAAATTTTCAATCCCTAATCTTCCAGCTTTTTTATTTTCTTCCGTTTTAATTATATATTCATAACTAGTCCATTTTTCTGATATTTTTTCTGATTCAGATTCAAGAGAAAATTCACGATAACTATTTTTAGTTTTAGTTAATCCTTCTAAAAGTTCTTCTTCCTTTTCTCCTTCTCTAAATATGGTAACATTAAATTTTTTAATTTCTTCTTTGATATTAATAAAACTTGAAATTTTAACAACTTTAGAAAGTGAATGGGTAGTAAGAAAACCTGTTCCAAAACGACCTGTACTTTCTGAATTATTAGCTTTTCCTTCTGTAAATTTATATAGCAATGCTGGAAGTGTTTTTTTAGTAAATGGTAATCCATTATGTTTAAAAATATATTTATCTCCATCAATTAAAATTTCAATATCTACATCTTTCCTATCATTTTGACCAACAATACTATCTTTTGCATTTTGAATTAATTCCCATATCCATCGTTTGCAATCAGTATCACTTGGACTTTCTAATTCTCTCAATCTATTAGAAATATTGGATATATACATTTTTCCAAAAATATACATAAATTCATCAGAAAATAAATTATTTCTAATTTTTTCAAAATTATATTCATTTAAACTATTAGTCACATCTTTAAATTTTGGATCCGAACGTTTATTTGGATTATTATTATTTTCTTCTATAAGTTTTGCTATTTTTTCATTAACCTCTTTTTCTGATACACAATCTCGACAAATTCTATCTATATTTTTATGAATAAGATATTTTCTTACATCATAATTAAGATCTTTAGCAATATCTTTAAGTTCTTCTGGTATCATTTCGATATTTTTTGTTTCTATATTTGTAATTCCTTCATTGTAAAGATCCTTTAGATAACAAAATTCTTCATATTGATTTGGTACAATTTTTTTATTTTTCTTAAATTTGTAAAGTACATTTAAATATTCAAATATATATTTTTTATCTATATTGTTTATATTCAATTTATTGATTAATTCATTGACATTATTACAGTTTTGTATAATTGTTATAATTTCATCACAAATATAATTATTAGCATATTCCCAAATTTTAGGATTACAATATTCATCTTCAATTTCACAATATTCGCAATATTTAATATTAGGTTTACAAAATATTTTATAGATATTGAATAATTTTCTTTGATCATTTTGCCAAATTTTATCGTTATCATTAGTTTCTTTTGGAATGATTCTAATAAGATATCTAGCTGCTTCTTGTTTATTTTTAAAATCAAAGGTATTAGAAGTGAAGTAATAACTTATATTAACACTACTAATATTCATTTTTGGAACATTGGATAATGATTTTATAGGTAATAATTTATTATCAATTAAATTCTTCTTAATATCATAATTAAAACAAGTATTCATGCATTCTTTAAATAAGTCAGGAATATGAATATCTTCATATAATTCATCAGCTTTACAAAATTGACCATTTTGATTTGGAATAATTGAATATTTATTTAATTCTGAATAGTAAACAGAAATACAATTTAAAAATTTTTTCATATATTTAATACTGAAATAACCTCCAAGATGACCTTGCTTTTCTATTTTTTCTATTAATTTTTTAAATACAATTTCATCAATACCATTCCATAATTCTTTTGGGAATGAACTTCCATCCATCTGCTGTGGCATATTTTTAAATATTTCGGAACATAATTCATATATCGTTTGACGTTTTTGTACAAATGATTGATCTTCATTATCTTTTGGTATATAGGAAATTAATATTAAAATTTTATCATTCCATTCATTCATTTTATTTTTGATTAATGAAACTGCAAATTCAATGTTATGGTTTATTCCGGAATTGAACTTTTCAATATTTTTATGAATATGATTTAACTTCCATGGTATGTCTAATTTTTCCATACATTCAATCATATTATCTGGAACGTCTTTCGATGAAGCAAGACTTTCTTCAAATTTAACAAAATCTAAATTCATATTTGGAATAATATTATACTTTTTAAGACATTTAGATTCATTTTCTATATTAAATACAAGAAATTTATCAATCCATTCCCATGCATTTTCAATTTTTTCACTGAGAACATCCATTGTTTTAAGTGATGATATATATTTAATACATTCTTCCATTCTAGTATATTTAATATTTTTATCTCCTTTCCATATATAATTTTTATATTGAATAAATTCGTCATATATTGGAATACTTTTATCATAGATTTGAGAAATAAAATCATAGGCTTGTTTTTGAATATTGATAGATTTATAGTTAATAATGGGAAGATGGGCATCCACTAATTTAATATATTGTTCACCATTCCATAAAATTGGATATTTCTTTAAAATGTTTCTCATTGGATGAACAAATTCTTTTTCATACCAATCATGATCAAAATTTTGAATTTCATCATCTTCTGGAATTGATGTGAGACCTCTAGCTAAATAATAACGTTTTTTTATTATATCGTTTTCACATAAGCATTCTAAAAGATTTTCATATAGTTTTTGAGATTTTGAAAGAATCATTTTATTAATACCTTCGTCAGATATTTTACCTGTTTTTTCATTAATTTCTTTTCCATGAAGAAGAATAGATTGTCTTTCCGGATCAGGTTCAAAATTTTGACTATTAATAATAAATGGAAGTTTATGTTTTTCTGATCCTACAAAAGGTAATGAACTAAATAAGCAGGGAGAAGATTCATCAACAAAAATGTTATTATCATTATCTAATTCGATAGCACAACAAATTTTAAGATTACGTTTTTTTTTAAATCTTTCATTCAATTGATCATTATTTTCATCATATTTTATATAAATAAAATTTCTAGTATAAACTCTTTTATCTTTTTCATTGATATTAAGTATTAATTTTTTGCATTCACCTTTAAGATTATCAATAGCATCATTGCGTTCAATAGTGATAATTTCACCATTATTATCAAGTTTAACACTACGAATTTCTGGGCAGAAAAGCATAACTTTAGTGATATTATCTTTAAAGCTTTGAATACCTAATCTACCTGCATCTTTATTTCCTTCAGTTTTAACTAAGTACTTGTAACTCGTCCATCCAAAAGGTTCTTCATATGTTTCATAACTTTCTTCAGTTTCATTTAATCCTTTCAAAAGTTCTTCGCCTTCGCCTTCTCTATTCATAACAATAGAAAATCCTTCAGTTTTACCATTCATATTAATATCGCCTTTAATTTCTACAATCTTGGAAAGAGAATGAGTAGTAAGGAATCCTGTACCAAAACGACCTGTAGTTTCAGCATTATCGCCTTTTCCATTACTATATTTATATAATAAGCCATATAACGTTTTTTTGATAAATGGTTCACCATTATGTCTAAATATATAGATGTCACCCTTAACGATAATTTCAATATCAACATCTTTCCTATTATTTTGACCAACAATACTATCTTTAGCATTTTGAATTAATTCCCAAACCCATCTTTTACAATCAATAGGTTTAGGTTGTTCTAAATCTCTCAGCCTCTTATCAATATTAGAAATATAAAGTTCGAAAAAATTCTCTTTTCTTTCATCATCAAAGATATTTTTTTTTCTTAATTTAATCATTATTGATTCTATAATAATAATAATAATAATAATCAATATTTTTTCTTTACCTAAATTTTATGCTAATATTTTTATAGAAAATTGATTATTATTTATTTATACATATATATTATATATTTAATGTTTATTAATAACAAAAAAAAAAAAAAAAAAAAAAAAAAAGGCAAGAGAAATTTGGTTTTATTTATAGTTTTTTTTTTTTTTTTATTTATTTATTTATTTATTTATTTATTTATTTATTTATTTATTTATTTATTTATTTATTTATTTATTTATTTATTTATTTATTTATTTATTTATTTATTTATTTACATTTAATAGTTTTTCATATTAATAATTAATACATATTTATTTATAAGTATTAAATATTACATATATGTATTTAAAAGAAACATAATAAATTATATACTTACGTGTATAATATATTTAAATACATAAATATTACTGAATAATAATTTTGGACATTTTAACAAATGTCCAAATTTCAAAACTCTTTTAAAATTTCATTGGTAATTCTAACTTTGAATATAAAAGTTTGTAATTAGTGATAATAGAATAATGTACGATTTATATTTTTAATCATAATATTTCATTTATATATAAATATATAAATCAATATATTTTATGTTAATTAAATTTAAAAGAATTTTTTTTTTATTTTTTTTTTTTAATAATTATTATTTCTATGAAGGAAAATTAAGAAATTAAAATAAATTTTTTTTATATTTTTTATTGAATTTACATTAATATATAAATAAAAATATAAAAAAAATTATTTTAATTTCTTAATTTCCTTCATAGAAATAATAATTATTAAAAAAAAAAAAAAAAATAAAATAAAAAAAAAAAATTTCTTTTAAATTTAATCTACATAAAATATATTGATTTATATATTTATATATAAATGAAATATTATGATTAAATATATAAATCATACATTATTCTATTATCACTAATTACAAATTTTTATATGATATATAGCTTAAATTTACTGTATAAAATTCAATCCTAGTTTGTAAGAATTAATTAATGGTTTAATAGGTTATATTAAACTAAACCGATAATATTATAAATAATTATCAATAGGATAGGAATAGTATAGAAAATAAAAATTTCTGAAGTATTCCTATCTAAAGAATGACTAATATTAATAGATTAAGATTCCATTATTTAATAGGTTTCATAAAAAATGATTCTCCAACAATAGTTGTATACTATAAATAATAAATAATAAAAAATAAAAAATAAAAAATAAAAAAATAAATATAAATAATATATTACTAAATATTTAAAAAAAAAAAAAAAAAAAAAAAAAAAAAAAAAATTGCCCTTAAAAATAACTTTCGCATAATTGTCAAAAACTCTACCAAGTTTGATAGCAATAGTAGTGTTATATTTGAAACCAGATCTTAATCTTAAAATCCAATTAAAATCTAAATTAAATTAAGGATATTCAGGGTGATTGAGCTTAAATAATTTTTATGTTTCAATATATTTGTATTTATCATAATTTGTATCTTTAATTTTTTGACATTTACCATTATTTGACCAATAAAATTCAATTACGTCTTTATATTTCGTAATATTTTCATCTCTAATTTTTCCATAGAGAACACAATTTTTTTTGTCCAAGAAAAAACTAACACCTAAGGAATATTCTCTATTTGATCCCTTATAATATGTTAAGAATTTTCTCCATTTAATTAACCATTTGATTTGAAGTGAAGCACAAAAAGCAGCAAAAGGAAAAAAAAAAAATTTTTCATTGATACAAAAAAGTTAAATAATCAACTAATTAAACTTTGTATGAAGTAAGAATTAGCATTATAAAATAATAATATGATTGAACATTTGAATACCTAAATACACATTATAATATGAAATAGATGATTCTTAAGATATAACAATTTGCTATAATATAAAATATTCTAATATTAAATTGAATACAATTTAATATTAGAATATTATATATTAGAAAAAATAGAAACAATAATCCATCAAAAAAAAAAAAAAAAAATAGAAAAATAGATATATATACTTTAAATATTACTTTAAATATTATAATTTCATATTTTCATTTATATATTATAAAGATTTAAACATTTTCTTCTTTTATAAACATATTATAAACTATATCAATTATTCTTTTCATTTTAATATGAATAAATATAACAATTAAATTTTTCATTACTTTATAAGATAAGAAATTATTTTCAATATTTTATACAATATAATTAAATATTAATTATAAACTAATTAAATAATTTTTTTTTAAAATAAAAAATATAAAATTTAAAACGCAAATAATAAATTTTATATTAGGCTTTTATAATTATATTGTATGATTACATAGAAACATTTTTTAATCTTTCATGCATATTAATATTAATTTTACTTCAAAACTCTAAAAAAGTAAAAAAAAAAAAAAAAAAAAAAAAAAAAAATACTAATACTTAAAAATATCATGTAATGACTTTTTAAAAATTTTTTTATTATTATTATTTATCTTTTTATTTGCAAAATGTATTGTATTTAGAATTTACATTGATATATTTTAATTTTATGTATTTTTAATTTCTTATTTATATATATCTTGTTATTTTTTTTTATATAAATATAATTGTTCCTTGATTACATAATAATCAACAATTATTTACTAGTATTGATTCCTTTTTTATAACATTTAATGATTTCGTACTTTTTTTTTTATAGATATAAAAATAAAATAATAACACAAAATTTCCAAAATTTTATTGTTTATTATAATATTAATATCTAATTATTTACTTTTTTTTTTTATTGTATTCTTCTATACATTTTTAAGATAATAAGAATTAATCATGTTTTTCAGCTAATTTTTGGAAACCGGGATATTTCATAGCATCTCCATAATCCTTAATACGTTCAATATTCTTTAAAATTTCCATATCCTTATCAGAAATAACAAAATCAACATCAGCATTACTCTTCATGTGTTCTGGATTAGCTGTTTTTGGTAAAGTAACAAATCCAAGTTGAATAGTGTAACGAATACATAATTGTGGAACACTAACATTATAGGCTTTAGCCATTTCATTTAATACTGGATTCTTAAGAATTTCACCATGACCCATTGGAGAATAAGCTTCAATAACAATACCTTGACTTTTACAGTATTCAATAAGTTCAAATGGAGTATTACTAACATGAACTAAAACTTGATTAACAGCTGGCTTAACAGTACAATGAGCTAAAATGTTTTCAATATCAACCTTTTCAAAATTGGAAACACCAATAGCTCTAATTTTTCCAGCTTTATAGAATTCTTCTAAAGCCTTCCAAGCAGCAACATTACCATCTTCATAATGCTTACCATCTCTAAAGCTATTCCATGGTTGTGGACTATGAATAATCATTAAATCAACGTAGTCAACATTTAAATCATCTAATGATTGTTGAATAGCTTTTTTAGCTTCTTCATAATTTTTAATTTCTGCAGCAAGTTTTGTAGTAAGGAAAATTTGATCTCTTGGAACACCAGACTTACGAATACCTTCACCTACACCCTTTTCATTATCATAGGCTTCAGCAGTATCAATATGACGGTAACCAATTTTAATAGCATTAGCTACAGCATCAGCAGCTTTACTATCTTCAATTAACCAGGTACCAAGACCAAGAGTTGGAATTTCAACACCGTTATTTAACTTTATAGTTTGATCAAAAATCATTTTCTTTTATTCCTTTGTTTTGTTTTTTCTTCTCTTTATTATTTATTTGAGTAAACAAAAAAAAAAAGTGGAAATAAAGAAAAAGGAAAAAATTATTATATATATATAAATTATAAAAAACAAAGTTTATCTCTATACAAAAAAAATGTTTATACAACTCAATGTATTGTAATATATGTAATCATATATTATTTAATTAAAATTGAAATTAAATATGATAATATTTAATTAAAATTACTAATTATTTGATTAATTAAATTCTATTGGAAAATTTTCCGCTTATACCTAACCAACAAATTTTAATATAATTAAATATAAATTTATATATCATTTTATTATTTATTAATATATTTTCAATAAAAATTGTCTTTTTTTTTTTTTTTTCTCATTATATAATTAATATTTTTATGTAATATTTATATATATTTAATAGTTATAAAGTATAAAGTTAATATATACTTTTTTTTCAAAACTAATATATGAATAAATATATTTATATATTGTATATATTGCGGAATATTGTAAATAAAAAAAAAATAATAATAAAATTAAAAATAACGATAAAAATAAAAAAAGAAAAGAAAAGAAAATTATAATAAAAGAAAAGAAAAGAATAGAAAAAGAAAAAGAAAAAGAAATTAAATTAATTATTAAAAATTTTCTCATAATAAATTAATATATATACATTTTATATACATAAAACACAAATATATATACATAAAATACATAAATTAAATAACAAATATAGAAATAGTTATATATATGTATAAAAATTAAACCAAATTAAGTATATATTAAAAATTTTAATTATATATAAGAGAGAGGTCCGCGTCGTCATCGGAACGATATGGTTAATAATCTAATGAGAGTCTGACACGTTAAAGAGAGATTGGAAGCTCTATTGTCCTTCCCTCTTGTTAATCCCAATCTAAAAAAAAAAAAAAAAAAATAATAATAAAAAAATTGTAAAGAATAAAGTTTAATATAATTATATAATACTTTAATTAATATTTATCAATAAGTAAGTAGATAATTTTGTGATTGATATACAATTAGTAGAAATTTAATCTGTAACAAAATAAAATATATATAATTTTTTATATATCATATAATGTTTTTTAATAAGTAGAAATGGAATCTATAAAAAGAAAGATTTAATGGAATGATTAAAAAAATAAAAAAAAAAATTCTATAATAAATAAATTATAAGTATTATTAAAAAGATTATAAGGCAAAATATAACTATTTTTATAGCTTGTTGCTTATTAACTTAATCCTTGATTAAGTACTCTAAAATGATATATGATATCAATCTTATAAACCATCTATATGTATATATAATTGAGGATTTCAATATTAAAACTTTTGATTCTTATACAATAATTATTAATAAATTAAGTTTTTCTTCTATAAATATATACATATTGATTTGATTTTTTGATTCTTTCCTACTATTAATATATTAATAGATTATAAAAAAATCTTTTATTTAGTAATAATTATTAATATTATTAGCATTATTAAATTTGATACATTATTTAGAATAAAAATGCATTAATTTATCTATTATTTATGATAAAAAGATAATGATGTTACTTTTTTTTTTTTTATTTTTTTTATTTTTTTTTATTTTTAAATATTAATATATTAATAATAAAAAATATATTTTTATTTAATTATCACTTAATTTGATATGAAAATTTATCACAAAAAATGTGTTAATTATATATTTATTCTTTTTTAAATAATATTTAAAAGTTTTAAAACTGTTTGATATATTTAATTAAAATTTTATAGCTAACTTTTTGACCTTAAAAAAAAATCAAAACAAAAAAAATATATATATATATAATTGAGTATTTTAATAATAAAACTATTAATTCTTAAAAATAATTAAGATTTATTAGTAAATTAAATTTTTCTTCAATAAGAACATATATTAAAATTAAAATGATGATTTGATGTGTTGCATTTCTGAAAATGTGGCCATTCATTCAATAAATAAATTAGTAATAAATCTATAAATATAATTTTTATAAATAATGTCAAATTATTATTAAAGATTTTTTTTATTTTTTTTTTTTTTTATGTAATTTAAATATATATATATATATATATATATTATTTAAAAATAGAATATTATTGATAAATATATATATATATTTAAAAAAATATAATATTTTTTCCATGAAAAGTATTTAAAATAAAAAAAAATAAAAAAATAATAAAATAATAAAAAAAAAAAGGAAAAGACATGTAAAAATTAAAAATGTTTATATATCTTTAAAATATAAAAAAAAATATATTCTTTAAATATTCTTAAAATATAAAAAAAAAATATTTAATAGAAATTTTGTTATATAGTATTTATAAAATTTATGATATGGAAATAAAAGTTATTAATAAAAATAAAAAAATAAAAATCATAATAAAAATAAAAAAAATAAAATAATAAAATAATTATTTAGAAGTATTTAATGAAAAAGAAATATTTTAATTAATAAAAATATAAAAATAAAAATAATAAAATAATTATTTATAAATATTTAATGAGAAAGTTACATTTTGATATTTTTTTTTAAACTAAATTTTTAAAAAATATTAAAATTTTAAACAATTATGTTTTTTTAATTAAGAATAATTTTAACTATTAATAATGATTTTGTTCGAGAATTAAGATAATCTTTTTCAGTTGATCATTACTCTGGTTATTTATTACAAATCAGTATTTATATAACATAAATTAAACATTTAAATCATAATTTAATAATATCATTTCAAGGTCTTCTATTATCAATTAATTTGGATTTCATAGTTTTGTATTTTTCAATTAAAATATTGACTTCATCAGTTTTTCCTAATTTTTTTTTTTTTTTTTTTATCTTTTTTTTTTTTTTCTACCAAATTCCTGCCTTTTTTTTTTATTTTTGAAATCATTATAAAATAAAGACTTTTCTTGTTTTAATTCATATATTAATTTATGAAAAGAAGGAGTTTTTTAATTAAATTTTTTAAATTATTATTTACAAAATCTGACGTCTTATTTGTTATATATTCTATATTTTTATTTTAATTCTAATTTTTATTTTTTAAATGTTTTTTTTTTTAAAAAAAAATATATATATATATATATTCTAAAAATCTCAATATATGGTCATTATTATTTGTTTCCCGCCTAATTTTACTTTAAATATCAATTATATATTTAAAAATTAAGTTCGAAATTACTTTATCTATATAGTCCATTTCGCAATGTGGCGTGTTTTCGTATGTCGTTGTTTTTTTTAATAATTAAATAAATAATAATTAAATAAATAATAAATATTCTTTTTTATATATATATATATATATATATATATATATATATAATTTTTAATAGAATATATTATTATTTCTTTTGAAATAGTTATTTAATAATTTTTAATTAAAAAATATTTTATTTATTTATATATTTATTTATGATTGTATAGAATATCTTAAAAATGTATGGCTTTATATTTAAATTTTATAAGTCACATTACGAAATGCAATTGGGTGTCATTTCGAAAATTTTTATTACAAAAATTTGTATTTTGTTGTAGTGCATTTCAGAAAACATGGCGTATTATAATGTATTAAATAAATAAATTAATAAATAAATTATAAATGAATAAATAAATTTTTAAATGATAATAAAAATTTTATATATTTTTATTTTATTTTTTAATGTTTAAAAAAAAAGAGTTTTCTTATTTCTTATTTTTTTTTATTTTTTAAGCATTAAAAAATAAAATGTTTATTTATTTTTATTTTATTTTTCAATGTTTAAAAAAAAGTTTTCTTATTTCTTAATTTTTATTTTATTTTTTAATGTTAAATAGAAATACCTAACCTAATTATTATTTATTGAAGTGTTGTATTTCGCCAAAAGTTGAATTTCGTCCAGTTGAATTTCGCCAAATTCTTGGTGGCTTATATATTTATGTCATAAAATATCATCACAATTATTATTCACGCCATATTGTGAATATATGGCCTTTTAAAAATTGTAGAAAAAAGAGACAAAATTATGATACAATTATATATACGCCCCACGTACGATTACGTGTTTGAAAATTTTTGGGAATTGTAATTTTATTTATTTAATTAATTAATTATTATTCATTAAAATTTTAATAAAACTAAGTGGCTTAAAATTATAAATATTTAAGCCATACAACAAAATACAAATTTTTGTAATAAAAATTTTCGAAATGCACCCTCCCCAAATATATATTTTACTTCATTATAATATAATTTTTATTTAAAAAAAAAAAAAAAAATTTAATACTCTTTTATAGTGTCAAATACAATAATTTGTAATAATATTATTTTTTTTTTTTTTTTAATTTCCGGTGTGTACCGCCCTATGCCCCCCTCAAGACATGGGAATATTAAGGTAGTCACAACGCTTCGTGTGCTAGAGCACAGGCGGATATAGTTCCTACTGGACAGCCTTACTGTATATTCAGCATTGTCGCTCTAACCATACATATTATTGCTGAGATTTTCTAGCACGATTTTTCTCGAAATGCTTTTTCGGTGCCTAACTCCCTAGAAGCGAGGCTGGAGTAACCTAACCCAATTGAGTCACGTGTTATCCCACTAGGTAACAGTATTTAGTTAGCAGATTGATTATTCATAGTTTAGCTACGTGCATATGAACCCATATGCTAGGAATTCCCTCTTAAGTATATTAATGACAGTTACTAGCGCAACCCTCTCAGGCCCACTGTTAGGACAGTATCTAGTCTATATTACTCCGGAATTTAAGAATATTATATATAAGGGGAGGAGGATATACTTAACCTGTAAATGGAAACCCTAACCACCATCTACCGTAAAACCTTTTATTCAGGAAAAACCGGAAAATGGTCAAAGGGTGGAGTCGAAACAGAAGCCTTATGTATGATAGTCCGCGGACTAACAACCAGGATAGAACTTGGTTCATACTAAATATATTAGGAAATATTTATTCTGCTTCACTAAATGTGTCTTTTTCGAAATCACAATGAAAAACTTTTATATTCAAAGGAATTGAATTTTTTTTAATTTCATCTTTAATTTTATGTTTTGCAATTGATATAGATGTATCAAATTCTTTTTCAAAATGATTATATAAACTTCTATATTTTAAAATTATCTTCGTATTGTTTAAAATAATGAAAGATTTACATTTATTTAAAATTTTATATTCAGTACCATCTATGTTCTTTAGAATTATCTTTTTTTTTTTTTTTTTTTTGGATGAAAAATTAAATCTAAATTTTTTGTTAATAATAATAGGTATCACTTAGTTTCAAGTTATTTATTATTTATTTAATTATTTAATATGAATAAATTAGTTTTAATTATCTATTTTTTTTTTAATTAAAAAGTGTTTTACAAAAAATATTTTATTTTTTAAAAATAAATATTTAAAAATAATAGCACTTTCTTTTTTATTTATTACTGAACCTAATTATTATTTATTTATTTATTTATTATTTATTTATTTATTATTTATTTATTTATTATTTATTTATTTATTATTTATTTATTTATTATTTATTTATTTATTTATTTATTTATTATTTATTTATTTATTTATTATTTATTTATTTATTTATAATTCTATTAAAAAAATTAAATAATTTATGGCGTAAAATTATAACATATAATAATCACATTATGAAATACAACATATTTGTTTAAATATACATAATACATACAATTTTATATTTGAATAAAGATAAAACTTAAAGTTATTAATATTTTATTAATAACTTTAATTAAAATATTTGAATATTATTAAATAATACTTTTTAATATAATTTCCTAAATTATTAGTATAATTTTAAATTGATTTAATATTACATAATTTTGGTAACAATAAATACATTAGTGATATCTCTATATAATGTATTTAATTCTATTTAATTCTATATTATGTAATATGTAATACACAATGATTAAATATATATAATTTATATTAATATATTAAAATATTGAAAGTTTATAAATTAATTTTAATAAATATTATTAAATCATTAGGATTAATATTTAAATTGTTATTATTTAACAATTACATTTTATAATATATTTTACAAAAGTTATTTCATAATTAAATTTTATAATATATTATACAAAAAGTTAATATTATATTTTTAAATAAAAAATATATATTGAATAATATATTGATTTTGTTCAAATATAATTAAATTCATAAAGCTTTATTTATATTAAATTTAATACAACTTTATATATATAATTAAACTTTAAAAGCTTTTTTTATATTAAACTAAAATATGAAAAATATATTATGAAGTATTTTAAAACTCCTTTAAAAAAAAAAAATAAAAAAAAATTTAAGGAAAAAGTTTCTAAATCAATTTATTGAATAGTATACTTTAATAAAATGTATATCATTATTTGTAAAATATTTTCCATTTTCATATGAATAAATAATCCTTTTTAAAAATTCATTAAAAAATAAAAAGTATATAAAAAATAATATATTTATTATATATTAAAATATATGGAATCCTTAGGAGGTCCCCATCTATCAACAGATGACATAAACTTTATTAAAGTATAATAATTCATTAATTTAGAAATAATTTTTATTTTTTATTTTTACTTTTTTTTTTTTTTTTTTTTTTTTTTTTTTTTTTTCTTTTCCCTCAATTTATTTTATTGATAAAAAAAAATACTAATTATTAAGATCAAGGTTAGTCTTTAATAATTAAATAATAAATTAATTGCATACAGATTAGTTACCAAATATTTTTTACCTGGTATTATTATTTTAATTATTTTAATTAATATATTCTTAACAATTCTTACCAAATATATCTTTATTTTAATTAAAATAATTTATATTTATAAAAATATATTTATATTTATTTATTTATAATTAAATTAATTATTTTTTTTTTATTATTTATTATTATTTATTTATTATTTATTATTATTTTTTTATTATTTATTATTTATTTATTTATTTAATATATTTAATTTATTTATTTATTTATTTATATTAGAAATAATATCTTTATTTTTTATAAATTATTCTATTATTAATTAAAATTAATGTCAACTAAGCCAATATTTTATTGGAATAAATAAATATGTCATGTTATACCAATAAATTATTGTTTAGAAATTTTAATAATAAATAATACTATTTATAAATGAATATTATATTGCATAATAAATAAAAAAAAAATAGAATAGAATTTTTTTTGTTCATCTCTTTTTTTTTTTTTTTTTTTTGTTTTAAATTAAGGAAAAAGTAAAAAAAAAAAAAAAAATAATAATAATAATAATAATAATAATAATAATAATAAAATAAAATTAAATTAAGAGAAATATAATTTAAAAATATAATAAATATATTAAGTTAAAATAAAAAAAAAATAAAAAAATCTTAATAAAGAATTAAATAATTACATTAAAATCATAATTGATATATTATGCATTATTGAAGGTAATGTATTGAAAATAGTACTATATTGATTCGGTATTTAGATATGATAATTATTGAATGAATATTGTTATACTAAAATATGAAATAATTAAAAGTCAAAATGAAAGTCAAAAACTATAGATATATTAATATATATATTTTTTTATTTTATATTATAAAGGCTTTATTAAGATAATTTAGATTATAAAGGCTTTATTGAGATAATTTAGTATTAATTTAAAATATTATTTGTGAAAGTATTACAATTTTTGGGACATTAATAAGGAAAATAAATGAAAATGAGTTTTCTTGTTTTAATTTTAGTTTTAATAAATATATTATCTGCTTTCTGTTTAGTAATTCCAAACAATAATAATGTTAAAAGAGATTTAGTTAAAAGAGGAATTAATTTGTCAGCTGAAATTTTATTATTTTGCGGTGCTGGAGCTCTTGTTATATTTGTCATAATTGTATTATGCTGTTGCAGAATGATTAGAGGAAATCCTGATGATGATGAACCTATTGAAAATAAGGAAACTATTAAAATAACTAAAACTAAATCCCATGATTCAGATAAACTCCAAACTAATGATAATAGTAATAGTACTTTAAATGTTTCAGAAAGCAACATTAATAATAATAATGAAAATGATATTAGTCAAATTTCTTTAAATTATACCAATGACAGCAATAATCAAATAAGTATGCAAAATTTGAGTTATAATAATTTAAATAATTCAATGGGTTATAACAATTATAATCCAAATCAAATGTCATTGAATAGGCCAATGAATATGCCAGTGAATATGCCAATGAATATGCCTATGAGTATGCCAATGCCAACGAATAATAATCAACCTTTTGGCTATTCAAATAATCAATACTCAGGAAATATTAATATGAATAATAATAATCCATCCTTAGGACGTCAAAATAACTTTGTTAATAATTCATCTTTAGGTCGCCAAAACAATTTTAATAATATGAATAATAGTCAAAGCTCTATGAACTTCATGAACATTAATAATCAAACAGGCTTTGGTCCTTCCAATCAACCAAATCTAAATAATGCTCAAAACTCAGTACAAAATATTTCAGATGTTAGCATTGATGAAATGCGCTCTTCCTTAGGACGTAATGACAATGCTGGTCATAGTACAATTCCAAGAATAGGTAGTGATGAAAAACATTCTTCCGGTCATATAAATGCTCCAAAGATTGAAGAAGATCCACTTCCAAGATATCAAACCATCAATCTTGATAAAAAGCATAGTGAAAGCCCTATTAATTCAAAAAATACTGACAAAAATTCACTTCCAAATTATCAAAATCAATCTAGTAGTGAAGGACAACCATCTTTAGGTCGTTCAAACAATTATATTTCTGAACGTGCTAAAAGAACTGGAAAGGCACCAATGCAAGACAGTCCCAAGAGTGAAAAAGGTAAATTTGTTCCAAGTCATTCTATCATGGTAAAAAATTTCGCATTAAAACCAATTAAGCTTAATTAAGTCTACTTTTCTTTTTTTTTTTTTTTTTTTTTATTGTATGTAATATTTATAAATACTTTAAATTTATTAAAAAAAAAAAAAAAATAAAATAAAATAAAATAAAAAATAATAATAATAATAATAATATGTTTATATTTTTAAAATAAAAGTAAAAATAAAAAAAAAAAATCAATGGTTGTCTTTTGATTAAAGATAACATATTTACTTTTAAATATTTGAAATATCTATATTAAATTATTATATTAATATATATTATAAAAAAAAAAAAAAAAAAAAAAAAAAAAAAAAAAAAAAAAAAGTTCACCTTTTTTTTTTTTTTTTATCAAATAATAGAGTTTTTATAATTATTATTATTATTATTTATTTATTTTTATTTTTAAATTTTATTCTTTTTTTTTTTTTTTTTTTTTTTTTTTTTTAATTTTTTTATTTTATTATACTGCACTATAAATTTTATTTTATTTTATTTTTTTTTTTATTTTTATTTTTTTTTTTATTTTATTTTAATAAAAAGTATATTTAAAACAATTATATTTATATATCAAATATAAATATATATATATATATTATTAATGATATTAACAATAGCTCTAATTTTACCATTTATAATATTTATATACTATTGCTTCATTATTTAATCTATTTTATTTTTAGTATTATTAATTATTAGTTTATTTAAATATCAATTTTTTTTTTTTTTTTTTTTGGTATATTTGTATTTATGATTGATTTCAATATTTTTTTTAGTATTTTAGTAAAGTAGATTAACAATAAATTCTTATCTTATATACCTCATTTTTATATAGATTACTATCGATATAGAAATATTAATTATTTTTTATAATTAACAAGAAAAAAAAAAATAATAACAAAATAAAATAAATAAATAAATAAATAATATATACGTATAATGTATACATATGTTATGCATATATAATTTCAAGATATCTTTAAATTTTTTTTTTTTTTTAATAAAAAAAAACAAAATTTATAATTAATAAAAAAAAAAAAAAAAAATTAAATATTATTTATCATATTTTGAATAGTAATTTGAAATAAAAAACATAGAAACATAATAGTATTTTGAATAGTAATATGATATAAAAAAGTTTAATATTTCATATGCATATGTATATCTTTAAATCATTTTATAGTACTACTTTATTATTTATTCATTATGAGAAATTTCTCATAATAAATAAAATAATTATATAATAATAATAATTGAAATAAAATAAAATAATGATAAAATAATAAATGAAAGATAAAACAAAATATAATAAATTATTAATTATTTTATATTTTCATTTATTTAAAAATTATAATAAACCTTGAAAAGTGCTTTAACTTTATGACCATAAAGTTATATTAAATTTATGTATTAAATTATTTTAATATTTTATCATTATTTTATGTTAATGTTTTCATTTTAATTTATCATTATTTTATCTATAATTTTATATTATGTATCTATTTTAATATATAATAAACTTTAAAAAAAAAAATTTATATATATATATAAATTTTTTATGTATATAAATCATAAATAAATTAATATTTATATTTATAATTGTGTCTAATATGATTTCCAAATGTTTAAATGGGGAATCACTTTATCATAAAAAATTATGAAAATTTGTTTCTATTATTTGTTTCTATTTATTTATTTATTTATTTATTTATTTATTTATTTATTTATTTTATTTATTTATTTTATTTATTTATTTATTTTATTTATAACTATCTATTATTTATTATTTATTATTAATTATTATTAAATATTATTTATATTATTAGAATATATATACATTATAATCTTTTTCTATTTTAATTTCTGATTTCTAATTTCTAATTCAAATGATAAGTTTATGTTTAAAAACATATCCTTACAACACTAAAAATTATCAATACTTTTTTTTTTCTTTTTTTTTTTTTTTATTATTCAATTATTTATTTTTATTTTTTTTATTGATATTACATGATTTTTAATTTTTAATTTTTTAATTTATTTATTTATTTATTTATTTATAATTATCTATTATTTATTATTATCTATTATTTATATAATTATCTATTATTTATTATTATCTATTATTTATATAATTATCTATTCTTTATTATTATCTATATATCTATCTTTATTTAACAAAATAAAATATTTTCATTTTTATAGATATTTTTATTAGAATATATATATATATATTATCTTTTTTTATTTTAATTTCTAATTTCTCATTCAAATGATAAGTTTATGTTTAAAAACACATCCTTACAACACTAAAAATTATAAATACTTAACTTTTTTTTTTCTTTTTTTTTTTCTTTTTTTTATTTGATTACTTATTTTTATTTATTATTGATATTATATGATTTTTATTTTTTAGTTTTTTATTTTTAATATATTTTTTTTATTTTATATTACAAGATATAAATTTATTATTATTTTTTATTTTTTATTTTTAGCTTTTTTTTTTTTTTTTTTTTTTTTTTTTTTTTTTTTTAAAAAAAAATATTATATTATATGTTTTTTGAAAAATCGCACAATTTAAGTAGTATTTAAAAATATTAAATAAATTAGATAGAAAAATATTTTATTTAAAATAAAATATTTATAATAAAAAAAATGAAAAAGAAAAAAAAAATTATATTATCTTTTTAATAAATAATATAATTTTTAAGGAAAAAAATAATATTTTTAAAAGATAGTGTTAAGATATTATTATATTATTAGAATGATAATTATTAAAAAAAAAAAAATTTTTTTTATTTTTTTATTTTTTAATAGTTTTCAGATTTATAGAAAACTTCATTATCACATTTATTTTCCTTAAAGAATTGAGTAATGTTGGATAAAGTAGTTTTTGCAATATTTTCTAAAGCTTCAGCGGTTAAGAAGGCTTGGTGAGAAGTAACGATGACATTTGGGAAAGAAATAAGTCTAGCTAAAACATCATCTTCAATAATATGTCCTGAGAAGTTGTTAAAGAAGACATTCGATTCTTCTTCATACACATCAAGACAAGCAGCACCAATCTTTCTCTTTTTAATACCATTTAAAAGAGCTCTAGAATCAATTAAAGCACCACGTGAAGTGTTAATAATAACAATTCCCTTTTTCATTTTTTCTACAGATTCTTCATTAATTAAGTGATAGGTTTCATCTGTTAATGGACAATGTAATGAAATAATATCACTCTTTTCCCATATTTCATCAAGAGAAACATAGTTAATATCACTGTCCTTAGCTGGGAACTTATCATAGGCAATGACATTCATTCCAAAACCTCTACAAATATTAATAAAGATTCTACCAATCTTACCAGTACCAACAACACCCATAGTCTTTCCATGAAGATCAAAACCAGTTAATTCATTTAAACTGAAATTGAAATCTCTGGTACGAATGTAAGCTTTATGAATTCTTCTAATAGAGGTAAGAAGGAGAGCCATAGCATGTTCAGCAACAGCGTATGGAGAATAGGCTGGAACTCTGACGACACGTAATTTACCTTGAGCGTACTTTAAGTCTACATTATTGTAACCAGCACATCTTAAGGCAAGAAGTTTAACCCCTTGTTCAACTAAGACATCAATGACTTCCTTGGTAATGGCATCATTAACGAAAACACAAACTACATCATAACCATTAGCTAATAACGCAGTATCTGGTGTTAATTTAGTTTCAAAGAATTTTAATTCAAAATCAGGGGTAGTATTTTGATTGAAGGAATTAATATCATAATCCTTAGAGTCAAAGAAAGCAACCTTTATCATTTTTGGAATATTATTTATTGTTAAAGTATTTGTTTTAGTATTTGTTATTTTATTATTATTTTGTTGAGTTTGTAAAGTTTTTATATTTGTTTTTACTTTACTATTTTTATTAAACTTTTTATTTTGTTTTTTGATATGTTTAAATTTATTAAATAATTTATTTAATTTGCCCATGAAATGATAGTGAAAACCTATTCTATTTATATTTTATTTTTTGTTTTTTATTTTTTAATTTTTTTTTTTTTTTATTTTATTTTATTTTTTTTTTAATAATATTATTCTTCCATGGAAGATTCAAAAGATAATTTTTATTAAATTATTTCCTTTTTTTTTAATATTTTAATTTAAAAAGAAAAAAAAGAAAATTTTTTCTATTTTGTTCAATATAAAAAATATTAAAAAAAAAAAAAAAAATGGCTAATGGAATTACCACCGATTCATTTTTTTCCTCTACACGATTATTAGAATATGTACGAAGATTAATAAGAATTACTACATCCATGTACAATTTTAATACTTTTTTTTAAAAAATTTAAAACTTTAATAAATATAAAAATAAAAAAAAATAATTTTTAATTAAATTTTTTTTATACAGAATTCATATTAACATATAAAAAAATAAATAAATAAATAAATAATAATTTAATTAACACTAATTTTAATTCCCAACCAATGAAATTTAAAAATAATTTTATATATAATGATATTTTAGATATTATTAATATATATTATATATTACATTATTACATTATATAATAAATATATAATAATTAATTAATAATTAAATAATAATAAATTTTAAAAATTTTATATTTCACATATTATAACATTTAATACTATTAATTAATCATAATATAATATAAAAAATACACATATATAAAAAATCGATGTGATATAAAAAGATTTATTTTTTTTATATAGGAATTTTAAGGAAGAAAAAAAAAAAAAAAAAAAAAAAAGATTTCTTTTCTCTTTTTTTTTTATATTGTTTAATTCAATTATAATCCTTTTTTTGTATATATATTTTCTGCTTATATAAATTTGTTCCCTAAAAACTCTTACTTTTAAAATATTTAACCGATTTCGAAAAAAAATGATATAGGAAAAGAAATTTTTAATTTCTTATATTTTTTCATTTGTCTTTAATAAATAATATTTTATTAATAAAATATATATATTTATTTTTTATATGCAATATTTATATTTATTTAGAGAATCAATTAAGTACGCCATAAATTTTTTTTTTTTTAATGTAACTTATGTATAAAACTAAACATTTCCATAACAATGACACGTTTTTTTTTTAAAAAAAAAAAATAAATAAAAATAAATTAAAAAAAAATATACATGAGCTGTTACTATTAAATGAATTATGAAAAAAAAATTATTTTATTCTATTAGTATTAAAATTCTGAGTTTGAAATTACTTTTAAATAAAAAAAATTGAAAAATAAAAATAAAAATAAAAATAAAAATAAATACATTTTAAATACAAATAGTCATTTCAATTAATTAATTTGAAATACTTCAAAAATTATAATTATTATAATTGAATTATATTTACTATATTAAATTTTATTTTTTTTTAAATTTAATTTCATTTATTAATCATATACTAATCAAAAAAAAAAAAAAAAATTTTTTATGAAATTAACTGTATGAGATTATTTTTTTATTATTATTATAATATAGTAAATATAATGAATAGCCTTTCTTTTATTAATAGGTCTCAAAAATTATACATATTGTAGAATTGATTTTCTTTAATTTTCATTGATAAATAACTTTTTTTTATTATACATAAATTCAATTAATTGATACTTTTTAAATCTAAAATCTTAAAACTATAAAAATCTATCAAGATCATTATCTTATTTTTTTTTTCTTAACTCGTAATATTACTTTTATATATATATTATTATTATTATTATTATTTCAGTTTTTTACCTTTTTACCTTAATTTTCTTAATAAAAATAATTATCATAATATAATCATTATTGACTATAAACTATCTGAAATAGTTTATATTTTAAAAACTGTAAAAATAAGATATTTTTTAAATTTTATTAAAGCTTAATAGTTAAAACCATTTAAAAAAAAAAAAAAAAAAAAAAAAAAAAAAAAAAAAAAAGGCCGTAATAATCCGTAATAAAGCGTATATACATGTTTTTTAAAAAATATATATATATATATATATTTTTTAAAAAACTAAGGACTTTGATATTATTCAATAATATACATAGCACATGATTTACGGAAAAGCTATATATAAAAATACAATCTTTTCTAAAAACAAATGAATAAAAAAATAATAAATAAATAAATATTAATAAAGAAATAATAAATGTCTTTCTGTATAGACTGTTACAGATTTTTATTGATATTATTTTATATTAATATATAATATTAGTAATAGCAATCTGTTACAGTTAAGCAAAAAAAATAATAATAATTTTAGGAATAAATAGAAATCTACATTAAAAAATATATATATTTAATAATTATATATAATTTGTTATTCATAAATAACATGATATTTATTTATTTATATTTATATTTCAATATATTTAAATACGGTTTAATATTATTTTTAAAAAACATTAAATTATAAATAATCTATTATCTATCCGTAATATTTATTTAAATATTGATCTATTTGTTATATATTATATATTACAGAATTTTTTATTTATTACTATTTATTTATTTTTATTTTATATATATATATTTTTATAATGCTTAGCCTAATAATTTCTGTATTTTTTTTTTTTTTTTTTTTTTTATTGTTTATGTTTAATTTATTTAAATAATCTTTTATTCTTTTTTCTTTTTTTCTTTCGATTATTAAAATTTAGAAGAAATAGAAAATTTTAACGGAATGATATTATATATTACAATATATTATAATATATTGTATATTATATTAATATTTATATAATAATTTGACCGAAAATTTTAAGTATTGGGTTAGCGATTTTGATTAAATCAATCATAACATCTCATAGGGTTAGAATAAACTTGGATATTATAAAAAAAAATTATTACATTTATTATAATATTATTTTATTAATTTATTATATTTAATATTTTATTATATTTATTATAATTGTATTATTAATTAATTTATTTTATAATATATTTAATTTTAATTTCATTACTAAATTATATTTTTTTATAATATAAAATAAATTATTTTACCAAAAAAAAAATATATATATATATATATTAGTAATATATATTAATACCTATAATAATGAATGTATGAATCGATACAGTATAAGTTACAAAAATACATAATTTATAATAAAATACTAATTATAATATTTATAGTTATAAAAATGATATTATAATTATAAATATATTAAATAAATTCATCAATTCATCATTTAATTTTATTGAATTAAAAGCTAGTATAAAAAAAAAAAAAAAAAAAAGGTTCAATAACATACAATAATATTAATAATTTTTATATATAATGTCTACTTGACCAAAAAAAAAAAAAAAAAAAAAAATTAAGCTAAAAGCTAATAAATTTTTAAATAATTATTTCAAATCAGAACATGGTTAATTATTGATATATGCTTTGATATATCATCATTTAAAATATATTAAAATTTTTCTTATGAGGTTCTATAGCTTCAAAAAAACTTCATATTTTATAAAATATATATATATATATATATATTTTTTTTTTAAAAAAAAAAATTGATCCTTTAATAATTATATCTTACATCATACATGAGTTTAAAATCACTGGTTGGAAATGTTGAATAAAACTCTATTTATGAGTTATTAACTTTTATTTTTATAAAAAATAAATGTTAATAACTCCTAAATAAACTATTGAATATAGATTATCCCATTTTTGTTTTATTTGTAAAATTTAATTATTAGAAAGAATGAATAGGTAATGGCTATTAACCCTAACCCTATGACATTGTTCAAAGTATTTAAAAAGGATATTAATTTATACAATTAATTTTTAGTTTTGGTTTTTTTTATATATTTATACCATAATTTTTTCTTCTTATTTAAATAAAAATTATAATAAATAATATTTTATGATTGATTATTTCAGAATATTTAAAGATTTTATATTAATATTAATTTTGAGATATCATATAACGGGATAGTGCATTTCGCAATCGTGCATTTCGCAATGTGGCGTATAAAATTTTAAATAAAGCCATACATTTTTAAGATATTCTATACAATCATAAAAATATATAAATAATTATTATTTTAATAGAAATAATAATATATTTTTTTTCAATTAAATATTATTAAATAACTATTTCAAAAGAAATTATATATTCTATTAAAAAAGAATTATAAAAAATTATTTTTATAATTGAATATTAATAAATTATATATATAAAAAAGAATATTTATTATTTGTTTAACTATTGTTTATTTGATTATTAAAAAAAAGCCACATACAAAAATACGCCACATTGTAAAATGCATATAACCATAGTGGTATCTAAAGTCTTGTCTGTTTATTCACCTAACCCTGTCACTATGTTACAAAGTAATCATAGGTCTTGATGATGTCTCCTGGTTATTTATATATAAATTAGGTGAGATAAATTCTAACATGCGAATAATTTCACCAACTAGGAGGAGTGAGTGGTTTCCGTTATTCGATGTTCACGGTCAATGGTGATATGTTGATACTGTACTGGCATGCTAAATATTATCACATCTCCAATAATTACTGTAGGGCGCTAATGGGCACCAATTATGTTTTGTCTTTTTTTTTTTTTTTTTTTTTTTTTTTTTTTTTGATTTTTATTAATATTTAAATTTTATATCCATAAAATAAAAAAAAAAAAGTTTAAAAAATAATATAAATTTTATGTTAATTTTTAAAATTATTATTTTAATCATTTTATTTTTCATTTATATTTCATTTTTTTTTTCTTTTTTAATTGGTACTATAATAATTAAAAGAGTTAAAATAAATGATTAATAAAATATTTAATTTGTAAAACAATATAAATAATTAAAACAATAAATGAATACTATAAATGATATTAAAATAATATTAAAATAAATAAATAATAGTTATAATTTATAATAAATATTGTATTAATAACAAAAGGTTAGATAATTATAATAGTTATAATAGTTTTTAAAATGTAACAAAAAAATTAAAATAAAAGAATTTTAATAATTATAAAATAGTAATGAAATTAATATATTTTTTTTATAATAATTTATTATTATTACTATTTAATTTATAATTTATTTAATATATACAAAATATAGTCTATATAAATATTTTTTAATAATACAATTAAAATCTATAAACAATATTTTTTTTAGTAATAAAACTAATATATACTAATATAATTATATATATATAATTTTTAATATTAAATTATAATAAATGTATATAAATATTATAACTACAATAAAAAAAATTTAATAATGATAAAAAAAAGTGTATATGTTAGATATATTATAAAAATAATTGTCTTTTATATAAGGTATTGTTTGTTTGTATATGTGAGTTTTATATATATTTTTTTTTTTTTTTTAATATTGAGCTTTATAATTTCTATAATTTTTTGTTATAGGAAGTAAATGATTATATTTTGTCATATCAATGAAATAACTATCTAAATTATTATTTGTCTTATTATATTTCCAAAATTTATCATTATTATGCTTACTGGAATACATATAATTATTAAATAAATATTTATTACTTTTTTCTATACTTGAATTAGAAGCATCCTTAGTACAATATTTGAAAAGAAGAGCATCAATAGCTAAAATTAGAATAAAATTCGATATTATACAATGAAATGGTATAATGATGGTTGGAGGTATGATAATTTCCATGATTTTATAATTGATAATGATTTCTAAGAGGATAAGTGAAAAACCAACAGTATCTACAATTACTAAAATTGTGTAACTGGAATTTTTTATGTAGTCAGAAATGCTTGAAGTATTATAGGCTAATTGCTTATTGTGTTTTCTTACAAAATATAAAACGGAAATAGTACATATAAAATCAGCAATTGCTAAAACAGCAAATGCGTAGCCATGGTAAGCATTAATTTCTTCATCAAATAAATACCCTCTTTTCATACGTTTAATTCCGATAGTTACTCTTAAAAAGATAAAAATAATGAATAATACATAGATAGTATATTTAATAACTATTGCTAATCTTCCTCGAGAGAAGGATTTCATTTTAATTAAATTTAAGAAAGGAACAGAAAATTGACAAACTATCCAAAATATTTCATTAAGGAGAAATGTAATAACTTTTTTACTATTATCTTTTTCATTATAAGAACATATAAAAGCTACAGTGAAATTTTCAATTAAAGCTCCAAGAAATCCACTGATAGAAGCAAATAATAAAACATTCCAATATCTTCCTTTACCTACATTCATATAGATGAGAGTGACCACTATGAATTGAATAACATTGGCATAGAAAAAGGAATCTTGAAATTGATTATAAAACCCATAAATTGGATTCTCATATTTTTTCCCATAACATGTTTTTGTTGCTTCAGAAAATTTATTATATTGACCATAATTAAAAGAATTCATTTTTTTTCTAGTTATTTTTGAAAAGGTATATATTTTTATTTTATTTATTAAAATTATTTTTATTTATTTATTTATTTTTTACAATTTAAATTTGTTCAAGATTTTTAAAAACATAAATTTATATAGGTATTTTATGTTTTTAAAAATGATTGAATTTATTTTATTATTATAAAAATTATAAAAAAAAAAAAAGAAAATAGCTTTATAAATAATTTTATTATTTGTTATTGAGATAAGTATATTGTTTATTAATATAATTTGATTTATTTTTTTTATTACTTTATTTTTTTTTATTTTTTTATTTTTATTAATTCTATAAAATTTTATTTTATTTTTTTAATGAGGAAAAACTTGCTTTTATATACGTATTACTTTTTTTTTTAATAATAAATCTTTTTATATATATGAGAAGTTTATTTGTTTACATGTTAATAATCCGTTTAATAAACTTTAAATCATTACAGTAAATTAATATATAAAATTTTTAGATAATTAAAAATATACATATATAAATATTAAATTTTAATTTGGGTAAATCATAATAATTATCAAATAATATAAATAATAATTTAAAGCTAATAATTAATAATTGCATATATATTTTAATTTTTATGATAAAGACTAATATATATATTTAATTTATATATCAAATATATATTTTGAATTATTTTGATTATTAGATAAAATATTTTAATTTTAAAAAATTACTTCTAAGTTTATTATGTACAAATACATATATTTTTTTGGATTTTTAATAATAATATACATAAATATCTTCAATATTTAATTTTTAATAATTTAATATTACTAATTATATTTAATGTTGACCTTGAGATCATTTTTTTTTCTTTTTCTTGATAGTAATATAAAATCTGTTTTATATAATAGGTTTCAAATAAATATTTACAAAACAAATATTTTTTCATTAAATAACAACACTTTTTTATTTAATTTATTAATTATTTATAAAACTTTATTATTATAAAATAGATTTTATTGTTTATTTTAATTTAATCCACTAAAATATGTATGGATAAATATTAATTTTTTGACATAAAAAATAATTTATTTATTAAACTTTTATTTATCATAATTAATTAACTTATTTAATTAGATATGACTATTTTTATCGTTTTTATTTATTAAGTTTAATGAAATATTTCATTATTTATAATATAAAGTAATTAAAATGGTATTAATAAGATTATTTAAACTTATTAGAGATATATTTATTATTAAAATTATTATTATTATTATTATTATTAATATTATTATTTTTTTTTGCTATTATTTTCTTATTGATTTATATATAACATAATATTAATAATAATTTCTAAAAATTTTAAAAATTATCTAATAACCTATATACGATATTTTAGTTTATAAGATAATTTATTAGATATCTTGTAAATAAAAATATCCACATTAACATTTATTATTTCATATAAATATAAATATATGTAATAATAAATTCATATTAATTTCATAAAAATTAAATCATGAATTTTGTCAAAAAATCATTTATTAATAAATATAATAAATTAAAAGAAAATTTATTAAATATCTTGTAAATAAAAATAACCACACTAATATTTATCATTTCATATAAATATATGTAACAATAAATTTATTTTAATATCATAAAAATTAAATCATGAATTTTGTCAAAAACTCATATATAAAGATGAATATAATAAATTATTTAATATAAATATATAAATATGTTTTCCGTTTAATAAATATTTTAGATATTTAATATAATAAAAAATAAATTTTTTTTTTTTATTATAAAAAATTATAGTCAATATCTTTAATCTAAATGATAATCTAAATGATATTAATTAATTTTATTTAATTATATTAATGATAATAAAAAAATATTTATTATGATTATTAATATATATTTGTTTATTTTATAAGCCGTAATTAATATAGTTTTATTATTATTATTATTTATTTATTATTAATTTATCTTATTATTTTTTTTTTTATATTCAATTATCCGTAATAATCCATTATTGATATATAAATTTTATTTTTAATTTTTTTTTTTTATATTCAATTATCCATCCATAATAATCCATTATTGATATATAAAATTTATTTTATTTTTTCAAAGTATTTTACAATTTATTAATAAATTAATAGTAATTCTTCATTTAATATTATAAAATTTAAAGAAAATACAATACAAATATATATATACATACTTATGTATATATTTTATATTTTCATATATATAAATTATATTAAATAATTATGTAATTGAAAGAGTATATTAAAGTCCATAGTAAAATAAAGTTGAATAAACCAATTTTATCATAATTATTAAAATAACTAGTAAAAATATTCAAAATTCAAAAGGGAAGAATTAAAAATAATTATACCTAAATTATGAATTTTGTTCTAGAATTGTTTAAGTTTATTTTATTTTATTTTATTTATTTATTTTTTTTTTTATTTTTTTAAAAAAAAATAATTAATGATTATAAAAGAATAAAAGGAAAATATTAATAAATATATTATGTATATATTTCCCAATTTCATATATTTCATATAAACAAGAACCGTCAATTATTTATTAAAAAATTTTTTAATAATCCTTACATGGCGTTTATTATACATTTCATATTTTATTTTTAATTTATCATCAGTAAAGAAAAAAAAAAAAAAAAAAAAAAAAAAAAAAAAAAAAAAAAAAAAAAAAAACATATAAATAGTTTAATTTATCTTTAAAATAAAAAAAAATTAAAAATAAAAAAAAAAATATTAAATTAAATAGTTATTACTTCTATAAATATAAAAGTTTTAGAATTTTATTATATGTATATTTTTTTTCTGTATATAGTGCTTTTTAAATTATATTTTTTCCATATTTTTTAAAATAAAAAATAGTAATCAATAAATAATTTAAATAATAATAATAATAATAATAATAATAATAATAATAATAATAATAATAATAATAATAATAATAATAATAATAATAATAATAATAATAATAATTAATAATAATAATAATAAAAATAAAATAAAATAAAATAAAAATAAAATAAAAATAAAAATAAAAATAAAAATAAAAATAAAAATAAAAATAAAAATAAAATAAAATAAAATAAAATTAAAATTATTTTTTTTCTTTTTTTTTCAAAATGGAAGATATAAATAAAAATCAATCATTAAATAAATTATCTGAAAATACTGGAACATGCTATGGAAAAAATTTTAAAAATGTATTTCATGGCTTCTTTTCTCAATTTCAAGATTCCTTTTTTTATGCAAATGTTATTCAATTTATAATTGTAGCTCTTATGTATTTCAAAATAGGAAGGGGTAGATATTGGAATGTTTTATTCTATGCTTCCTTATCAGGTGTCTTAGGAGCTTTGTTAGAAAATTTAACTGTTGCCTATATTTGTTCAGATGGTGAAAAGACAAATAATTCTAGGGTGTATTCTTTCATAATATCAGAAATATTTTGGACTTCATGCCAATATTCTGTTCCTTTATTAAATTTAATTAAGATGAAAGCTTTCTCAAATGGAACCTTAGCTTCTATTGTTAAATATACAATTTTAGGATTATGCCTTCCTTTTGTATATTTCAGATTCACTATTGGATTTAAACGTATGAGTAGAGGATATTTAGTAGATGAAGAGATAAATTCATATCATGGTTATGCCTTTGGTATTTTGGCTATTGCTGATTTTATTTGTACTCTATCCATTCTTTATTTCGTAAGAATGCATAATAAACAATTAACTCACAATGTTTCTAACTTTTCTGGTTATATTAAGAATTCTAGTTATACTATTTTAGTAGCTGTTGATATTGTCGGGTTTTCACTTTCAATTTTAGATATTATCACTACAAACGAATTTATGGAAGATTATATTCCATCCACGATTACTATTCCATTCCAATGTGTCATGTCAAATTTTATATTAATTTTAGCCTCAGATGCTCTTCTTTTCAAATTTGGTGTAAGTGGTAATGGCTCAACAAATGGAATTTCTAAAGGATCATATAAAGGTTCTAATACATCAAATGGTATATCAAGTGTGGCAAGTAGAAAGAATTCATCTGGTAGCGACAGTTCCAGTAATACTTTAAATAATAGTAATTCATATGAAAGTAATAATAGTTCGAGCTTCATTAAGAATAGTTTCCAAAATAATGATAGTATCTTATCCCAAAACTCTAAATTAAATAATATTAATACAAATAATAGCATAAATATAAATACAGATAAAATTATTGAAAATGAAAATAATAATAAAAATAATTATAATAATAATAATAATAATAATAATAATAATAATAATAATAATAATAATAATAATAATAATAATAATAATAATAATAATAATAATAATAATAATAATAATAATAATAATAATAATGGATATAATTCGTACTCTAATAATTATATAAACAGAAATAATAATAAGTATGACTCCAATACTAATAATTATACTAACAAAAATAATTACAAGTATACCTCTAATGCCAATGATTATATAATTGAAATGGCTAGACGTAATTCATTATCATCAATTAACCCAAGTTTTAAGTATATAAATATTAGTGAAAATAGAAAGAAATATAAGATGATGCATAAAAACAATGGCCCATCAAAATTTTTGATAAGAAATTAATTTTAATAATTATTATTTTAATTAAAATAAAATAATAATAATAATAATAATAATAATAATAAGAATAATAACTATAAATTATAAAAATAAGTGACATATTGTATATAATAATTATTATGAATTTGTACATAGTAATAAAATTTGTAAATAAATATTATATATAGTTTAAGACTAAATATAAAATATATAAAGGTCAATTTATATAATAATGATAAAAAAAAAAAAAAAAAAAAAAGAATAAAAATTTAAATATAAGCATAGATTAAATTAAATAAAATTAAAATAAATTATAAACATAGTATTGAATAAAATAAAATAAAATAAAATAAAATAAAATAAAATAAAATAAAATAAAATAAAATAAAATAAAATAAAATAAAATAAAATAAAATAAAATAAAATAAAATAAAATAAAATAAAATAAAATAAAATAAAATAAAATAAAATAAAATAAAATAAAATAAAATAAAATAAAATAAAATAAAATAAAATAAAATAAAATAAAATAAAATAAAATAAAATAAAATAAAATAAAATAAAATAAAATAAAATAAAATAAAATAAAATAAAATAAATAATAAGTACTATAAAATATTAAATCATTAAAAAAAAAAAAAAAATAAATAGTGAAGTTTATAATAAAACATGTAAATTATTAATAAAAATAAAATAAAATAAAATAAAATAAAATAAAATAAAATAAAATAAAATAAAATAAATAATAAGTACTATAAAATATTAAATCATTAAAAAAAAAAAAAAAAATAAATAGTGAAGTTTATAATAAAACATGTAAATTATTAATAAAAATAAAATAAAATAAAATAAAATAAAATAAAATAAAATAAAATAAAATAAAATAAAATAAATAATAAGTACTATAAAATATTAAATCATTAAAAAAAAAAAAAAAAATAAATAGTGAAGTTTATAATAAAACATGTAAATTATTAATAAAAATAAAATAAAATAAAATAAAATAAAATAAAATAAAATAAAATAAAATAAAATAAAATAAATAATAAGTACTATAAAATATTAAATCATTAAAAAAAAAAAAAAAATAAATAGTGAAGTTTATAATAAAACATGTAAATTATTAATAAAAATAAAATAAAATAAAATAAAATAAAATAAAATAAAATAAAATAAAATAAAATAAAATAATCAGTGAAGTACTATAAAATATTGATTTATTAATAAAAATTTAATAACAAAAAATAATGAAAAATAAAATATAATAAATAGTAAAGTACTATAAAATATTGAACTGTAAATTATTAACAAAAATAAAATAAAATAAATAGTGAAATATAAAATAAAACATTTAAATTATTAATAAAAATAAAATAAAACAAAATAAAATAAATAGTGACATACAATAAAAAGATTAATATATTAATAATAAAAAAAAAAAAAAAGAGGAAAAAAAAATATTATATTAATTCTACTTTATTATTTATTAATTTATTAATGAAAAAAAAAAAAATTATTATACATAATTTAGTATATATATATATATATTTTTTTTAATAATTATATAAATATGAAAAGAATAAAAAAAACTTCACCAGGGGCGTTCCGGATTTGAACCGAAGACCTATTGATCTGCAGTCAATTGCTCTACCGCTGAGCTAACACCCCATCCTGTCTCTGTATAATACAGAATGAACAAATAATACTAATTGTGCTAGAATAATATAAATTATTCTAACCTTATAGATTATTCTATTCTATATAATTGGAACTTTCCAATATTCTTCAAATATTACTAAATAGAAATCTTAAGTTAATAAATCACTAATTAACTTATAATTCCTTTTTGAATTATCGATCCGATTCCATTATAATGTATTAAAAATCTTTAGCCAAGAATATTGTCCTTGCCCACTTAATATATTAATATTATATTTCTTTTGTATTATGTTATATTGAAAATAATCAAATCTATTTAATTAGTTATTAAAATTTTCGTTATCAATTTAAATTTATTTTTAATTACTAAATTTAACTAAACCACAATAAAATATTCTGTATAATCTCTTTATTTTTATTTTATATATATTAGTATTAAACTATTATTAAATAATTAATAATTCAATAATATATAACTACTATTTATAACAATAATATTATTAACTAAAATAATAATTCAATTTCAATTTAAATGTTTTATTTATAAAAATAATTAGTAATTAGTTTATTAAAAAAATAGTTAGGCTTTACAAATTTTAATTTGATAAAAAAATATAAATACATGTAATTTTAGTGAAATAAAATATAATGAATAACTTTCTTTTTATTAAATAAATAATTATATTATTATTTTTCTTTTATAAATTTAAATAAATAAATATTGATTTTAAAACAAATTATTTTTTTTTATTGTAATTTTATTATTTGTGTTAATTATTATTATATTCCTAAAATTATATGAACCATACCATGAAAAATTGGTGGAGATATCGGGGAATATAATAATAAATTAATACATTGGGGATAAAATTATAATATTAATAAATAATTTTTCTAATAAAACAAATATTTTTTTAAAAAAGAAAACAATTTTTATATTTTTAACTAATTATTATTAATTGTTAAAAATATTAATTAATATTAAATTAAACTAATATTCGTGCATAGATTTCCGGGTTAAGTTTATCCTACATAGTAATTGGGCTAGTAGGCTCTGGACTGCTATTTTTTATATTGAAAATAGTAACCGTGGCACACGCGTGGCATGACACTTTTCAAGAGGTAAGCTGCACGTCAGACAGTGTGTACTATCAGATTGCACGATTATTATAATTTAATAAGTGATTAATAATAATAAATAATTAATAATTTTATTAGTTAAAAGATTTATTTTTTTTAATTTTTTTTATTTTCACTTTTTTATAACAATTTATACATTACGAGGTTTAGCATTCTATAGATACAATAAATTTTATTTTATGAGAACATCCAGTACTTCCAGTACTCCAACAGAGAGTACTCCAGAAAGTAAGCTTAGCTTCAGAGAATTAAAGAAAGAATTAAAAGATTTTGAAAAGCTTACTAAACAAAACCTTGACATCAATTCCTGGGCAAATGAGTTAAAGGCATGGATAAAATACCAACATATCAAGGATCCTGAAACTATTTTTACTGCTTGTATATTAACGGCTTCTGGAGAACCAAGAGAAATTATCCAAGAACTAGAAGATGGAAATGACCTTACTGAAGATGAAGATTCTGATTTCGATAGCGATAGTGAAGGAGAAGATGATGAAGAAAGTGAATCTACTAACACCTACCCAAGCCTTGATGAAATCATAAATCATTTGAAGACTTTCTATGGACTTAAAGAAGATCAAACCAACTTGTTACGAGAATTGCGTTCCATGAAAATAAAGAAGAACGAGAAAGTTAAAGATTTTAATGTCCGTTATAGATCTTTGTACCATAAATTGGATAAAAAGAGAAGAAGAAAAATTAGTGTTTTAGATTATGCAGATTCCTTAACCAATAATCCTGACGCATGGAGAAAGGTTATGCTTAAAGACCATATTTCTATTACCAAAGCGTTCGCTATAGCTGAAAAAGTTGATCGTTTATCTATTAAAAATAGTACTGAATATTATGATAAGACTCGTTACAATCTCCTTAACTCTAAAAGTAATTTTAATAAGAACATTTCAAATGATTTTAACAAACCAAAAACCCACAAAAATGTATCTATAGAAAATCTCACTAACAAGATGAAAGAAATGAAAATTAGTACTTGCTGGTTTTGTAGCAATGAAGGACATACCAAACGAAACTGTCCTAAATTGAATTCTATATTGGAAAATAACCGCAAGAAGTTTTATGAAAATCATTTAAACCACTAAAAGGGAGTAGAAGCACTCCCATCGTCAAAAAAATTGCTTCAGTCTGCCATCGTTCCAAAACAGTTGACATAAAAGAAGATGATGATTATGAAGAAACTGCTGATTTCCAAGAAGGTACTACTACGGATTATTACGAAGATTTTGATGATGAGTCGGATGGTTCCAAAGAATTGGATTACTTAGTAAACGTTATAAAGAGAAAGGCAAATCCTAAAGATGAAGAGACTAGTGACCAAAGAGGAAAGAGGGTTCACCGTAGTCTAAGAGATGATCCTAAGCCAATAGTTACTCCAGGTTTACGAAAACAAAAAGAAAATCAATTAAGGGGAACATCGCGACCAGTCAAAAAGCCAACAACTCAATTACATCCTTCGATTATGGCTCAACCCAGAATAGAGAAAGAAAAGAGGATTGAGAAAGAGCTAAGAGATAAGGAAAGAGCTAGTACTAGTACTTCTGTGGAAAATAATAAAAATAGTAATGTTAATATTATTAATGAAGAAACTTCTCAGGAAGGAAATAATTCTAAACAAACTTTAAATAAATTAATTCAAGAAAAATCATCAGAAAAGTCAACTGAAATTATGCCAACTAGAATTCCAAAAAGAATACAAATGCAAACTGATTGTGATAGTTATGACGTGATCAAAGATTTAAACTCCAGTAATTGCAATATTACATTTGGACAATTATTGGACGTTGCTCCAAAGATACGGTCTCAAGTATCACAAGGACTTAAATTAGAAAAGAATAATACTAAAATTTCAGGTGCAGTGGATAATATGTGTGCTACTACAATAATAACGAACAATATAGATCATACATATAAAAGTAAACATCATGAACCACAAGAAGATGATATTGCTATGGTTGATGTAATAGTAGATGGAGTTCGTGGTAAGGCTTTAATAGATTCATGTAGCAATTTAAGTATTATCACAAAGCAATTTTTAGATAAATTAACTTATCAGTATGAACCTATAGGAGTTAGTGCAGGACGAATACGTTTAGCAACGATGAATGATGATTACTCAGAAGATGTGTTAATCAAAGTTCCCGTAAAAATTAATGAACTAGAACTACTTGTTACGTGTAGAATTATAGACAAGGAGGATCCATTCTATGATATATTAATCAACCTCAAAACTCAAATTGATAACCAGTTATTTATACATCCAATTAGATATAGTCTTTGTCGATTTAATGATCAAGGTTTAATTGAAGAAATTGCACCTATTAATAATGAATATGATGACGAAGAAAAATTATTATGTGTAATCAAAGCATTGAATCACCAAGAAGCTAAGCAACAATTGAAAACGATTGAAGGATTACCACCCATAAAATATATATATGACACAGTTTTTCAAAGTACAATTAATTCAAATTATAGAGAAGCTATTACTAAATTACTTGAAGAATATATTGATATAATTGCAACTTCTTCTGAAGAATTAACACCTTCAGATTTATCACCACACAAAATTATTCTTAAGGAAGGAGTTAAACCTATTAAACAAAAATTTTATCGACTTAGTAAATTAAAAACAGATATCTTAAAAGAAGAATTAACCAAACTCATATATAAACGATTAATTGAACCTTCATGTTCAGAATGGTCATCACCAGTAGTACTTGTGCCTAAAAAGAACGGTAAATGGCGCCTGTGTATTGACTATAGGAAAGTAAATGAAGCAACTAAGAAGGATTCTTATTCTTTACCAAATATTGAGGAAATTTTTGATAGCTTAGATGGAGCAAAAATCTTCTCAACATTAGATCTTTATTCCGGTTATCATCAAATATTAATGGATGATGATAGTGTTGAAATCACTACCTTTACAACTAAGTTCGGAAACTACCAATTCAAGGTAATGCCCTTCGGTTTAACAGGTGCTCCAGCTACATTCCAAAGAGAAATGAACCGTATACTATTTCCCTTAATAGGAAAATGTGTCTATAACTTTATCGATGATATTTTAATCTACTCAAGAACTGAAGAAGAACACCTAGAACATCTTAAACAAGTCTTAGAAATATTCAAGGAACATAAGTTAAAAATCAATATCGAAAAGTGTTCTTTCATGCAAACTGAAGTAGAAGTACTGGGACATAAAGTATCCTCAGAAGGTTTAAGTCCATTGGAAAACAAAGTTGAAGCTATTAAAGAATGGAAGGCTCCCTCTAACATTCATGAACTTCGATCATTTTTAGGAGCCATTGGATATTATAGAAATTTTATTAAGGACTTTGCAAAAGTTACTGCTCCTCTCTGCACTCTATTAAGAAAAGGTATTAAGTTTGAATGGAAAAAGGAACAAGAAGAAAGTTTTAAAATTCTTAAGGAAAGATTAATCAATGCCCCAATATTAAGATTTCCTAGATTTGATAGAGAATTTATTATAAGAACAGATGCTTCCTATGATGGAATAGGCGGTGTGCTTTTACAAAAGGATGATGAAACTGGAAAGGAGCATCCGGTTCATTATATTAGTAGAAGTTTATCTAAATCGGAAAAGAATTATGGAATTACGGATCTAGAAGGTGCCGCTCTAATTTACTGTATTAATAAATTAAAATCTTATATTATGGGAAATCCTAAGCAAACTATAGTATATACAGACCATAGACCCTTAATCGGATTACTTAAAAATAAGGAACCACAAAACTCTCGCCATACAAGATGGTGTTTGACTGTCAGTATGTTAGGAATTGATTTACGATATGAAGCTGGGAAGAATAATGTTGTTGCAGACGCTTTATCAAGAATGAAAAATGAAAAAGAAAAAGTTATCTTAACAACACAAATTATCAAAGAACAAGATGAAAACCTGCTTTCAAGAACCATTAAGGAATTTATTGAAGAAAAATTTACGACAATTGATGGTGTGGACTACTTTGTTGATGGCAATAATTATAGAAAATTAGTTACAGATACAAAAGAAAAACTTCAATTAATTTTTCAAGCGCACAGTATAGGACACGAAGGCTATTACAAGACATATCAACGTTTGAAAAAGAGCTACTATTGGAACAATATGGTTAATGACATTAAGCGAATTATAGGTAAATGTGAAAAATGTCAATTAAATAAATCTCAACCATACCCTGAACCAACAGAAGATAAACCAACTGAAGTGGAAGGACCATTTACACACTTAGGATTGGACATTATAGGACCTCTAAGTAAAACCAGAAATAATAATCAATATATAATCGTTGTGGTTGATTATTTTACTAAATGGGTTGAGGCAGAGCCCACTGAAAATGTTACTTCTCAGGATGTGATAAAATTTTTAATTAATGTATTTGCTCGACACGGTGTACCTCAAATTATCACTACTGATAATGGAACACAATTTACATCAGATATGACAAAAATCTTCCTTGATTTATATGATGTATATGTTAAATTTATCACTCCATATCATCCTGAAAGCAATGGTTTAGTTGAGAATCGTAATAAAGAAATTGGAAAATTATTACGATTACTAGGACAACAACACAAAGAATGGGATGAAATTTTACCATCTGCACTTTGGGCTTTAAGAACTACTAAAAACTCAATCACCAACCATTCAAGTTTTGAATTAGTTTATGGAAGGGAGGACCAACAACCTTTTGACATTGCTGCCAGACCAACTAAGGGTATAAATAAGTCTTCTGACGAAATTCTACTGGAAAAATTTGTATCACACTACCAATGGGTAACGGAGGCCGCATCTAATATCAAAAATGCTTCGAAGTATTGGGCTACTAGGAGAGAAGAAAAGACCAGTATGAATCAAGCTAAAAGAATAAAACCAGGTGATTTAGTACTAGTAAGAAACTTTAATCGAACTAAATTAGAACCTTACTTTGTTGGACCTATGAAAGTGGTAAAGAAACAATTCAATACAGTCACTTTAGCTGATCCTGCTACTAATATACAAATGAATCGTAATGTTCATTTGAAAAATATTGTCAAGTTTAACTCAGCTTCTACCTAGCTTGAGTCTTAGCGGGGGCATCTTAATACAGAATGAACAAATAATACTAATTGTGCTAGAATAATATAAATTATTCTAACCTTATAGATTATTCTATTCTATATAATTGGAACTTTCCAATATTCTTCAAATATTACTAAATAGAAATCTTAAGTTAATAAATCACTAATTAACTTATAATTCCTTTTTGAATTATCGATCCGATTCCATTATAATGTATTAAAAATCTTTAGCCAAGAATATTGTCCTTGCCCACTTAATATATTAATATTATATTTCTTTTGTATTATGTTATATTGAAAATAATCAAATCTATTTAATTAGTTATTAAAATTTTCGTTATCAATTTAAATTTATTTTTAATTACTAAATTTAACTAAACCACAATAAAATATTCTGTATAATCTCTTTATTTTTATTTTATATATATTAGTATTAAACTATTATTAAATAATTAATAATTCAATAATATATAACTACTATTTATAACAATAATATTATTAACTAAAGTAATAATTCAATTTCAATTTAAATGTTTTATTTATAAAAATAATTAGTAATTAGTTTATTAAAAAAATAGTTAGGCTTTACAAATTTTAATTTGATAAAAAAATATAAATACATGTAATTTTAGTGAAATAAAATATAATCAATAACTTTCTTTTTATTAAATAAATAATTATATTATTATTTTTCTTTTATAAATTTAAATAAATAAATATTGATTTTAAAACAAATTATTTTTTTTTATTGTAATTTTATTATTTGTGTTAATTATTATTATATTCCTAAAATTATATGAACCATACCATGTATAATACAGAATGAACAAATAATACTAATTGTGCTAGAATAATATAAATTATTCTAACCTTATAGATTATTCTATTCTATATAATTGGAACTTTCCAATATTCTTCAAATATTACTAAATAGAAATCTTAAGTTAATAAATCACCAATTAACTTATAATTCCTTTTTGAATTATCGATCCGATTCCATTATAATGTATTAAAAATCTTTAGCCAAGAATATTGTCCTTGCCCACTTAATATATTAATATTATATTTCTTTTGTATTATGTTATATTGAAAATAATCAAATCTATTTAATTGGTTATTAAAATTTTCGTTATCAATTTAAATTTATTTTTAATTACTAAATTTAACTAAACCACAATAAAATATTCTGTATAATCTCTTTATTTTTATTTTATATATATTAGTATTAAACTATTATTAAATAATTAATAATTCAATAATATATAACTACTATTTATAACAATAATATTATTAACTAAAATAATAATTCAATTTCAATTTAAATGTTTTATTTATAAAAATAATTAGTAATTAGTTTATTAAAAAAATAGTTAGGCTTTACAAATTTTAATTTGATAAAAAAATATAAATACATGTAATTTTAGTGAAATAAAATATAATCAAATACTTTCTTTTTATTAAATAAATAATTATATTATTATTTTTCTTTTATAAATTTAAATAAATAAATATTGATTTTAAAACAAATTATTTTTTTTTTATTGTAATTTTATTATTTGTGTTAATTATTATTATATTCCTAAAATTATATGAACCATACCATGAAAAATTGGTGGAGATATCGGGGAATATAATAATAAATTAATACATTAGGGATAAAATTATAATATTAATAAATAATTTTTCTAATAAAACAAATATTTTTTTAAAAAAAGAAAACAATTTTTATATTTTTAACTAATTATTATTAATTGTTAAAAATATTAATTAATATTAAATTAAACTAATATTCGTGCATAGATTTCCGGGTTAAGTTTATCCTACATAGTAATTGGGCTAGTAGGCTCTGGACTGCTATTTTTTTATATTGAAAATAGTAACCGTGGCACACGCGTGGCATGACACCTTTCAAGAGGTAAGCTGCACGTCAGACAGTGTGTACTATCAGATTGCACGATTATTATAATTTAATAAGTGATTAATAATAATAAATAATTAATAATTTTATTAGTTAAAAGATTTATTTTTTTTAATTTTTTTTATTTTTACTTTTTTATAACAATTTATACATTACGAGGTTTAGCATTCTATAGATACAATAAATTTTATTTTATGAGAACATCCAGTACTTCCAGTACTCCAACAGAGAGTACTCCAGAAAGTAAGCTTAGCTTCAGAGAATTAAAGAAAGAATTAAAAGATTTTGAAAAGCTTACTAAACAAAACCTTGACATCAATTCCTGGGCAAATGAGTTAAAGGCATGGATAAAATACCAACATATCAAGGATCCTGAAACTATTTTTACTGCTTGTATATTAACGGCTTCTGGAGAACCAAGAGAAATTATCCAAGAACTAGAAGATGGAAATGATCTTACTGAAGATGAAGATTCTGATTTCGATAGCGATAGTGAAGGAGAAGATGATGAAGAAAATGAATCTACTAACACCTACCCAAGCCTTGATGAAATAATAAATCATCTAAAGACCTTTTATGGACTTAAAGAAGATCAAACCAACTTGTTGCGAGAATTGCGTTCCATGAAAATAAAGAAGAACGAGAAAGTTAAAGATTTTAATGTCCGTTATAGATCTTTGTACCATAAATTGGATAAAAAGAGAAGAAGAAAAATTAGTGTTTTAGATTATGCAGATTCCTTAACCAATAATCCTGACGCATGGAGAAAGGTTATGCTTAAAGACCATATTTCTATTACCAAAGCATTCGCTATAGCTGAAAAAGTTGATCGTTTATCTATTAAAAATAGTACTGAATATTATGATAAGACTCGTTACAATCTCCTTAACTCTAAAAGTAATTTTAATAAGAACATTTCAAATGATTTTAACAAACCAAAAACCCACAAAAATGTATCTATAGAAAATCTCACTAACAAGATGAAAGAAATGAAAATTAGTACTTGCTGGTTTTGTAGCAATGAAGGACATACCAAACGAAACTGTCCTAAATTAAATTCTATATTGGAAAATAACCGCAAGAAGTTTTATGAAAATTATTTAAACCACTAAAAGGGAGTAGAAGCACTCCCATCGTCAAAAAAATTGCTTCAGTCTGCCATCGTCCCAAAACAGTTGACTTAAAAGAAGATGATGATTATGAAGAAATTGCTGATTTCCAAGAAGGTACTACTACGGATTATTACGAAGATTTTGATGATGAGTCGGATGGTTCCAAAGAATTGGATTACTTAGTAAACGTTATAAAGAGAAAGGCAAATCCTAAAGATGAAGAGACTAGTGACCAAAGAGGAAAGAGGGTTCACCGTAGTCTAAGAGATGATCCTAAGCCAATAGTTACTCCAGGTTTACGAAAACAAAAAGAAAATCAATTAAGGGGAACATCGCGACCAGTCAAAAAGCCAACAACTCAATTACATCCTTCGATTATGGCTCAACCCAGAATAGAGAAAGAAAAGAGGATTGAGAAAGAGCTAAGAGATAAGGAAAGAGCTAGTACTAGTACTTCTGTGGAAAATAATAAAAATAGTATTGTTAATATTATTAATGAAGAAACTTCTCAGGAAGGAAATAATTCTAAACAAACTTTAAATAAATTAATTCAAGAAAAATCATCAGAAAAGTCAACTGAAATTATGCCAACTAGAATTCCAAAAAGAATACAAATGCAAACTGATTGTGATAGTTATGACGTGATCAAAGATTTAAACTCCAGTAATTGCAATATTACATTTGGACAATTATTGGACGTTGCTCCAAAGATACGGTCTCAAGTATCACAAGGACTTAAATTAGAAAAGAATAATACTAAAATTTCAGGTGCAGTGGATAATATGTGTGCTACTACAATAATTACGAACAATATAGATCATACATATAAAAGTAAACATCATGAACCACAAGAAGATGATATTGCTATGGTTGATGTAATAGTAGATGGAGTTCGTGGTAAGGCTTTAATAGATTCATGTAGCAACTTAAGTATTATCACAAAGCAATTTTTAGATAAATTACCTTATCAGTATGAACCTATAGGAGTTAGTGCAGGACGAATACGTTTAGCAACGATGAATGATGATTACTCAGAAGATGTGTTAATCAAAGTTCCCGTAAAAATTAATGAACTAGAACTACTTGTTACGTGTAGAATTATAGACAAGGAGGATCCATTCTATGATATATTAATCAACCTCAAAACTCAAATTGATAACCAGTTATTTATACATCCAATTAGATATAGTCTTTGTCGATTTAATGATCAAGGTTTAATTGAAGAAATTGCACCTATTAATAATGAATATGATGACGAAGAAAAATTATTATGTGTAATCAAAGCATTGAATCACCAAGAAGCTAAGCAACAATTGAAAACGATTGAAGGATTACCACCCATAAAATATATATATGACACAGTTTTTCAAAGTACAATTAATTCAAATTATAGAGAAGCTATTACTAAATTACTTGAAGAATATATTGATATAATTGCAACTTCTTCTGAAGAATTAACACCTTCAGATTTATCACCACACAAAATTATTCTTAAGGAAGGAGTTAAACCTATTAAACAAAAATTTTATCGACTTAGTAAATTAAAAACAGATATCTTAAAAGAAGAATTAACCAAACTCATATATAAACGATTAATTGAACTTTCATGTTCAGAATGGTCATCACCAGTAGTACTTGTGCCTAAAAAGAACGGTAAATGGCGCCTGTGTATTGACTATAGGAAAGTAAATGAAGCAACTAAGAAGGATTCTTATTCTTTACCAAATATTGAGGAAATTTTTGATAGCTTAGATGGAGCAAAAATCTTCTCAACATTAGATCTTTATTCCGGTTATCATCAAATATTAATGGATGATGATAGTGTTGAAATCACTACCTTTACAACTAAGTTCGGAAACTACCAATTCAAGGTAATGCCCTTCGGTTTAACAGGTGCTCCAGCTACATTCCAAAGAGAAATGAACCGTATACTATTTCCCTTAATAGGAAAATGCGTCTATAACTTTATCGATGATATTTTAATCTACTCAAGAACTGAAGAAGAACACCTAGAACATCTTAAACAAGTCTTAGAAATATTCAAGGAACATAAGTTAAAAATCAATATCGAAAAGTGTTCTTTCATGCAAACTGAAGTAGAAGTACTTGGACATAAAGTATCCTCAGAAGGTTTAAGTCCATTGGAAAACAAAGTTGAAGCTATTAAAGAATGGAAGGCTCCCTCTAACATTCATGAACTTCGATCATTTTTAGGAGCCATTGGATATTATAGAAATTTTATTAAGGACTTTGCAAAAGTTACTGCTCCTCTCTGCACTCTATTAAGAAAAGGTATTAAGTTTGAATGGAAAAAGGAACAAGAAGAAAGCTTTAAAATTCTTAAGGAAAGATTAATCAATGCTCCAATATTAAGATTTCCTAGATTCGATAGAGAATTTATTATAAGAACAGATGCTTCCTATGATGGTATAGGCGGTGTGCTTTTACAAAAGGATGATGAAACTGGAAAGGAACATCCGGTTCATTATATTAGTAAAAGTTTATCTAAATCGGAAAAGAATTATGGAATTACGGATCTAGAAGGTGCTGCTCTAATTTACTGTATTAATAAATTAAAATCTTATATTATGGGAAATCCTAAGCAAACTATAGTATATACAGATCATAGACCATTAATCGGATTACTTAAAAGTAAGGAACCACAAAATTCTCGTCATACTAGATGGTGTTTGACTATCAGTATGTTAGGAATTGATTTACGATATGAAACTGGAAAGAATAATGTTGTCGCAGATGCTCTATCAAGAATGAAAAATGAAAAAGAAAAAGTTGTCTTAACAACACAAATTATCAAGAAACAAGATGAAAACCTGCTTTCAAGAACCATTAAGGAATTTATTGAAGAAAAATTTACGACAATTGATGGTGTGGACTACTTTGTTGATGGCAATAATTATAGAAAATTAGTTACAGATACAAAAGAAAAACTTCAATTAATTTTTCAAGCACACAGTATAGGACACGAAGGCTATTACAAGACATACCAACGTTTGAAAAAGAGCTACTATTGGAACAATATGGTTAATGACATTAAGCGAATTATAGGTAAATGTGAAAAATGTCAATTAAATAAATCTCAACCATACCCTGAACCAACGGAAGATAAACCAACTGAAGTGGAAGGACCATTTACACACTTAGGATTGGACATTATAGGACCTCTAAGTAAAACCAGAAATAATAATCAATATATAATCGTTGTGGTTGATTATTTTACTAAATGGGTTGAGGCAGAGCCCACTGAAAATGTTACTTCTCAGGATGTGATAAAATTTTTAATTAATGTATTTGCTCGACACGGTGTACCTCAAATTATCACTACTGATAATGGAACACAATTTACATCAGATATGACAAAAATCTTCCTTGATTTATATGATGTATATGTTAAATTTATCACTCCATATCATCCTGAAAGCAATGGTTTAGTTGAGAATCGTAATAAAGAAATTGGAAAATTATTACGATTACTAGGACAACAACACAAAGAATGGGATGAAATTTTACCATCTGCACTTTGGGCTTTAAGAACTACTAAAAACTCAATCACCAACCATTCAAGTTTTGAATTAGTTTATGGAAGGGAGGACCAACAACCTTTTGACATTGCTGCCAGACCAACTAAGGGTATAAATAAGTCTTCTGACGAAATTCTACTGGAAAAATTTGTATCACACTACCAATGGGTAATGGAGGCCGCATCTAATATCAAAAATGCTTCGAAGTATTGGGCTACTAGGAGAGAAGAAAAGACCAGTATGAATCAAGCTAAAAGAATAAAACCAGGTGATTTAGTACTAGTAAGAAACTTTAATCGAACTAAATTAGAACCTTACTTTGTTGGACCTATGAAAGTGGTAAAGAAACAATTCAATACAGTCACTTTAGCTGATCCTGCTACTAATATACAAATGAATCGTAATGTTCATTTGAAAAATATTGTCAAGTTTAACTCAGCTTCTACCTAGCTTGAGTCTTAGCGGGGGCATCTTAATACAGAATGAACAAATAATACTAATTGTGCTAGAATAATATAAATTATTCTAACCTTATAGATTATTCTATTCTATATAATTGGAACTTTCCAATATTCTTCAAATATTACTAAATAGAAATCTTAAGTTAATAAATCACTAATTAACTTATAATTCCTTTTTGAATTATCGATCCGATTCCATTATAATGTATTAAAAATCTTTAGCCAAGAATATTGTCCTTGCCCACTTAATATATTAATATTATATTTCTTTTGTATTATGTTATATTGAAAATAATCAAATCTATTTAATTGGTTATTAAAATTTTCGTTATCAATTTAAATTTATTTTTAATTACTAAATTTAACTAAACCACAATAAAATATTCTGTATAATCTCTTTATTTTTATTTTATATATATTAGTATTAAACTATTATTAAATAATTAATAATTCAATAATATATAACTACTATTTATAACAATAATATTATTAACTAAAATAATAATTCAATTTCAATTTAAATGTTTTATTTATAAAAATAATTAGTAATTAGTTTATTAAAAAAATAGTTAGGCTTTACAAATTTTAATTTGATAAAAAAATATAAATACATGTAATTTTAGTGAAATAAAATATAATCAATAACTTTCTTTTTATTAAATAAATAATTATATTATTATTTTTCTTTTATAAATTTAAATAAATAAATATTGATTTTAAAACAAATTATTTTTTTTTTTTATTGTAATTTTATTATTTGTGTTAATTATTATTATATTCCTAAAATTATATGAACCATACCATGTAATTGTAAGTGTTGACTAATTAATTAGTCACACTTAACCAAATATAATATAATGTTAAAATTAAGATATAAAATAGTTTTATGATTAATAACGTTACTAGGTTAATATGTTGAATTATATATTAATAATCCAACAATAATTAATTAATAATAATATAAAAATAATATAAGATAAATAGTTAAGTTATTTAAACACTTAATATCTAAGAATATTTTAAATAATAATTTCTTTGAAGGATTTATGAAAATATTTATTTATTGAATTATTAGTATATAATTATTGTAAGTACAATAACCTTACAAAGAACATAAAAGATAGATTTTTACATCTTTCTTTTATACTTTGTAAGTTACATAATAATAATATTTAATTATAAGATATTAATAATATAGTAATATGAATATTAATAAAATATTAAGATAATAACAATATCGATATGTTTAAAATATTTAATATAACTAAATAAATTTAATTTATAATTATATAATTAATTTGAATAATTAAAAATAGTAGTTAATATATATGATGTAAACATATATATAAACATAATATAAATAAATACATGTGACGTCATATGTAGATAATTGAAATTATTAATATAAATCTTATTTACTAATATTCTCAGAATTATTAGGCCTAAGATAATTCCTTAAATATTAAATAAGAATTTATATTAATTATTAATTATTTAAATATATATATTATTTATAATTAAATAAATAATATTTGTTAACTATTGAAATGTAAATAACTGAAATTGAGATTTCAATTCAGTTATAATTTCAACAATGCCCTCCCATAAAAATCGGATTCAAGACGATTTTTGTGTAACGATAAGGAGGATTAAATTTTTGTTAAAAAATTTTTTGGAATTTCTTAAATTAAAAATTTTTAATTTATGAAAGAGGAAGGTCACTTGAGTCCTTTTAAATTTTTAAAGGAAACCCTTTATAAGTGGCCATTTCATTGAAATTTTGAAATCTCTAAAATTTAATAAAATTAAAATTTTATTATGAAAATTGATGTTTAAGAATATGATGGTACCATTTTTAAATATTTTTGATTAAAAATTTTTGAAATTGAAATTTTGAAATTTTAATTTCAATTAACTTTTTAATTTTATGCATTAACTTTAAAAATTGAAAATTATAATAATTAATGAATTTATGAATAAAATTGGATTATAAATTGATAGTTGTAAGTGTAACATAGCTATGTTTTTGAATTTTGAAAATTTTGAAAATTTCGAAATTTTGAAATTGAAATTTGACTGAAAAATTGATAATAATAAAATAAAATTTAAAAACAAATTAATAAAAATAAAATTTCCAAATTTTTTTTTTTTTTTTTTTTTTTTTTTTTTTATAATAATATTATTATTATTATCATTTTAGTTATAAGCTATTGAAATAGGTTTTCTTCCATTTTGTAAATATTGTAAATAAATATTTTGATTTCGGGGGTTATTTTCAACTTCGTCTGAAGGAACCCAATTGTAAGCAGTTCTATATTTATACCTGATTCTGTATTCATATTGATTCTTTTTATAATTAGTTCTAAATCCTGAGATTTCAATTATATCATTAACAGATTCATCATGAGTTCTTCTTTTTAAAAACTTTTGAGGCGTTGGAATAAAAGGTTCTAACTCCGAAACATGGAATATAGGATGATGTTTTGGAAAAGGTGACCTTTTAATATCTATTTTATAATTATGATTATTCAGAACATCTATTACTTTATATGGTCCATATTTACAAGGAGCTAACTTTGAACTATCTTCGATATTTAGTGATGGAGGAGCTTGTATCCAAACTAAATCATTTTCTTTAAATATTGGAGGTGGCATTCTCTTTTTATCTGCGTGTATTTTATATAGTTCTTTTGACCTTAATAAAACATCTTTAATATGATTAAAGTTCATACTTAAGTCCTTAATAATTTTATTATTAGTATCAATATCAGGTAATAAGAAAAATTCATCCATAGATGGATGAAACCCATAATTAATAAAGAAGGGTGTTTCTTTTGTAGATTCATTAATGGAGTTATTATAAACAAATTCAGCAAGGTGAATCCATTCAATCCAATCATCATGATAATATGATCTTGAGTAAGCTCTTAAATATTGTTCAATAAAAGAATTACATCTTTCAACTTGACCAACTGTTTCATGATGGTCAGTTGTAGCGATTTTTGATTTAATGTTTAAATATTCCATTACTTCTTTCCAAAGAGCGCTTGTAAATTGAGATCCTCTATCTGTATACAAATCACAAGGCAATCCATGTAGTTTAAATATATTTGTAATGAAAGCTTTGGCAGTTTGTTTGGCATCAGGTATTTGTTTAAATGGAATTAAATGTATCATCTTAGAGAAACGATCAACAACTACCATAATAACGGTGTATCCTTTAGAATAAGGAAGACCACATAGGAAATCAATTTCGATAGACTTCCAAGGTCTATCGGGAGTATCTAAAGGTTGTAAAAGACCATATTTCCTATGTCTATTAACCTTGTTTCTTGCACAACATTCACAAGAATTAACATAACTTGTAACATCTTCATGTATTTTTGGCCACCAAAAGTTTCTTGTAATTAGTTCTAAAGTTCTTCTTATACCAAGATGTCCAGAAGCGGGTTTTTCATGATATTTTTCTAAAATTTCTAATCTAAGTGATTCAGGAATATAAATTAAATTGTTATATAATATAATATTATCTTTTATTTTAAATCTTTCCATTTTCCTAAATGGTTTATAAGCATAATTATTTTTAACATTGTTTTCACTAAAGTATAATTTAATATCTTCAGCAGTAGCATCTTCTTTAATAGCATCAATAATTTTTTCTAGTAAATTACTCATAATTCCTATAAAACAGGGAACTTCTTTTACATTTTTAATATCTAATATATTTTCTGGTTTAATATCTTCGTTATTCTTCATATAGTCAGGTCTTCTTGAAAGACTATCTGGTTTCCCATTTTTTGTTCCTTGTCTATATATAAGTTGGAAATCATATTCCTGAAAGAATAAGTGCCATCTATGCTGTCTTTGATTACCAACTTTTCCTCCTAAAGTATAGATTAAATTTCTATGGTCAGTATAGACAGTAATTTTATGTTTTGCACCAAGTAAAAGATGTCGCCAAGTTAAGAAAGAATCTCTAATAGCTAATAACTCTTTTTCTGTAATGGTATAATTTATTTCGGAGCCTTGTAAACTTCTTGAAAAGTAAGCAACAGGATGTAATTTATTATTTTCATCTTTCTGAGATAAAACAGCACCTATAGCATAGTTACTTGCATCACATTCTACTATGAATGGTTTAGTTACATCTGGGTGATGCAGTACTGGGGAAGTAGTTAATTTACTTTTTAATAATTTAAATGAATTTCCACAATTTGTATCCCAAATAAATTTTGTATTTTTTCTTGTTAAATTATGGAGAGGCTTAGCTATTTTTGCAAAATTTTTTACAAATCTCCTATAGTAATTACATAAGCCTAAAAATCGTTGTACTTCTTTAATATTTTTCGGAGTTGGCCACTCTTCTATAGATTTAATTTTCTTTGGGTCAGTAGATACACCATCACCAGATAAAATGTAACCTAGGAATTCAACTTTTTCTTTATCGAATTCACATTTTTCTAATTTTGCGTATAAATTATTATTAATTAAAGTTTGTAATACATTTCTTACTTGTTTGTGATGTTCTTCCAAATCCTCAGAATAAATTAAAATATCATCCAAATATAAAATAACACTTTTTTCCAAATAAAGTCTGAGTACAGAATTAATAAATGATTGAAAAGTGGCTGGGGCATTTTTCAACCCAAAAGGCATTACGAGATATTCGTAATGACCATATTTAGTTCGAAAAGCTGTTTTATATTCATCCCCCTCTTTTATACGAATTAGGTTATAGGCAGATCTTAGATCTAATTTTGTGAAATATTTTGCACCTTTAACCTTTTCAATAATATCATTAATAAGTGGAAGAGGATATGAATTTCTAATGGTAACAGCGTTTAACTTTTTGTAATCCACACACAATCTTAAAGAACCATCTTTCTTTTTTTGAAATAAGACAGGATAACCAGCTGGAGATTCAGAAGGTCTAATAAATCCCTTCTTTAAATTTTCTTCTATATATTCTTTTAAAACTTTATTTTCTTCTTCAGATAATGGGTAGATAGGTCCGTAATGAAGAGAAGCATCCTTTTCTAAAACTATTTTACAGTCAGTTAAACGATGTGGCGGTAGTTTATCTGCTTCTTTCTTACTAAATACAACAGCCAAATCTCGATATTGAAGCGGAATATTTTCGATTTTTATATCTTCAATATCTTCTTCATAATTTTCTTTATTTGTTAAAAATGAATAAATTAAATAATTATAGTTAAATTTATTATTAATTTTATATTTTTTATTTTGGTGATTGTTTTTTAATTTAAAAAATACTTTATTGGTTAAAAAATTAAATTTTTTATGAAGAAATTTTTTATATTTATTAAGTTTAAAATTTAATTTATTTTGATTAAAATTTTTGAAATTTTTTGAATTTTTTGTATAATTAAATTTTTTTATGAATTTATGTTTTAAAAAATAATTTTTTAAAAATCTTTTTATCACTGAATTAAACCGAGAATAATATTGTGGATTTTTATTAGTATTTTTATTAATTTTGTTATAAAAGTGAGAATTTAAATAAGAATATAGGAAGTTTTTATCATAGTCATAATGAATATTAAACTTCCTCATAAATTGGTTTCCAAAAAGTAGTTTTGTTGGGATACAATTCGAAATTAAAAATTTTTCTCTGAAATTTTTAAAATAAACTCTTTTATTTTCATTAATTTTGATTTGAAATTTTAGCCAAACATAATTCTTTATCTGGGTTGTATCACCAGAAATTCCTTTGACTAAAATTTTTGATTTTAAATTATATTTCTTCAATTTTAATGTTTTTACTAATTCTTCTGTAATAAAATTACAGAAGGAGCCTGAATCTAACATCGATTCAGTTTTTAATTTATTATTATCATTTTTAATATTTTTTATATTATTTGAAAATGTTGTTGGAATATATGTATCAAATAAAAGGAAAGTTGAAGGTAATTTTTTATTTACTACATTATTAAATGTAGGAAAATTATAATGAAGAATTCTTGTGTTTTTTATTATATTGGACTTCTGTTGAAGTCCATAGTTTAGTTTTTTGTTTTATTATTATTGCTACTAGTTTTATTACTATTATAATTGTTATTATTGTAATTATTATTATAATTACTTTTGTTATTATAATTGTTAGAATTATAATTTTTATCATGATTAATATGGGTACTAACGTGTTTTGAATGTTTATTATTACTGCTTCTAAAAAGTTTTGAATTACCATTATTTGTTTTTATTTGATTTTTTGTTTTTAATGTATTTTCAAGTAAAATACATTTAGTATAAATAGTACCAAGATCAACAGGGAATTCTTCCATTTCTTCAATTACTTCTTGGAATTTTGAATGTAACCCATTATAAAAAATTAAAACTAAGGCTTCTTCACTGAATCCAAGACCATTCGAAAGAGTTCTAAATTGTTCAATATAATCATTTATTTTCCCATAATTATGTTTCAATTTTATTAATTGAATCTTAGCTAATTTTTTGCTTGCAACGTTGGAAAATGCTTTTCTTAATTCAGTAGTCAATTCAGAAAGAGTTTTTGGGTTAGTATCCTTGTACGTAGCTAGATACCAATTACGAGCGCCATCCCTCAAACGGGATTTAATAAAGTTAATTTTGATATCTTCTGTAGCTTCTGAATTTGGATATGTTCTAAAAGTATCTTCACAAAGTTGACAGAATAGATCAGTTTCTTTAGTATCTCCAGAGAAAAATCCAGGTTCAGGAACTTGTTGTAAACGGTTTGAAAAAGCATTCCTCATAATAACATCATTGTCATCATCACGTCTAGTAGTGGTAGATACATTATCCTCTTGTGTTTGACTAGTAGAAGGAATATCATTTGTAGCAATATTTATATTTAACTTTTCATCTAAAATTTTTGTTAAATTAGATAATTGATTAATAATATTTTTATTATCTTTGTAAAGTGTATAAAGTTTTTTTTTGTAAGTCCTTGTTATATTCATTAAAATCTTCTATTAATAAAAAACTATCATTAACAGAAGAAGCCAATTCGGATACAGTAACTTGGGCGTCAGACCTTAATTTATTAACTTCTGACATTGGAGCAATGTCAGCCCATACATTATTGTAAAAAGACATATTAAAGTAGTAACCAAAACTAGGGTAAGGTTATTGTTAAAATTAAGATATAAAATAGTTTTATGATTAATAACGTTACTAGGTTAATATGTTGAATTATATATTAATAATCCAACAATAATTAATTAATAATAATATAAAAATAATATAAGATAAATAGTTAAGTTATTTAAACACTTAATATCTAAGAATATTTTAAATAATAATTTCTTTGAAGGATTTATGAAAATATTTATTTATTGAATTATTAGTATATAATTATTGTAAGTACAATAACCTTACAAAGAACATAAAAGATAGATTTTTACATCTTTCTTTTATACTTTGTAAGTTACATAATAATAATATTTAATTATAAGATATTAATAATATAGTAATATGAATATTAATAAAATATTAAGATAATAACAATATCGATATGTTTAAAATATTTAATATAACTAAATAAATTTAATTTATAATTATATAATTAATTTGAATAATTAAAAATAGTAGTTAATATATATGATGTAAACATATATATAAACATAATATAAATAAATACATGTGACGTCATATGTAGATAATTGAAATTATTAATATAAATCTTATTTACTGATATTCTCAGAATTATTAGGCCTAAGATAATTCCTTAAATATTAAATAAGAATTTATATTAATTATTAATTATTTAAATATATATATTATTTATAATTAAATAAATAATATTTGTTAACTATTGAAATGTAAATAACTGAAATTGAGATTTCAATTCAGTTATAATTTCAACATATAAATATTATATTTATTTTTATTATTAATTAAGATTTAAATAATTTTTCAATAAAATAACACTTAACATTATTTAATATACTATAATTTTAATAATTGTTATTAAATAATAAAATAAAAATAATTATTAATTGATAAAATTAATTTTTTAACTAATTAATAATTAATTATTATGAAATATAAACAATATCTTTAATTAATAACCAATTTCTATTTAATATAAATAATTAATCATTTGATTTATCATTAACAATAATACGTGATTAATTATATTAAAACATTTAATATTAATATAATTAATATTAAATTAATATAAAATTAGTTAATAATTATAAACTTAAAACATCATAATAAATAATTTCATAAAATATTGGTTAATTGCCAATATTAAATAATATTAAATTATATTAAATAATAAATAATTAATTTATTTTATCTTTCAGGTTTTTTCTCATAATCTTTTTCCTGAAAGAATAACTTTTAAGATTATGAACAAAAAAAATTATAAATAACCTTGATTTTTTCTATAAAATAAAAATCAAGGGTTATTATTTAGAAAATAATATATAATAAAATTTCTTAATAAACTCGAAATATTTTTTATCAATTATTGTTATTTTAATAAAAGTTAAGTATTAATTTTATGTTATTACAGTAATGGTAAAGAATTATAATTATTATTCAAAATAATTATTATTCTTTATTAAAAAATTAATATTTAAAGTTTATTATTTTATAAAATTTTATGAATAATTTTATTAATTATGTCACATAGTAATTATTAATTAATGTTATTGTTTTAAAATTAAATTAAATTATCAATAATTAATATATTAAATTATAATAATGTATTATTGTATTAAAATAATGTTAAATTCTATTTAATTAAGAAAAATTAAATTGTATTAAAATGATAATTTTATTTAATCAAGAAATAATTAAATTATATTATTTCTTGGACTTTTAATTAAGATAATTAAAAGAATTAATTATTTAATTATACTTGTGATTAAATATTAATAAAATTAATATATAATTAGTTAATAAGTTTTCTCCCTTATTCGGGTTTTCTTATTAACTAAAGATTGATGTAATTAAACACCAATCGAGATCTATCTAGTTTTTTCTTCTAATCTTTTTCTAGATAGAGATAATTTTCCAAGATTAGAAATCAAATTAATATAAATAGGACTCTTGATTCTTCTAAAAATAATCAAGAGTTATTATTATAAGAAATTATAATAATTAACACAAATATTTTAAAATTACTTTTAAATAAAAAATTTTTATAATAAAATAATTTCTAAAATTCTCTTAACCTACTTTTAGTGTTGTTTATTATAATCTTATAATAAACTCTAAGTTTTTAAATTTTCGTTTTCAATTTTTATATTATATTTTTTAATTTTATCTCAATTAATAATATTTTTTATTATTAATTGTAGAAAGAATTAATTATTAATATAATTAAATATTTTTAATTAATTCTTTACAGTAATGATTTATACCTAATATTCTTAATCTACAAAAATTAAATTTTGTAGAAGTGAATAAAAGGATAAATACTGAATAAAATTGATTTAAGAAATTTAAAAAAATAAATATGTTTTATTATTAAACACAAAAATGTTTTATTAAAAAAATTTATTTTTATTTTAATATTAATCTTTATTTATTTAATAATTAATTTTGTTTAAATTAATAAAATAATTGTTAAAACTAATAAAATAATAAAATGAAATATTTATTATTTATACTAATTTATTTTAAATTTTAATAATAAAATTGATTATTATTAACTAATAAAATATATAATAATTTATCAAAATAATTAATAATCATAAAAATTGATTATTAAAAACTAATAAAATATCTATAATAATTTATTAAATAATTAATAATAAAGAATAATTTATAAGAAATATTTACATGTTTTTATATTTTTCTTTGATTTTAAACTATTTACATTAAAAATAATAAAATTAATAAAAGAGAAATAAAGAATAATTTATTATTAAATTAAACAATATTTACAATTAAAATGTTAATAAAGATGAGTTTTAAAATGTTATTTTAATTACAATTTGTTTATAAAAGTTGAGTTATAAAATAAATAAAATAATCATTATTATAAAAGTAACTTAAAAAATTATTTAACTAGTTAATTTTAATTTTGAGATGTTTATAAGTTTGTTTATTTGTTATTTATAATTTATTAAATTTGTTTATTATTTTGTTTATTTGTAGTCTTAGAAAAATATTATTTATTAATTTATTTTAGTTTTTAATTAAAATTATTAATGATTAATTAATTTATTATTATTTTATTTTAATTATCTTTATTTAATTAATTTTTCTTAAATATGGATTTAATTTTTTTTAGAATGGATTAATTTTTGGGTTAAGCTAGAAAACTTTAACATGAATTTGTTTTTTATTATTTATTTTAATTTAATAATTTTGTTATTTATCAGTAAAAGGTAAGTTTATTATTAACTAAGATAACGAATAATAATTAAATCTAAAGGCTAAGATAACTTAACACCTCTCTATTCGAGTTGTTAATAATAAACACTAAATTAATTAATTCTATAATTATTATTTCTTATTACACTAGAGTATAGCGCAGTACTTTATAACTCTATTTGTTATCAGTTACTGGGCTTACACTGAGTAATATTTTTTATTTAATAATTATATTTTTATTTATCAATATTAATATTTATAATAACAATTTACGTTAATAGTAACGCTAGTGCGTTACAGTTACAAGTTCAATTATTATTTATACATGTCAATAATATTATGATTGGTAAATAATTTAATTTAACTTAGTTTACTAATCACTAAATAAAATATATTTAAATAAATATTTAACTAAATAATTATTTATAAAATAATAAAATTTAATGTACGAAAGTAACAAAAGATTTTATTTGATTAGCCGAAATTGCTAGCTGTTTAGAGATACGTTACGTAACCAAAGAACTATCATTGGATAGGCTTGAAGTTACCATGTATCTGTTACAGTCTCTTTTTGTTACGGAACTAGCCAAAATACAATAAACTAATGATTTAAATTATACAATTCGGAATTATAATTAAATTTAATAACTTTGTATGTTAATTAATTTAAACTATTTTTATAATTTCATAATTTTATTTTTAATTTAAAATAATTATATAAATTATCAAATTAAATTGATTAGTGACTAATTATTAAATAATTATTATTTTATTAAATTGATTAATGACTAATTATTAAATAATTATTATTTTATATTAATTAAATTGATTTATTACTATATTTAATTATTATTTATATTAAAATGTTTTAAGAATTATATTATCGAAAATATTATCAATAATTTTATTGTTAAATTTATTAAATTTATCATTATTAATATTTTGTCATTAAAAATAATATTAATTATATTAGTATTAATATTTTTATTATTAAAATAACTTTTAAAAAATATTATTAAAATCACATGTAATAATTATTCTAATAAGAATTAAAATAATTATAAAATTCATGTAGTAAAAAATATATAAAAGAAAAAGAAAATGCTTAATAAAAAATTTAAGAGTTAATAAAGATAAAAAAGAAAATTTAATTATTAAGAATATATTATTTTTGAAAATAAAAATTTAAATATTAAAAATCCTGCAACATTTGGCGAGCTATGCAGGACTCAATCAAAAATAATATGAAAATTAATAATTAAAAATAAAATATTGAGTTAAAAATAATTAATTGTTTTAAAAAAAAAAAATTTTTTTTAAAAAAAAAAAAAAAAAGCGAAAAGAGAAGAGTAGAAAATGAAGATTTTGGAATTAGAAGAGCTACTTCCTAGATTGGACGAAAACTTGAAGGACGTGGACTCTTGGGGAGACGAGTTTATTCGAATAATGAAATTAGCCAATATTACTAGTCCTTCTAGTATTCATACTTGGGCCATGGAATGCACAGAAGGGAAACTCAGGGGAGTTTTACAGGAGCTTGTGACTACTGATCAAGAAGGAAATGAAGTCTACCCATCGTTTCAAGAAATAAAGAAAGCGTTAGAAGACGCAATGGAAATAACCCCTCAAGAGAAGTGCAAAAGACTTCAGAAGATGGTTATTCAAAAAGGAGAGTCTATTAAAAATTTTAATTGGAGGTATAAAAAGCTATACAATAATCTTAGTAAACTTTATCAGACCTTTATAACCGTAGACGACTATATCGATTCCATAGCTTACAGACCTTACGCAAGAGCTCAAGTAATAACGCAAAGGTGTGAAGATCTTGAGGCATTCGAAGAAGCAGAACTCGCTGAGAGAGCCGAAGAAAGAAGGAATAAAAGAAATGAAACTATCATGACAGCCGTATATACTAATCAAAGTTCTAGGCTAGATAAATTTATAAACAAAAATCATCCATTCAAACAATTTGGAATCAATAATCATCAACAGAATGATAATATAAACTATTATGGTAAAAACAGTAAAGTAAATCAAAAATTTAAAAATAATTCTGTAATTTCCAAGAAACCATCAAAGGAGTTAAAATGCTTTAAATGTAACCAAATTGGACATGTAATTAGACAGTGTCCATATAGTTATAAAGAGTTAGCCGAAATGGAAGAATCTGGAAAGTTGACAACTGAAAATAACTCTTTAAACTATTAATGGGAAGAAGGAAAACTTCCACTAATCAAACCAATAATTTAAAACTAGACGTAATAGCCGTAGCCGCAAGAAACGCAAAAGATAAGCAGAAATATCAACCTTATGAGAAATTACAAAAAATAACAACCTTAAGGGATAATCCAATTCCAATACAAATAGGAAAGAAAATAATTTAAAAAGAACCAACAATAAAATAGTGATAGAAGAAAAACAAAATGATTCTAATACAAATGAAAATACTGAAAAATTGAAAGAAATTGATATATCAGTAATTGCTCAACCTTCAATAAACAAATCAAAAAAGGACTCGAAAGAACAAAGAAATAAAGATATATATCAAGAAGCAAAAGTAATGAATGAATCCAACTTAAATAAAAAAGACTCTTTCTCAAAAGGTAAACCAAATTCTAAGCAAAAACATATAGCAATGTTAGAACCGCAACATGAATATGATATAAATACAGATTTAAATTCAATAACAGCGAACATCACATTTGCACAGTTGTTGGATATTAGTCCAAAACTACGCTCTCAATTAACTAAAGCCTTAAAGTTGAAAAATGTCCAATGTGATGATAAAATGGAAGAAGTCATTTTATCAGCCATATCCAAAGATGACATTGCAACATGTGAATGTTATATCAACGGTAGAAAGGGTAGTGCATTTTTAGACACGTGTGCAAGTATTAATATAATTTCAAGAAAATTTTTAAAGAATTTAGGAACTTTGAAACCTTTTGGTTACACTACTAATAATATCATACAAATCACTACAAAAACTAGCATTTCTTCTGAACTTTACTTATTAAAAGTTGAAATTGGAAAATTATGTATTCAAGACATATTCCGAGTAATTGATTATGAACAAGACTTATTTGATGTACTTATAGGCTACAAAACTTTAAAAGAAAATAATTTATTTATAAATCCAATCAATAATTATTTATGTCAAATGAATGAAAATGAAAGTTTTAAGAAAATAGTATTATTATCAAATGATATAAATGATTCAAATGATTCAAACTGTATCGAAAAAGATAATGAAGACAACTTTGACAATGATTCTATGCTATTTTGTTTTATCAATAAAATTAATACGTCTAATGAAGTCAATAAAAATCAGCAACTAACACTAAAATTGATGAACCTATAACAATGGAAATGAAAAATGATGATACAGAATCCAAACAAGATAATGAGGAAAACAATATAGGAACAAAAAACATTTCTAATGAAAAAAGAAACTTGGTTATGCAAATAATAGATGAGAGCCCATCGTTTATTAGGAAAAAATTTAAAAAATTATTGAAAAACAACATAGAAATCTTAGCTATCAAAATTGATGAATTGGGAAGAACAAAGCTATTACCACACTCTATTCAAATTAAAGAAAATACAACTCCAATAAAACAAAAATGTTACAGACTATCAAAGATTCAAGCGCAAGCACTTAAAAAAGAAATTATAAAATTACTACGAAATAAATTAATAGAGCCTTCCTGTTCTCCATGGTCCTCACCTGTAATTCTTGTTCTAAAGAAAAATAATAAATGGAGAATGTGTATCGACTTCAGGAAATTGAATAATGTTACCATAAAAGACGCCTATTCATTGCCATTAATAGATGATATTCTTTTTTCTATAGGGAAAAATGTAAAGATTTTTAAGACACTTGATTTATTCTCCGGGTTTCATCAAATCCCGATGAATCTTGAAGACATCCCAAAAACTTCTTTCACTACGATGTATGGGAATTACCAATTTAAAGTTATGCCTTTCGGACTCTGCAACGTCCCAGGAACCTTTCAACGCGAAATGAATAGGATATTCCTTCTTCTAATTGGGAAATGCATGTTTATTTACATTGATGATTTGATTATATTCTCTACCAGTCTCGAAGATCATATTTCAGATCTTAATAAAGTTTTTCAAATTATAAAAGAAAACGGTCTAAAAATCAATCTTGAAAAATGTAAGTTTTTTAAAGAATCCGTAGAATTATTAGGTCACACTGTCTCAATCAATGGAGTCTCTCCTATTCCTTCAAAGACCAAGGTAATTTTTGAATGGCTTCCACCGTCAAACATTAACCAGTTACAATCCTTCTTAGGAGCCGTAGGATACTACCGAAAGTTTATTTTTAATTTCGCATCAATCGCTAAACCTCTTTTTAAACTTTTAAAGAAAGGAGTGAAGTTTTCATGGGGGGAGAAAGAAAAAGAAAGTTTTGAAGAATTAAAAAACCGTTTGATTACTGCACCTATTTTATCGATGCCCGATTTTGATAAACAATTTATCATACGAACCGACGCCTCGTTTGATGGAATAGGCGGAGTACTGTTACAAAAGGACGATGTTGGAAATGAGAAACCTATTCATTTTATAAGCCGTTCTTTGAAGCCAGCAGAAAAAAATTATGGAATCACTGACTTGGAAGGAACAGCCGCTTTTTATTGTGTTAAAAAATTTAAACCTTATATTTCTGGAAACAAACAAGAAACGTTACTCTTCACCGACCACAAGCCATTAATAGGACTTTTTAAAAATAAGGAAACAATGAACTCTCGACAAACAAGATGGGTTTTACTTCTCTCTATGTTAAAGGTAAATATAATTTACGAACCAGGGAAGAAAAATGTCATAGCAGACGCGTTATCCAGGATGAGAATGAAAAATGAAGAAGTAGTAGCAACCTTATTGTCTGACTTGAACATTAATATTGACAACAAACTAATTAGTAAATTCAATGATAAATTTATCAAGGTTAATAACGAGGAATATTTTGTTAATCAAGGATCTCTAAGAAAAGTTATAAAAGAAGATAAACAAAAAATTAAATTAATTCTCGAGGCACACAGGATTGGACATGAAGGGGTATTCAAGACTTATAACCGACTGAAGAGAGACTATTACTGGGTAAACATGATATTAGATGTTAAGTATTTTGTTAGTACATGCAAAAAATGTCAGTTATTTAAACCGCAGACTTTTAATACTCAAACGGAGAATATTCCCACAAAACCGGGCTTACCTTTCACTGTAGTAGGATTGGATATCGTAGGGCCATTACCGGTAATAGAAAAAGGAAATCAGTATATTATAGTCTTAGTAGACTACTTAACAAAGTGGGTAGAAGCTGAGCCCACTGGTACCATTGATTCAAATGATGTAATATTTTTCTTAACTAAGGTGTTTTCGAGACACGGTATACCAGAAATTTTAATAACAGACAATGGTCCTCAATTTCGTTCAGACAAAACTAAAGCCTTCCTAGATCTTTATGGAGTCTATGTAAAATATATTTCTGTTTATCATCCTGAATCAAATGGAATGGTAGAAAACAGAAATAAAGAGATTGGGAAATACCTTAGGATATTATGCAATAATAATACACATAAATGGGACGAAATACTTCCTAGTGCTCTTTGGGCCCTCAGAACCTGTAAAAATGAATCAACTAAGTTCTCCAGCTTCGAACTTTTGTATGGTCGTCGAGACTTCCAACCCTTTGAGCTAACTATCAATTTAGACAAGAAAGAAGAATATGAGAGTGAAGAAGAATACCTTATTAGGAAGTTTACTAGACATCACTTATGGATTAAAGAAGCTATAGAAAATATTCAAACTGCCAATAAGTTATGGGAAGACAGAAGAAACCAAATGAAGCGATTAAAAGCAGAATATAAACCAGGAGAATTAGTTTTGATTAGAACAATTAATAGGAAAAAACTTGAACCTTTCTTTGTAGGACCTCTAAAAATAGTAAAGCAACAATATAATACAGTAACTTTATGCGACCCCATCACTAATGAAATTGCGAATAGAAATGTGCATCTGAAAAATATAGTTCCGTACAAATTATGCGAAATTGAAACTTCTGGGACGAAGTCCAATTAAAAAGGGGGCGTCATGTTACGGAGCTAGCCAAAATACAATAAACTAATGATTTAAATTATACAATTCGGAATTATAATTAAATTTAATAACTTTATATGTTAATTAATTTAAACTATTTTTATAATTTCATAATTTTATTTTTAATTTAAAATAATTATATAAATTATCAAATTAAATTGATTAATAACTAATTATTAAATAATTATTATTTTATTAAATTGATTAATGACTAATTATTAAATAATTATTATTTTATTAAATTGATTAATGACTAATTATTAAATAATTATTATTTTATATTAATTAAATTGATTTATTATTATATTTAATTATTATTTATATTAAAATGTTTTAAGAATTATATTATCGAAAATATTATCAATAATTTTATTGTTAAATTTATTAATTTTATCATTATTAATATTTTGTCATTAAAAATAATATTAATTATATTAGTATTAATATTTTTATTATTAAAATAACTTTTAAAAAATATTATTAAAATCACATGTAATAATTATTCTAATAAGAATTAAAATAATTATAAAATTCATGTAGTAAAAAATATATAAAAGAAAAAGAAAATACTTAATAAAAAATTTAAGAGTTAATAAAGATAAAAAAGAAAATTTAATTATTAAGAATATATTATTTTTGAAAATAAAAATTTAAATTATTAAAAATCCTGCAACATTTTTGATACAGGATGTCACTAAATACCTTGTATTTCCTATTAAATACTCTTAATAATAATAAAATAAAATTATTATTAAATATTCTTATTAAAATCTTTTAATAATATCAAATATAATAAAAATTATTATTAAATATTCTTATAAATTTCTTTTATTAATATTAAATATAATAAAAATTATTATTAAATATTCTTATAAATTTCTTTTATTAATATTAAATATAATAAAAATTATTATTAAATATTCTTATAAAATTCTTTTATTAATATTAAATATAATAAAAATTATTATTAAATATTCTTATAAAATTCTTTTATTAATATTAAATATAATAAAAATTATTATTAAATATTCTTATTAAAATCTTTTATAATAAAAATTATTATTAAATATTCTTATAAAATTCTTTTATTAATATTAAATATAATAAAAATTATTATTAAATATTCTTATAAAATTCTTTTATTAATATTAAATATAATAAAAATTATTATAAAATATTCTTATTAAAATCTTTTATAATAAAAATTATTATTAAATATTCTTATAAAATTCTTTTATTAATATTAAATATAATAAAAATTATTAAATATTCTAATAAAATTCTTTTATTAATATTAAATATAATAAAAATTATTATTAAATATTCTTATAAAATTCTTTTATTAATATTAAATATAATAAAAATTATTATTAAATATTCTTATTAAAATCTTTTATTAATATCAAATCTAATAAAAATTATTAAATATTCTAATAAAAATCTTTTATTAATATTAAATATAATAAAAATTATTATTAAATATTCTTATTAAAATCTTTTATAATAAAAATTATTATTAAATATTCTTATAAAATTCTTTTATTAATATTAAATATAATAAAAATTATTAAATATTCTTATTAAAATCTTTTATTAATATCAAATCTAATAAAAATAATTATTAAATATTTTATTAATATTAAATATAATAAAAATTATTACTAAATATTCTTATTAAAAATTATATAATATTTAAATCATTACTAATTCTTATTTTTATATTAAGAATAATAAAAACCTATTTCAATAAATATTTGATGTAAAATACAGAATTATAAGTTTCTGTATAATATTTTCTAAAACCTTTGAAATAAACTAAAAATAAAACAAAAATTAAAAATAAATTAAATCTTTATTAAAATAAAAATGAACTAAAATACAGAAGAATTCCAATAATAAAAATGATCTAAAATACAGAAAATATCAATTCTGTATAATTCTCTCTCTGAATAACAATATCAAGAAGAAGCTACCGCCCGGAATGCCCTTCGTGATACAAGCTCCAAATTAATTTTTATATTTTAATTTAATAAATGTTATTTTTTTTTTTTAAAAAATAATTTAAAATAATAGTTAAAAATTAAAATAAAATAGTTATAATAGTTTTTTTTTTATAAAGAATATATTAATAATAAATAAAATGTATTAAAATAAAAGTATAAAAAGAAGAATAAATTTCTTTCTTTTTAATACTTGGAACAAATAATTTTAATTTTAAATTTAAATAAAGAATATTTTAAAATTTAATTTTTTTTTTCTTGTTTCCAAACTTATTTTTATAGTTATGTGTTAATATTTATTTTTTTTTTGTTTTGAATATCTTAGTGTTTCAACCCCAGCCCGTATCATTTTTGGTACGTTACTCACTAAAATAGAATAAATTATTAAAAATATAAGAAAATAAATAATTCTTTAGTTATTTTATTATAATAGGTATAAGGTTTAATTAGTATATAAAAATATAATATTAATAAAAATAATTTTAATTAATAGATAACCAATAAGAATTAAGATAAATTATAGTATAAAAATAAGTGAAAGATAAAATATTAACAAAAGAGGAACTTAATAATCTAATATCTTTAAAGAATATAATAGTTAGAATAGGAATTATAAAATATTTATTCGGGTGAATAAATATTTAGGATTTTTTGGTTAATATTATTATTAAAATATAAATTTAAAGATATAATAAAGTTATAATAAAATTAAATGTACTTATTTAAAGAACAAAACTTATAAATAAAATAAAGACTTAAAAGTAACACATTATTATTTATTAAAAACTTATTATTAATTTTGTGTTATAATTTTTTTATTTATTTCTTTTATTAGAATATATTATTTTATAATTTTACAACTTGCTTTCCCCAAATCATATAAAAGGTACAATATATAAAAATAACGTACCATTTTTTGCTAAAGAATAAAATAAAAATATGATAAACTTAATTATTTTCAAATAATTAAGTAAAATATTACTTTATTTAATTTTTAGATTTTTAACCTTAATAAACTTTTCAATTAAACTTTTTAATAATTAAATTAATATTAATTAAAATAAAATAAATTATTAATTGTTTATTCTTAATATTTTAAAAATATTTTTGTAATATTAAATTATACTTTATTTTGTTTATTTAAAAATAGTAAAATATCAATTATAAAATAATAACTTTTTAATTAAAGTCTAAATAACTTTTTTTAAATTATACTTTAATAATTATATATATATTTTTAATATATAAATAAATATTATTAAGAAATTTTAATTAATTAAATAATTAAATAATTTATATTTTTATAATTAAAGCTTAAATTATAAATGAATTATAAAAAGAATGTAATTTTCTTTATAAAAAAAAAAAAAAAAAAAAAAAAAAAAAAAATAATAATAAAACAATAAAATAAAACTATTATTATTATTCCCTGAACCTTACCATAATTTGGTGGAGATATCGGGGATAATAATAATAATAATAATAATAGTAATAATAATAAAAGTATATATTATTTTTTTTAAATTATATTAAAAGAAAAATTAATTTTGAAGAAAAGAATTTCTTAAAATTACAAAAACTAATTTCTACCGTGTTTGGTATTACTACCTCTGGATTTTATAATTTTAAAACAATAATGGATTTCAAAGAATTAAAAAAACAACTTAAGGATATTACAAAAATTGGTAATTGCAACCAGGATGTTCAAGGATGGGCTACTGACATGGGTTTATGGATAAAACTACAAAATGTGCAGGACCCCAGAACTATTTTTTATGGATGTTTACTCACTTCCCAAGGTGATGCTCAGCGATTTTTAGAAGACTTGCAAGAGTTGCAAGAAGAAGAAGAAGAATCGGGCAGTGATATCGACAGTGAGGATGATGACTCTTCTGAGGAAGCAGATATTGAGGATAAAGAAAAGGAACAACCCTACCCTTCTTTTGAAAAAATCGTTTCTTCCCTGAAAATTTTTTATGGCATATCCGAGGACCAGAATTCTTTATTAAGAGAAATTCGTTCCCTACGAATAGACAAAAACGAAAAGGTAAAAGACTTCAACATAAGATATAGATCCTTATATACAAAACTTGATAAAAAAAGAAGAAAGACTATTGGCATATTGGACTATACGGACTCTCTTAGACCTAATTACGAAGCCTGGAAACGTGTGTCCTTAAAGGGTGATGTTATAACCTTAGAGAAAGCGTATTTGTTAGCCGAAAAAGTGGATCGTTTGTCAAGTCAAAAACCTGACGATTCAAGGAAAAACAACCAAAGTAATTTTTCAAGACAATCTTTTGCTAAAACAAATAGTAAGTCCACCCTAAGTGAAGAAAATCATTCTAAGAAAGTTAAACAGATGATATGTTTTTACTGTACGGAACAAGGACATTTTCAATCTGAATGTCCTAAATTAAAAAAAATTATTGAAGATAATAAACGGAGTATTTTCAATTCAAAATCTTTAAATTAGATAATGGGAGAAGAAGCACTCCCAGTAAAATATTAACTGCTTCTACAGAAATTCTATTCCCTAGTGAGTCTATCATCAATGCTATCAAAAGAAAGGCAGAAGATGAGAACACCAATAAAGGCACAAGGATAAAATTTAAAGATTTAAGAACCCCTAGTGTTCCTATTAACACTCCTGCTATGCAAAGGGCGAACGCTCAAAACCACCAAAATGGAGAAACTTATCATCAACTACATCCCTCTTTCATGGCGAATCTCAATATTAGAAGAGAGAAGGAGAAAAATATGGCTGCCAGAGAACAAGAAATTCGGACCTCAATTACAAATAAAATAGATGAAGGTAAGAAATTAAATGATAAAAACAATGCTACTAATCCATCTACTTTTAATAATAATAATATGAATATTAGGAATAGAGGAAATAACATGAATGAGAAGGAAACGTTTAATAAAGAATCTAAGAATAATGTGGAAGAAGTCGAGGAATTAAATACTAACTCATTACTTGATTCTAAAAATAATGATAAACATATTAAACTTGCAGTAAATCAAGAAAGATTCAGCATTGGTGAGGAATTAAATTCGACTCTTTGCAATATTACTCTTGGGCAACTCTTGGATATTAGTCCCAAAATTAGAAGTGAGCTTTCTAAACTATTGAAAATAGAGAAGAATAGTATAGTTAGTGCTACCTCAAACTTAAATCCATCTATAACTCTGGTTAATAATATTTCACACAACTATGAATCCCACTCAAAAGAAATAACAGAAGATGAACTAGCAATGGTAACGGCCACGGTTGAAGATAAACCCGCTCGACTGCTTATCGACACCTGCAGTAATATTAATGTAATTACTAGTGAGTTCCTAGCAAAATTAAAGAATTATAAGAAAGTTGGATTCTGTTCCAGTAGAATCCGACAAGCTGCTGTAGATTGTGATCCCAATAAAAATTTATTAGTTCAACTACCTTTAACAATTGGTCACTTAACTATTTCATTGACATTTAGAGTAATTGAAAATTCAGATATGTTTTATGACTTGTTAATTGGATTAAAGGCTCAAGCTGATAATAGGTTAATTGTAATCCCTTACAAAAAAATCTTAGTTCATTCGTTAGAAGATGGTTCTTATGATACCTTAGCAGTTTTAAATCAGAACATCCCTGAGGAAAAATATATATGTTTCATAGAGAAAGTAAATGATAATAAATTTAACGAAAATGGTGATTCTACGGTGTGTGCAGTTAACAACATTACGAAACCTCCTTACAATTCTCCGGATCTTCCTCCCACTTCTTCTAATATCCTTCCGCTAACAACCTTTCTCCAACTGAATATATTCACCTTGCAGAATTCGTCAACAATCTTGATGAAGAATACGCTTCTGATCTGGTATCGATGTTGGAAAATAATCTGGAAGTCTTGGCTACCTCTTCAGAAGAGTTATCGCCTTCTTTATTGACTCCTCACCATATTGATTTAAAACCTGATGCCACTCCAATAAAGCAAAGAGCTTACCGTCTCTCCAAAACTAAATCTGACATTCTTAAAAGTGAAATAGGTAAACTTATTGAGAAAAATCTTATTACCCCGTCCAATACCCCATGGTCAAGTCCTGTGGTGCTGGTTCCAAAACATAAAGGCAAGTGGAGACTCTGTGTTGACTATCGAAAGGTCAACCAAGTAACTATTAAGGACGCATATTCCCTCCCCCTGATTGATGAAATTTTCGACAGTTTAGATGGTGCTACCATTTTTACTACATTAGACCTCTTTAGTGGGTATCACCAGATACCCATGGATCCGGAAAGTATACCTGTCACTAGTTTCACAACTCTTTACGGTAATTATAGTTTTAGAGTTATGCCTTTCGGGCTGACTAATGCTCCCGCGTCGTTCCAGCGGAAGATGAATCGGATTCTTTTCCCTCTTATTGGTCGATGCGTATATATATTCTTGGATGATATTTTGATTTTTTCCAAAAATAAAGTTGATCATATTAAACACATTAATGAAGTTCTAACAATCTTTAAACAATATAAATTAAAAATCAATCTGGAAAAGTGTACTTTTATGAAAACTGAAGTTCTTGTTTTAGGTCATCTATTAACTAGTAAAGGTCTGAAACCCCAAAGTAACAAGGTAGAAGCTATTTTAAATTGGCAACCACCTAAAAATATTTCTGAATTAAGATCATTTCTTGGAGCTGTTGGTTACTATAGACAGTTTATTCCGAACTATTCTTCTATGTCTGAACCTTTGTGTAGGCTTTTGAAGAAAAACGCTAAGTTTATTTGGTCTTCTGATCAAGATTTATCTTTTAAGTTTTTAAAACAAAAATTAATGGAATCACCAGTCCTTACATTTCCTAACTTCAATAAACCATTCCTTGTCAGAACGGATGCTTCCTATACTGGCTTAGGCGGAGTTCTTCTTCAGATGGAGGAAGAGACTGGGATGGAGTTACCCATCCACTATATTAGTCGTTCCTTGAATAAGGCAGAGAGACACTATAGCGTTACAGACTTAGAAGGTGCTGCCTTGTTCTATTGTATTTCAAAATTTAAGCAATACATTCTAGGTAATAAAATTCCAACAAAAGTAATAACAGATCATAAACCTCTTATTGGTCTATTACAGAATAAAGAACCAGCTAATGCCAGACATGCAAGATGGTGTCTTTTAGTAAGTTCTTTAAATATTATCTTGGAGTATGAAAAAGGTAAAAACAACGTTGTAACTGATGCGCTTTCCCGTTTAAAATCTAAAGAAGATAAAATATTGGCTAACCGAAATGAAAACGAAGAAGAAGAAAATTCTTTAGAAGAAGTCAATACTGATTTAATTAACAAATTTTTAAAAGAAAAATTTTTCAAAATTGAAGGAGTTACCTTCTTTAAGGACAAAGATAACTACAGACAGGTAATTGACGATGACAGTAAAAAGATGGAATTAATTTTAAAGGCCCACAAAATCGGTTACGAAAAAATAGAAAAAACATATGAAAGATTAAAAAAGAAATTTTATTGGAAAAATATGTTTGCCGATGTAAAAAGAGTAATTGGAAATTGCCATACCTGTATTATTAACAGAAGTCAAAAGTATCCAGAACCAACAGAACAGTATCCTTCAAAAGTGGAAGGCCCCTTCACTCACATGGGTTTAGACATCGTAGGTCCGCTTCCGGTCACAAAAAAGGGTAATCAATACATAATTGTTACAGTAGATTACTTTACGAAATGGGTGGAAGCCGAGCCACTCCAAACGATTACCTCCCAAGATGTTGCCGCTTTTTTAAGTAATGTTTTTGCTAGACGCGGTGCCCCAGAAGTCATTACAACAGATAATGGTGTTCAGTTTTCCTCCGATTTTACAAAATTATTTTTGGATCTTTATGATGTTTACGTAAGATTCACTTCCACTTATCACCCGGAGTCAAATGGGTTAACTGAGAATCGAAACAAAGAGATTGGGAAATATCTTCGCTTGCTGGCAAATAAATACCAAGAATGGGATGAATTACTTCCTGCTGCACTTTGGGCCTTACGTACAGCTAACAATTCGACTACTAAGTTTTCAAGCTTTCAGTTAGTTTATGGCAGAACCGATCATCAGCCCTTTGAATTACTCATTAGTTCTCCGCAGTTAGAAGACAAAAATCGATCTAAAGATGAAATCTTAATGGAAAAATTCGTAAGGCATGCCCAGTGGATTAAGGAAGCCTGCAATAACGTTAAAAATGCTAACAAATACTGGTCTATAAGAAGGAACGAAAAACTTTCAATGGACAAAAGCCAAGAACTGAAGCCTGGCGACAAAGTTTATGTTCGGAATTTCTCAAGAACCAAATTAGAACCCTACCTCGTTGGTCCATTCGAAGTAGTAAAGGTACAATTCAACACTGTGACTTTGGCTGATCCTAACTCAGGTGAACTATTAAAAAGAAATGTTCACTTTAAAAATTTAATTAAGGTATAAAATTAATTTTACTTTTCCAGAGAAAAGTCTTAAAGGGAGGAGATCATGCTAAAGAATAAAATAAAAATATGATAAACTTAATTATTTTCAAATAATTAAGTAAAATATTACTTTATTTAATTTTTAGATTTTTAACCTTAATAAACTTTTCAATTAAACTTTTTAATAATTAAATTAATATTAATTAAAATAAAATAAATTATTAATTGCTTATTCTTAATATTTTAAAAATATTTTTGTAATATTAAATTATACTTTATTTTGTTTATTTAAAAATAGTAAAATATCAATTATAAAATAATAACTTTTTAATTAAAGTCTAAATAACTTTTTTTAAATTATACTTTAATAATTATATATATATTTTTAATATATAAATAAATATTATTAAGAAATTTTAATTAATTAAATAATTAAATAATTTATATTTTTATAATTAAAGCTTAAATTATAAATGAATTATAAAAAGAATGTAATTTTCTTTATAAAAAAAAAAAAAAAAAAAAATAATAATAAAACAATAAAATAAAATTATTATTATTATTCCCTGAACCTTACCAATTTTAGGATTCGTTACAACTGTAAAATAAAATACTTATCAAGTCTAGGTTTGTGGCTATTCTATACTAACTTTACTACACTAATAACACTATATCCTAAACCTCTATTAATTAATTAATTATTTTCTTTTTTAATTCCTTTTATTTATTTATTTTATTTATTAACTAATTTTCAACAACCACTTAACTGGGTAACGCAGGGTCCTTTCCGGAGTTCCCACTAGCAGTTAAGGTTTTACAAACTATAATATAATTGTTTTATAAGAAAGTAACTATTCTAATAATAGTTACGAAACTAATAATAAAATTTAAATTTTCCTATTACTATACGATTTTCCAACTATCGTTCAATAGTTGAAAAATTAACTCTTTTTATACTTTTTCAAAATAAAGTTTTAAATCAAAATAAATTTTAATAAATTACATAAACATATTATTTTATATTATCAATTACGTTATATAATAAATTACATGAAATGTTATGAATTATTTTAATATAAATCCTATTTAAAACTATCTAATTTTTCTAAAATTTTCTATGAAGGAAATTTAGAGTTTAATTCATTAATTATATGATTAAATATATTCTATCTATATATTTAATTTAAATTTTGCCAAGTTGTGAAAACCAATTTACTAAACCACAACTTGCTATTTTTATTTTTAGAATTTCTATAATTTAAAAGACAAGTAAATAAAACGGCAAGTTTTTGTAAACAAACGGAAAAGGCAATATTCCTTTAATTATTTTAATTTAACTAATTAATGACTAATTATTTTTTAATTTATGAAGTTTCGTGATTCAACTGAGTAATTGTTACGTAAATTCTCCAAATAATTTAGTCATAAATTTTTGAGAAAATTATTTAAATTAATAATTTGGAATACATTTAAATTTATATTAAAAATTTGGAAAACATTTTTATCCACAATAATTTACATTACATTACATTTAAATACGTATTCAAATTATTAAATATTTTACAACAACTGGCCTGGAATATGGAACGATGTTAGAATGTGGGTTCGATCATGCCACAAGTGTCAACTATTTAGACCCAAATCACTACCACAAAACACAGAAGATCATATTACACCAATTGAAAAACCTTTTACCAGAGTAGGACTAGATATTATCGGACCGTTACCAACCACAAAACAAGGTAATAAATATATAATTACTTTAGTTGATTACTTTACTAAATGACCAGAAGCCAAAGCTATACCAGATATTAAATCAGAACAGGTAATTAAATTTTTAACAGAAGTAATAGCAAGACATGGACCACCAGAAATAATTATAACAGACAATGGATCCTCATTCATTTCGGATATTACAAAAATGATGATCGATTTATATGGATCATGGGTACATTTTATCGCACCACACCATCCACAATCAAATGGAATGATAGAAAACAGAAATAGAGAGACTGGAAAAATATTACGATTATTAATAACGGAAGAACAGGAATGGGACGAATGTCTTCCATCAGTCTTATGGGCACTTAGAACAACAAAAAGTTCAAAAACTAAATTCAGCAGTTTTGAACTATTATATGGAAGAAGGGATACTTGGCCAATGTGTTAAAAGTAAAAAGATTTCTTTTATTATGTTCTTATTATTATATAAAAGTAGTTATCAATAAATTTACTAGCAATATTTAACTATTTATAGGTTGTATTAATTGTGGCTCGATAGAAATATCATTGGTCACTCATTTACGCAAAATACATTACTAAACCCTTTAAATCTATGTTTCACATAAACCTTAATAATTATACTTCTGACACTCCCCCTCAAGTCTAACTTAGGAATAAAGTTAGAATTGAATATATAATAGTTATTTGAGTATCTTTAATAGGATAACATTTTAGAATGTTAAACCAATAATGATTTAATATTAAAAATTATATGAATTACTTAAATGTAATATTAGTAATATTAGTGTTCGTATGATTTCCTTTAAATGGGGTTTCCAATGGCTATTCAATGTATATATAAATGAAGAAATTTTTCTTTTATTAGGATTCACTTACTTTTCCTTGGAGCGGATTGAAAAATTGTATCTTTGTCTATTGAAATTCTGCTTTAATGTATTGGGCATGTTATTTATAGCGTAGAACAAAAATTTTAATACGAATAGAATTATGAAGGCACAATAAACTTTCTAAAAGGGATTTATTACGTTTTTATGGTAATTTTGAGTTCTAAATTTTGCTTTAACAATTTGTTTTAACCTAACAGTTTCATTTTCAGGTTCAATTATTTATTTTTATCACTAATAAAATTATCATGTTCAATGTGTATCTGTTTTTAATAATTTTATTGATTATATTTATTTTGAATTTGTTAAGAATTTAAGGATCGTGTTTCATAAAAATGTAATAGGTTATATAAGTATAATTTAGTGAATGACGTGTGTTGTAAATTTTAGTGTATTTATGGTTTTAATTACGAAATCCTGATTATTTTTATTTTTTTTATTTCTGGGGGTTATTGTAAATTGACTAAGTTCAATATAATGAATGTTCACATTAATATTTTTATGTTTATGAAATAATTATATAGTATACTCCCCCTGATTTGGTAATTTAAACAAATATGAATAATAGCGTAAGTAATAGTTGAAGTTTGTTTAACGTAATATGCAACAAATGTTGGAATGCTTTAAAAGGGATGTTATATTTATATAGATGTAGGTAAACCGAAAAATTGGTATAGTAAATATGACGTCTGTAAACGATAATCCGAGTTTAAATGGATAAAAAGACGGTAATCTAAGGTAAACTTGAATTATAAGCTCTCTATTTCGTAATGTAGCTACAACTTCAATCATATTATTATTTATTGTATACACGAGTTTCATCATTTTCCCTCTAATTCACCTTGTTCATCTTATTTATTGTATCTATTGTACTATACTTGAAGGTATGAATATTGCAATGTTAAATCATGAAAATGATATTATATGAATAGGTACGTAATGTTTGACATTAAAAGTGAATTAGTTATAAATAAAAAAAAATTGAAGTTCAAGTTAAATGTGTATCGATGATGATAATTAAATTGTGTGACGGGATGTTAGTGAATATATTAGTGAATATGGGGAGTTGATTGATCAAAGATTTAAAATATATTATCAAGTAAAAAATATGTAGTGGTGTTGTCATATTAAAGTAAAAGGAAAATAATGTAATTTAACTTGAAGATACTGCACTTATATAATGAAGGTTTATGTAAAATGTGAATATGATCAGTTATAATATTGGAATGATATAATAATTTCAATTAATGGTTAAATTGTATGTCGGTTATTGTTGTATTTGTTTATGGAAGAAAATAATAGTTATATTATTCGAATTAAAAAACTTTAATGTGATTATAATTGAATTTATTAAAAATTATTAGTTAAAATATTGAACACAGATCTTAATTGGAAAGGTTATTTATATAGTATTAATAAGAAATATAATTCATAATTGACGTTGTTTGACAAAGATACTGATTAATGGTAGTTATTTGAAGATCCTGAGAACATAATACACTTAGTTAAATATGATGGGGATTGTTACCACCAATTAAGTATATATAAGTTTATAGTTATACGTAATACTTGTAATTTTTTTTTTTTTTTTTTTTTTTTTTTTTTTTTTTTTTTGCTAATGTAATGGATGATTTTAGCAAAATAATTTTGAATTTATCACTAATATCGGATTTGTATTTTAAATTGTTAATCTTCTCTAATTTATTGTTTTAACATTTCACTGATTATTGGTTATTTTTTATTTTTTATTTTAATATTTTAAATCAGATTGATTATATCAATTTGAAATTATTCTATTTATTGTATTGGAGCCATTAATTATCTTTTCGATATAGAAATTTACATGAATGCCTATTTTATAAAGATATATTCTTATGATATTAGTGATTGAATAAATATTCATGTTTTAGAATGATGGAGTAGAGATTTGTTACAATAGTTGAAAGTTAAATTTCCATAATAGCAAATATCTATATTAATTCTGACTCAGAAGTTTCGTTTTCATCAAATTACATAATGGTATAATTTCTATTGTAAATGTTGAACCATGTTACGGTATCATGATGTTTCGAAATATTCGATAATTCAGAAAACTGAACATATTTTAGTATAAATATAATTTGTTAATTATGAGTTACACAACTCATGGGGATACACATGGTTTTGATGTGTGTTAATTATGGATTCTTTTTTCCATTTGATTATTAAATTTGATTATTCTAATTGTGTTGTTTTGTGAATGGTCTATTAATTGTTTGTTACAGCTGTTTTGCGGAATTTTGTTTCATCTTATCATTGAGATTATTCTATTTGTTAGTGCATTTTGAATTTATAATAATGTAAAGTTTGTTTCAAGGATGAATATGTAATTTTATTATTTGGGGTATTTTATTAATTGATATATTAATTATTTCATTTCAATAAGGTATTTTGATAAATCAGAATATTAATGAAAAATGGCTATAACGATGTCCTAAATTTGTAATCCTTAATTCTGGTGATATTCCGCATTGTAATTTTTTAAATAAATGCTAACAATATTCATTATGGTAATTTTAATCAATTACCGAAAATATTTAATATGGTAATTTTAATTTTATTTTATTTTATTATTCTTTTTTTTTTTATTTTTACATATTTTATCATATGGCTGACCAATATTCAGCTCATTTTATTTTTACTTATTATGCTGACCAATATTCAGCTCATTTTATTTTTATTAGGCTGACTATACTCATCTCATTTTATATTTTTATATATATTTAGATTAATAAACAACATTAAATTAGATGTTCCATCACTAACCAAAATATAGTATATTGCTGACAATTTCAGCTAATATTAATTCAGTATTTTTCTAGCTGACTTTTTCAGCTTAGATTAGTTCAATATTTATCTAGCTGACATTTTCAGCTTAGATTATTAATATTTAGTCAATATTTTGATTTATGGTTTTTGTTTACACTAGATTTATTATATAAATAATTTTGTGTTGCTGACTATTTATATTATTATTCAGCTAACATTTCATTTCGCCGATAACTATATTCTTTCAACTGGTTTATTTATTATATTATATATTACAAATTTGTTTATTTTATTATTTATTAATATATATATTTTTTTTGGCTGCTGACTATATTATTTTCAGCTGGTTTTTTTTTTTTTTTTTTTTTTTTTTTTTATCATATTATAACTTAAGTAATTCAATATTTTTTTTTTATTTATTTTTGTTATTTTATTATTTACATCATATGAATATATACGAAAATGAATAAAATCACTACTTATCTTTATAAGACTTATATTTCATGTATTATTGGGAATAACGTCGTATATATTTTTTTATTAGGATATTTTATAATTATTTAGATTAGTTTGTTTTTAATTATGATTTACGATTGTTTTTTTTTTTTTTGTTTATAATTATAATAAAAAAAATAAAGATGAGTTAGATGTTTAAATGTTTGATGTATAGTTTAATTAAATAATATTATTAAATATTCATTTAATAGATTATTTATACATAACTTAATATTATTTAACTCAATCTTGAGAGATTGAGACTCTTAATCTGTTAAAAGTAAAAAGATTTCTTTTATTATGTTCTTATTATTATATAAAAGTAGTTATCAATAAATTTACTAGCAATATTTAACTATTTATAGCTTGTATTAATTGTGACTCGATAGTAATATCATTGGTCACTCATTTACGCAAAATACATTACTAAACCCTTTAAATCTATGTTACACATAAACCTTAATAATTATACTTCTGACACAATGGAAATCATGTTTCCGGATATTCACCAAGAAGAAGGAGAAACAGAAGAAGAATTTAATTTTCGAAGATTTTTAAGACATTACAAATGGGTAAAAGAAGCAATAGGATATTCAGAATATGCTAATAAATATTAGGAACACAGAATAGGTTTCAATAAAGCCTTAAAGAAACAATATAAAATTGGAGACTATGTGATGATAAGATTAATTAACAGGACAAAGTTGGACCCTTACTTTTACGGACCATTTAGAGTAGTAAAAGAACCAAAATTCAACACAGTAGTATTAGAAGACCCACAAACTGGAAAATTACTTGCAAGAAACGTACATATTAAAAATGTTTATCCATATACAATAAGAGAAGAAAATATTACAACTTCAAGAGACGAAGTTCAATCTAATAGTGGAGGAATTGATAAATAACCAAATTATAAATTAAGAAAAATCAAGAAAATGGAATAATAACCCTTTTCATTAGTTATTGATAATTATAAAATAATATTTTAATAAAAATAAATTAAAAGATTTAAAATTATTAAATAAATATTATTTTAATTTAAAGAACAATGTATTTTATATTAAATTATTCTTTTATTTTAATTTAACGATTTTAAATTAAATCTCAGTTTAAATTGATATTAATATTAATTAAAAAAGAAACTTATTAATAATAAGAAAATTGTTTATTTTATCTTAAAAGTGTTTACTTAAAATAATTATATAGTTTATTTTAAATAATTTAAACTTAAAAGAAAAATATAAAAACTTGTAAATATTTCTTTAAAAATAGAAAAATCAGAATTCAAGAATTCAAAATTTAAAATTTAAGTTTTAATAAATTATTTTCTTTTATTCTCATTTATTTTAAATACTTTTTATTAAGAATATAAATATTCAAAAAAAAAAAATAAATAAAAAGTACAATTTTATATTAATAAATAAAGTTTTATTATAAAAAAAACAAATATTCTTCTTTTACTTTAACCTTTAGTGTTTTAATCAACATTTTTGTGTTAATAACTACCTTTTAATTGACACATTATTATCAATTTTAGAAGTAAATTCTAAATTAAGATAATAATCAACATTTGTCATTTTTTGATAAAGAATGAAGTAATAAATTGATTCTTATTAAAAACCTCTTATTACAATGCGAATTTTAAAATATTAATAAATTTATGCATTCTTTACATTAATAATTTTACTATATTATTTGATCTAAAAATTTAAGTTTATACATAAAATTTAATTTAAATTTATGTTCATTCTTTTTAAAGGTAAATTAAATTTATGAGAGTCTATCAACAACATAGTACTAATTACTTTTAGTATTATTCTTCTAAATAAGGAATAATTGCTGTATATATACAACTTAAATAACTTTATCAATATTTCTGTCTTTCGAATTAAGAAATAATTGAAATGAAAGAAATAAATAAAATAAAATTTTCTGTATTTAAAATTGTAAAAGATTTTTCATATATTAATAAATGTATTTTATTTTCTATTATGTCATTCAAATTAATATATAAGATTACATATTAAATTAGCATCAAAATTAAGTTAAAGTATTCAATTTTATTGTAATGCATCTTCTTTTTTTTATTTTATTTAATTCTTATGTATAATGCATCTTATATATTATAGATTTATTTTAGTTAATTTGAATATTAGGAAATAATAAAATTTCTATTTATTACAATAAGGAAATAATCAATAAGATTTAAAAATCTATTGTTTTTCCATCTCTTCAACTACTTCCAGAGGCTTTGCTACTTTTATATCTTCAAAAAGATATAAATTGACTACCTTGGAATCCCTTTCTAGGGGGGAGAAAAAAGAGAATAAATAGAAATAATAAATAAAATAAATAAAAATAAAAATAAAATAAATAAAAAAAAATAAATATAAATATAAATAAAATAAATAAAAATAAAATAAATAAATAAAAATAAAATAAGTAAATAAAAATAAAATAAATAAATAAAAATAATAATAAAAATAAAATAAAAATTAAAATAAAAATAAAATAAATAAATAAAAATTATTGTGTGTAGTAAATTTTCTACATATTTAATGTTTTAATATTATATAATTTTTTTTAATTCCTCGAGCCATAACATTTTGATACGAAATATTTAATAAGAATGTAAAGTAATATAATTATTATTATAAATATTATTGTAAATAATTTTATTATTAATATTTTCTAAATAAAAAATTAATATTTTATAAGATATAATATTATAAAATTATTTTATTATTTTATTATTAATATAAGTTTATTATAAAAATATATAATATAATTAATTATATAATAAGTACAAATTTTAAATAATAATAATATAGAGAATAATAAGATAAAAAGTAGGTAGGAAGTTTTAATTATAAAAAAAATGTTGTGTTTTTTATTTTTATTCAAATGTATTAATTGAGAATGAATAATAGTGAATAATTATTTTAATAAATAAATATAATAAAGTGAATAATTTTAATAAATAAATATAATAAAATGAACATTATATTAAAAATAATAATTTGAGTGTATTATATAAATATATAATAATTATTATATATTTCATAAATACAATATTTCTTGATTAATTCCCTCTTGTTTTTCCCATATTTTATGATACTTTTTAAATTAATTGTATCATTTTGGTAAAATGTAACAATTACCTTAATTTAGAAATTGTCCTAAAAGTGGTAATTGCTTATCAAAAGTATTTTATACGTTATTATTTATATGATTATTTATTATTACTTATTATTATTTGCTATTATTTATTACTTTTTATTATTATTTATTATTATTTATTATTATTTATTATTATTTATTATTATTTATTATTATTTCCTAGTTTAATAACTATTCTAATAATCATAAATTATTTTTATTAACTAAATTAATAATTATTTAATTATACATTAAATGAATAATCAATTTTCATATTTTATTAAATTTTTATTATTAACTTTATTTATAATAATTTTATATAAAATAAGTTTTTATTAATTATTAATTATTTATTATAATTTTATAGAATAAATTATTTTTCTATGAATCTATTCTAATATTTCTAAACTATTCTAAATTATAGCTAAAATCTATAATTTTATTAAGCTATTTTATTTTATTATTTATTTAATTATAATGTAAAACAATTATTATTTATCCTTATTAATTTTTTTTTATTAAATAATTATTTAATTTATTTTATTTGTTTATTTTGGTTATTATTTATTATTTTATTAATTTAATAATTTAATAACAACGAAGAATAATTAAAAAAAATATTTACAAGTATTTATATTTTTACACGAATTTAAGGTATTTATAATTCTAGTAAGAAAAGTAATAAAAGAATATATATTTTTTATATTAAAAGAAATAAAAGAATAAATATATTATGTTAAAAGAAATAAAAGAATAATTATATTGTATTATAGAAATAAAGGAATAATTAAGAAATAAAAGAATAACAATAAAGAAAATAAAGAAATTATATCGTTGATAAAAATAAGATTATTAAAAGTTATCTTTTAAAGTTATTATAATATTTTTTCTAGAAACACAATTTTTCTAGAAGATCATGATTAATTTTTAATTTTAATTTTATTAAAGCAGAATTATTTAAGGTTCAGATAATTTAAACTTATTTAAGGTTAAAATTTAATTTTTAAATAAATTTTGTTATAATATTTGATTTTATAATTTCATTCTTCATCATTTTGTGTGTAATAATTTAATTATAAAATGTAATTAAATTATTAATCATTAATATTACCCTTAACTGATAATATTAAAGATTAGAAAAGAATCATACTTACCTATGATTCAAATCTAATTGCTTGGAGTTTATTAAAGCAAATATAATAAACTAAACACTAAATTTCGAAAGAGTGTCGGTTTATATTTTGAGAAATTCTTTTATAAAACAATTTATTTTTTATTAATATAAAAGTAATTAAAAATATTTATTTTATTATTATTGTTATTATTATTATTTATTATATTTGTTATAATAATAACTCTTGATTTATCAAAGAGAACTCAAGAGCCTTATTTATACTTTTTGAAAAAATAAGGATAATTAAAAAAGTGTTATCTAATCTTAACAAATCTCTTATCTAGGAAAAGATTAGATAGAAAAACCTAGATAAGCTTTTGATCGATATTCTATCCATATCCATCATCGTATTAATTAAGTAAAACCAATTACTTCCATAAAGTAATTGGAAAAACCTTAATTAACCGATTGTTTAATCTAATCTAATGATCGAAAATAAAAGAATAAGAATAAAAGATATTTCGATCATATAAATATGAATTTACATATAAGGAAAACAATTTATAAACAATATTAAATTATGTATTAAACAAAATATAAGATACATTATAAAATACAGAATACATTATACAATACAGAGTAACGTTTTAGTTACATAGTTTAACTAAATTACTAAATTAATAAATTTAATATCTAAATGAATGATTAAATAAATTATTATTAATATTTAAATGTATAAAAACTATTTATCTAAATAATTTTCTAATACTAAATTAAATAAATATTTAATATAGTATTAAATAAATTATTAATTATAATTAAGTGTACGAAAGTAATATGATTTAAATAAAGTTATATTATTATAACTTAACTAAGAAAATATAATTATTTTGTTAAAAATAATTATAGATTCTTACATTGTGATAAATAACAAAATTATAAAAATAGTTTCTAATATCTAATTATACAATAAACTAACCATATATATGTATAATAATTAATTATAGTTAAATTACTTTAGAAAAGAAAATAAAATTAATTAATCAACAACAAAATTAAATGAAAATATTATCTTATTCAAACAAACTCCGACATGAAATTAACTAAATAATAATTAAATGAATATTTTTTTTTTAAAAAAAAAAAATAATTTAAGATTTAATAATAGGTTTTAATTAAAATGATAAATAAACAATTATTGTTATCTCAATTAATTTTTTAAATTTAATAAAATCAACATTATTTATTTGTTTTATTTTACGTTAAATAATTATTTTAAAATTGTAAATAGCTTAAGTTTAAGGAAAAATATAAATACCTTTAATATTTTTTTTATTTTTCTTCATTATTATTATATATAAAATTAATATTTAATAACTTGTAATTTTAATTTTATATTTTAAATAATCAAAATTTAATAAATTTATAAATAAAAATTAAATAATAAATATTAGAAAAAGAGCGTTTTCTAATAAAACTTTTGTGCTTATTTTATAAAACATTTTTATTATTAATTTTATTTTACTTTGATAAAGAAATAATCACTTTTTGATTCTAAATCAAAATTAAGATTACTTCCAAGATTTATCAATTGGTCCTTCGAACCGGAGAAGAAAAAAAAAAAAAGCAGTAAATATACAGTTATAAAATATTGAGTTGTTTTATTAGTTGATTATAATCGACAAGATAACTTAGCCTTATCTTTTGGTATAATCGATTGGTAAAATAATTAAAGTACTATATAGTAAGTTAGTAAGAGAGCAGCTTTGTCACACATCGTGGGGGAGTAGAGTATTAACTAATAAGTAAATATTAAACCAGCGTTATTAGAAAATACTAATAACTTAATATTTATGAAGGTTAGTTAGTGGAGGTCGAAAGACACGGTAACAAAACTGTCGGGTACTCTGAAGGTACTATATTAGTATAATCAATATTAATTTCTCATTTAATACTGCTATAAGTAACTTTCCTTGTTAAAATAATAATACTAAATACTTTTAAGTACTATTAACTGCTACTAATACAAAAAAAAAATTTTTTTTACACTTTTAAGACTTAAATATTATAATTAATAAATTACTAAAACAATTATAAATTTTTATAAATTATATAAATTTTCAAATGGATAGTACAAAGTCCATCACATTTAGTAGACTGCCTGTGTTAGGTCAGCCAAAAACTGAATTTAATGATTGGAAGTTCTCCTTCTAACATTGGTACAAAATAAATAAAGTACCAGAAGAAGAAAAAGTAGAATATCTTACGTCAATAACGGAAGGCATCGCTAGAACCATAGTAGTAAACTGCCTAAATAAAGAAATTCCTGAAGATTATGACACAATTCTGCAAACATTAAAGAATCATTACAAGAAGTCATTACCTAAAAATTCAAGATTACTGGAATTATCAACCCTTACAATAAAAAAGGGAGAAAGTGTATTAGAATTCAATATAAAATTTGAAAGTATTATCTCAGATAAATATCAAAATGTCTGAAATAATAATCTCATTATATAAATGCCTTTAGAAATTTACCTAGAACTTATGAAGCTCTCTTAGAAAAAGAATCACAAAAATTGGATGAGGCAATGAGGCTAACAGTAAAAAAAGAAAAGATATATAGCCTCATAGAAGAAAATAAACCTAAGACCAAAAGTCAAACTTTGAACATAAAAAGAGCTACTAATGAAAGTCTTGTTCAGAAAGCAAATAGTGGAAATTCATATATAGGAAATTATAACAATTACTATAAGTTAAATCCAAATAATAATCTAAAGACGTACTATAATAGATTGAATACAGATAAAGAACAAACTAACCTTAATAAAAATGTTGAGTATAGAAAGAATTCGTTAAAATATCCAGAACAAAATAGTGATGAAATACAAGAAATTACTAAAAAGTTAGCTGACTTGAAAATAAATTTATGCATAGGCTGTCAACGGATTGTTCATACAATTGAAGACTGCCCAGAAATTGAAAATGAAGAAGGTCATTTAAACTAACGTGTGGGAGTATGCAATCTCCCATGATAAACAAAATTGCAGACCCACAACAATCCCAATATATGATTAATGAAGCACAGAAAAAGAAAAATATAACAAAATAATTAGATAAAAATAAGATCTTTCCTAATAATAAAAGTATCATTAAACCTTCAATTCTAAATCAACCCAACATTAAAAATGTAAAACAGCAAAAGAAAATTATTAGAAATACTAGAAGAAGAAATTCAGAAGCTGAAAATGAGAATCAACCAAAAGATAATACAAGAACAAAAGAAGAAAATGTCATAGAAGAACCAAATAATAGCATTAAAATTCCAGCAAGCAAGGAAAATGAAAACAAGATTAACAATAAAAGTAATGAACAAAGTAATAATAATGAAATGACAGTTGATGGAGAAAGTAAAGGGAATATTAATAAGTCTACAGAAAAACCTATATCGTCTACAAAAAAGAAGATGACTGAGATACAAATGTTAGATCCTGAAGATAAATTTAGCATAGTAAAAGAAGCTAATAATTTGTTCCCTAAAATAAGTCTCTCACAATTACTTTCAACAAGCCCCTCTTTAAGAAAAGAATTATACAAATTTATTTGATGAAAGTAACTAAATTTTGGTGACTTCAAGGGACGAAGTCTAATTTCAGTGGGGGCATCTTGATACGGTACCACCATAAATACCATAATTTAGTGAAATTTAGGTTAGAAATTATTTGATGAAATCTTATTGGTTAATAATAATTTAATAATATTTTATATAGTTAGTAAATAATAATAGTTTAAAGAATGGTTCTTTTATTAATATTAATTTAGTTTTAGTAATAATTTAACCTATAAACATGTTTATTAGTATAGCTTAGTGTAGTTTTATATTTAGTTTACATTAATAACATAAGAGATTTTAGTAATTAATTATATTTTATTGAATGATTTAATTATATTTTAACTAGTTAACAAATATTTACATTGATGATGTATTTTTATTAATGAATGATAATAAATAAATAAAAAAAAAATAAATAAACTAAATATTAAAGTGTGAATATTATTATTGTATGTATTATTCTATATAATATTAGAATATATTATTTTGTCAATTATTCCCTACTGTTATCGTATAAATAAAATAAATATTGATATTGATGTTTAATAAAAATATCGTATCATTTGATGGTAAAGAATGAATTAATAACCTTTATTTTGTATAAAATATTATTAATAATTCTTTACTGAATTGTACTTTCCTATATTCTTGATAACCTAAACCTAATTATAAAAATTATTTTATTTTGATATAAATTAATTTTAACTTGTAAATAATTTTAAATCAATTTTAATTAATTACTTTATTGTTATGTTATTAAATATATGTGTATATTAAAATACTATTGTAAATATTAAAATTGTATACTTTTAAGATATTATAAATTATTAAAATTATTAATTAAATATTATTATTATAAAATTTATTATAAACTATTAATATTATAAAATTATTAAAATTATTAAATATTAATATAAAAATTTATTTATTATTAAATTATTAATTAAATATTATTATAAAGTTATTAAAATTATTAATTAAATTTATTATTAAAAATTATTATTAAAAACTATTAATTATTATAAAAATTTATTATTTAAATATTATCAAATTTACTATTAAAATTATTAATTAAATATTATAAAAATTTTATTTTATTTTTGAAAATAATTACAAGTATTATTTAAAATAATTAAAGATTATTAAATTTATTATATTAATTTTTAAAAACATTTTATTTAACTTAAAAATATCAAAGAAAATAGTAAAAACTATTTTTTATATATTTATTTTATAATTATTTCTAATTAAATTATATTTAAATATTATATTATTATATTTATAAAAATTAAAACAAAAATGAATTATTGATATAAAATTAATTCAATAATTCTATAAAATTATAAACAAATAATTATAGTTTAATTTACAAAAAAAAATATAAATATAACAAAGAATTTTCAAAATAAAAATATATACTTGAAGAAAATATTAAATATTAATAAATAATAAATAATTTTATTAAAAAAATTTTTTATTAAGTTTATTAAATCAAAGCAGGGTAATTCCCATCCCCCCTGCTTGATTTAATTAAGTCTAACCCCGAGTCTACCAAAATTGGTGGAGATATCGGGAAGACGAAGAAGAAGAAGAAGAAACTTTGGAAGCTGCTGGAACTAACCTTTGGAAGCTACTGGAACTTTTGGAAGCTACTGGAACCTTTGAAAGTTACGGGAACTACTGAAACTACTAGAACTACTGGAATCATTAAAAAAAAAATTTTTTTTTTATAAAAACTAAATTGATTTAAATTAAATTAAATTAAAATTAATTAAATATAAAAAAAAAAAAAAAAATATTTTCACACTTTTATCATCATCATCATACTTTATTTTTTATTGTTATCGGTTTTTAGTGTGATATTGTTGGCGTGTTATAAAAATTAACATCAGTTTTATTTGGTCTTCGCATGCTCCAAATAAAACTTTAAACTGAGCGTACTGCGTACTAAGCAGTTATAGATAATTCTATAATTGCGAGTGGTTTAATCGAGTGTTTGGAGAGGGGTCGATTACTAACTAATCGAACCCCGATTAGATATAGCGGTAAATACTGTTGGGAAGCAGAAATTACCCTATAGATCACTCATTATACGTTCAACACGGTTTGAGTGCTCCTCCACTTGACTCTGGCAAATTCACTTAGTATACCGAAATACTAAGGTCCCTCTGCGAGGTTGGCAGTTGTAATAGATAGTGGTTTTTCAAGTTGTATTAGGTTTGTTAATTTACCTTCTTTTTAATTAAGTTTATTTTTTTTTTTTTTTAAGTTGTAATATATAAACTTAATTTTAATTGTAATTGTGAATCTTGTAATAATAACCGATAACAAATAAATAAATAAAAAATAATAATAATAATAATTTTTGTATTTTTTTAAATATTTTTAATTGCTATTTTAATAGTTTTTCTTTTTAAATAATTGTATATATTTTTTTATTTAAGTAAAGATAAACGAAAGGGGTTAATAGCTTGAAAGAATAGTGAATACTCCAATTAGTTTATTAATTTATATTTATTCTAGTGTCCAGGAGGGGGAGTACGGGTGTATATAGCAAATTTAAATATACACTATCCGGAAACGTCTCACTACAGATATAAATTACTTAAATATATAATTTTAATTGTAAATAAATAAATAAATAAATAATAAATATAGCAATTAAATATTGAAGGTATATAAAAGTATAAAATAAATATATAAAATATTAAAATAAAATATTCATAAAATAATAATAATAATATAAATTTATTATAATTAATAAAATATAAAATATTAAAATAATAAATATTAAAAATAATTAAAAATATAATAAAAAATACAATAAAATAAAATAATTAAAATGAAATAAAACAAAACTTTATTAATTTATAAATTTTTTACATATTTTCATAACATAAAATTTATGTTAATTTTAGCAGTAACAACTCTTAATATTAATCTTTATAAAACATATTAAGAAATTAAATCTTTGTAAGATTACTCACTCAATTAACCTTAATAAACCCCCTAATTAAATACTAATGTAAGGAAAAATTTTTTTAAAAAATATTTATACAAAATAATCAAATATCTAACCCTTAACCCTTAACTAATTAGCTTTACTAATTATAACAATAACAACTCTTAATACTAATCTTGATAAAACTTATTATTAAAATTAAATCTTTGTAATATTGCGCTCCCAATTAACTTCAATAAACCAACGAATGAAATACGAGACAAGGAACAATTTTTTTTAAAAACTATTTAAAATAATAATCAAATTTCTAACCCTTAACTAATTAACTTTATTAATTATAACAATAAAAACTCTAAAAATTAATTTTAATAAAACATATTATTAAAAAATTAAATCTTTATAAAATTACTCTCCCAATTTAACCTTAATAAACCCCCTAATGAAATATGAGACAAAATAAAAAAGATTTAAAAAAATATTTATACATAATAATCAAATATTTAACCCTTACCCCTTTTATTAACTTAATTAAAACAATAACAACTCATAATATTAATCTTAATAAAACGTATTATTAAAAAATTAAATAAAAGATTCTAAAGCATAATTTCAAATATTGAAATTAATTAATTTATAAAACTTTGTACACTTTTTATAAAAAAAAAAATTATCTAATGGTTAGATTCACTAGTAAAACCTATTACATAATCTGGGAATGTATCTTTTTAAATCAAATTAATTTATTTAAATATAATTTATTATGGAGCTAATCTTAAAAAAAAAAAAAATATATGAACCTAAATGGGAAGAACTGATTATGTCTAGAATCAAAAGAAAATAATAACCCTATGGATTGGTTTGATATTGAATTAATATAGATAATTGAATAGTTGGTAAATATAAATAATGATGTTGAAAAAAGTAATTAAAAAAAAAATTTTTTTTAATAAAAAAAAAAAAAAAAGGTAATAATAAATCAGTAAAAAAATAAAAAAAAACAATTGTGAAAGACAAATTAATATTATTAAATCAATCAATAATAAAATTATAAATATTATTTTTATGGAAAAAATAAGCCATAATGGAAGTATCGAATATTATAGTTGTTTTAATCTGGTCTATTTTACAGCTTTCAATTACAATTCCATAAAGAGGAAAACCACATCGAATTAGAAATTCTTAAAAGGAATGGAAGATTGTACCATATTCCATGATGATATGTTATAAGAAATAATATCAATGAAATAATAAATATATTATAAAAATGAGATAATAAAAAATCATGAAATAATAAATTAATAGAATAATTATAAAAATGTAATAAAAATTATGAAATAAATTATAAAAATGTAATAATAAATAGTAATACTAATAAAATAATAAATAATAATAATGAATTGTTAGAATATATGAAATATATATGAAAAATAAGCTTCAAATGTATTGAAGCGCATTGTTAAAATATATAATGTATGAGCTATAATGTATTAATATAAAAGCATTTAATATAGAATAATTAAGTAACTCTTTATCATAAAACATAATTATAACCCATAAATTCAAGATAAAATAATTTAAAACCTAACCCTTAACAGATTAAAAGTCTCATCTGACTCTAAAAAAAGATTCATAGCAAAAGAATCATTGACCAGAAACAATATTATGTCAAAAAAAAAAAGTTGAATTTTAAATTAAGATAAAAGCTATTTGTTATGTCAATTTTAAAGAAACCTAATAAAATAATCAAAATAATTAAGATTGAAGAGTTGAAGAAACGTATAAATTAAAATTGTTGATAAAAGGAAGTTATTACAAGTTAAATAACTCCAAAAATATAAAAATATTAATTTAATAGGGCGAAGTACCCTTAAATGTATATAAAAAAATTATATATCTCATACTAGAGACTCTTGAAATTATAATTTGATATTTTAACAAATAAATTTTTGGCTATTAGTAATGTAATATATCTATACAGGAAGGAATCTACTATGTGATAGACTATTTCCACCCCATGAATATATACAACATGTAAAGAGTTCCATCAGAAACAGATTACAAATAACAAATTTTAACACCAAAATAAAAAAGAACACGTAATAAAAATTCGTTTTTTTAAATAAAATAATCTTTATTAATTAAAAAAAAAAATTAAATCTCTTTTTTGTTATTAACTATCATATAGTCAATAACTAATACATCGATTTAATTATAGAAATTTACATGTATTTATATTTTTTCATTATTACATTATAATATATTATTTCTATCTAATTTACATATATTACTATTTATTTATAAACAAAATATTTATTAATAATTTTATTAAATAATAATTAACTAAACTAAACAATAATTAATTCAATAAACTTTCAACTTATTTACAATAATAATTAAATTCAATAATAACTCATTTATTATATATTTATTATATAAATATTATTAATACTAATGTTTATATATTTACAATTCAAAACTATTTTTATAAACTATTTAAACTAATTTTAACTTTTTAAAACTATTCCGAAATTAATTTTAAAGTATTTTAAACTAACTAAACTAAATTAACTAACTAAAATAAAATAACTAAATTAAATAAATTAAATTAACTTACTTAAATAAATTATTTAGATTATATTTATTATCCAAAATTATTTAAATAATAATTTATCCTTTATGAAAAGTTTACATAAATTTATAATTAATTTTCATATACGTAAATCATAAATTTATGTAATTTTATTACATTAATTAATTATGTAATAATTAATTATTAAAGATTTTATTAAATCTTTACACAACACAATTTAATAATATATATTATAAAGATTTAACCAGTCATATATTAGTTAATGATTCTTTTTAAACAACAAAACACATTATTTAAAGTATAGTTTTAACGCGTATTTATTCAAATCAAACACGTATATATATATATAAATTTAAAGTACAATAATGGAGGAGATTTTATGTCAGAGATCCCATACAAAATAATTTAAAATAAAATATTCTAAATATTCAAGAGAAATATAATTGAATGGTAATTCCTAAGGTACATTCTAATAATAATAGTATAATTAAACCTAGCGTGAAATAGATTTAGATAATAACTAATTCAATATAATCATAATGCAAACCCTTGTGATGAAAGGTATATTAAAATAATAAATATAACCATGAGTTATATATGAATGGATGATGTTTTTCCATCTACAAACTATAATTATTGATTGAAAAGTATTTTAAAGTTATTAAACTTCTATCATTGATATTTTAAAGATAAGAAAATATGAATATATAAAATCCTTTTAGAAATTTGGATTTTAGGGGGAAGTAGGCAAAATAAAATAAAGAACTTTATATATTAAAAGAAAGTTGCTTAATTGATTTTTTGTGCTGATTATTTAAAAATAACATTTATCTTGGAAATGAGTAAATAACCTAATAATGGAAATTAACAAAAATTAACCTTCAAGAAAATATTAATTGAAATATTGAATATTAATCAGTTGTGAAACAATTTATATTATTTAAAAATAACATTTATCTTGGAAATGAGTAAATAATCTAATAATGGAAATTAACAAAAATTAACCTTCAAGAAAATATTAACTGAAATATTGAATATTAATCAATTGTGAAGCAATTTATATTATTTAAAAATAACATTTATCTTGGAAATGAGTAAATAATCTAATAATGGAAATTAACAAAAATTAACCTTCAAGAAAATATTAACTGAAATATTGAATATTAATCAATTGTGAAGCAATTTATATTATTTACTAATAAGTCAATATGACTAGAATAAAATAATTAATTATAAATACAATCAATTTTAATACCCCTAGATTATGATTTATCAAGTACACAGATATACAATTAACAATTTATTATAATAGTTATTGCTAAAACTACAAAGCGAAAATATATAAAAGTAATTGCTTATCTTCAAAGCAGGTTATAAAGTGGTGTAAAAACCCAATATATAATAGGTATTCACACAAATTGAGATGGTATAATATCACCCTTCAAGAGAAAGGTTTCCATCATATAAATGGTAATATATAAACCATATATTGTAAGAGATGCTTTAGATACGTCAAATATTAATTGTGTAATAATATTAAATACTTAGTTTTAGGGTTAATTATATTTAGGAAACTATTTTAGCAATATTTAAATTGAGTTAAATAATTAATATAATGTAAAATTACTTTTTTCTTATATAATTAAAGGTTAATTTGGAATAGAAATAAATAATAGTTTAATAATAACAAGTTAATATTATAGGATAATTTTATATACACATATTCACCAGAAAACCAATTTGTTCATTATAGAATAACTAGGTTTAAAGGGGAAGTTAGAATACGTGAAATATATGAAATATGTATACAATATATTTATAATGTATTTAAACGTAGTGTAATATAATTAATGTATAAACCGCAATGTATTAATATAGAAGCATTTAATTTAGAATAATTAAGAGTTAGTCACTCTTTATCATAAGATATAATAATAAAATTGACATAATGATAGTGCATAAATTCCTGACTCTTAACATAAATAATAATACATATAATAAATAATAAAATAATAATAATAATTTAATAAATAATAATAAAAATAATGATTATAATTATTAAAGATAATAATAATAAAAATAATGATAATAATAATTAAAGGTAATAGTAATAATAATGATAATAATAATTAAAGATTATAGTAATAATAATAATAAATAATAATGACAATAAATAATAGGTATAATAAGATAATAATAATTGTAATAACATATCGAAGTGTTCTAAAAGAATTATTTATTTATAATATATCTTTTTATAATTTTATATTTAATTTTTTTTAAAGGATAATTCTTTTTTATAATTATATACTAATTAATAGCTGATAATAATACAAAAAATACACAATGATAATAATTATACTATTTAAAATTATTTACTAATTTGAATATACCGTAAAAAGTTTTATTTCTATTTTATTTCAATTTTATTATTTAAAAAAAGTCCATCCATAAAATTTATTAAACAATTTATTAAATAATAAACTATTGAATAGGATAAATTTATTATTTATTATTTGTTTATTTATTATTATTTATTTATTTTTATATTTATTTATTTATTTATTCAATTATTTATTTATTTATTTATTTATAATTATAATGGATGAACTTTAAAAAAAATAAAATTAAAAAAAATTTTTTTTAAACAATTTATTTTTATATTTATTAAAGTTTGAAAAATTTTAAATTTTTTAATATTTTACAATTTTAATTTAATATTTTAATATTTAATATTAAATTAAAAGGAATTGTGAATTTTATATAAAAAATATATATTTATTTGTTTATTATATATTCATTCATTTAATTAATTAATTAATTAATTAAATAATTGTTAATTTATTTATTTATTTATTATATAATTTTTATTATTTGTATAAATTATAATAAATAAGATTCAAAATTTTTTCAACTGATGAATCAATTTTATCATCTCTTCAATAAATTTCATTATTGCTGAAAAGCTTATTTATTATTCTTTTTATTAAATTATATTGTGGATGAATAGAAAAGTTTATGATTTTTAAAAATAAAAAGTTGATACAAATCATAATTTAAAATTAAAATTAAAATAAATAAATAAATAAATAATAAATAAATAAATAATAAATAATAAATAATAAATAATATATAATAAATAATAAATAATAAATAATAAATAAATAATTGAATAATAAATAATAAATAATAAATAATAAATAATAAATAATAAATAATAAATAATAAATAATAAATAATAAATAATTGAATAATAAATAATAAATAATAAATAATAAATAATTGAATAATAAATAATAAATAATAAATAATAAATAATAAATAATAAATAATAAATAATAAATAATAAATAATAAATAATAAATAATAAATAATAAATAATAAATAATAAATAATAAATAATAAATAATAAATAATAAATAAATAATAAATAATAAATAAATAAATAATAAATAATAAATAAATAAAATTAAATTATTAATTATTATTATTCCATTAATACAAAAAAAAAAAAAAAAAAAACTGATCATCATTTGTATATTAAATCATTGAGATTGCCATTATTTAATTATCCCACATATGAAATAAATAATAAATTAAAGTTGAAACATTTTTTTTTTAAAAAAGAATTAAACAACAAAAACAAAAACAAAATAAGAACATAAAATAAAAAAACAACAAACAAAAATTAAAACAAATAAAAAAATAAAAATTAAATAATAAATAATAAATAATAAATATTAAATATTAAATATTAAATATTAAATATTAAATAAATAAAAAATAGAAATAAGTAATAAAAGTTCTAAATATTAATGTTATTATATAATAATTATAAAAATCTATTAAATGAAGTAAAAAAAAAATATCTTTTACAAAAATTTAAAACTATTAATTATATTTAGTTTCCAAATATATATTTTTTATTTATATATTGTGAATTTGTTTAGATATTTAATTGTTTTTTCCTTTATTTAATTTTTTTTATTAATATTTAATATTAATCTCTTAAAAAGGTAATACTATTAATAATAATAATTAAAACTTAGCTCTATTTATATTTTATAATTACAATTTTTTTTATTTATATTTATACTTTTATTTATATTTATATTTTTATTTATATTTATATTTATATTTATATTTATATTTTTATTTATTAGTATTATTTATTTTTACTAATTATTTAATACTTATTTATGAAAATAGTGATAATGATTTTATGACTAGAATGGATAACTTTTTAATTATTATTCATTAATTTTATTATTTTTTAATTCTTGGAAGTGTTAAGTGTTGTGTAACATTATTCAAAAAGAGAAAAAGGCCGTTGATTTAAAATTAAAAAAAATAAAAATATAAATAATTATAAATAACATAATTATCATGTGATATAATTTAAATATTTTAATATAATTAACATATGCTTTTATATTTAATAATATAATAATAATATTATTATTATGTATAGTAATATACAGTTAATTCAATTAAACAATATATAAATTGAATTTAATCCTTTTTATATATATAATTAGTATTAAATTATAAAATTATAAATTATTTATTGTTTTTATATTAAATTAAATTTAAATTAAATAATTGTAATAAATATGATATATGGATATAATATATAAATGAATAATTAATTCATATTTATTATTATTATATATACTAATTAAGAATAAATAAATAAATAAATAATTGAATAAATAAATAAATAAATAAATAATTGAATAAATAATTGAATAATAATTAATAAATAATAAATAATAATCAAATCATAAATAATTGAATAATTGAATAATTGAATAATAAATGAATCACAATAATTAATGATGATAATAGTGATTAATGTAAATAATATAAAGTAATCATAATATATCAATAATATATCAACAATAGTATTAAAGGGAAATAGTTTAATATTATTTTATATTAAATTTTATTATTATACTTATTTTTTATTTTTTTATTTTTATTATTATTTATATAATATTATTTAATTTTTTTATGGATATTATTTAATTTTTTTTTTTTTATATAGTTATATAGATATATTTTAATTAAATAAGATTTGCACCAATACTAAAATGAATTTATTATTAATAAATAAAACCTGGCATAAATTTTAAAAGTAAAAATATAATATTAAAAAATTTTTATTTTTTTCTATTTTTTTTTTTTTTTATTATTTTTATTAATACATATTACATATAAATTTTGTAGGATTGATTCTCAAATATTTAAATATAGACAGAAAGAATACAAATTTGGAGAAGAAAAAATAAATAAAAGATCTATATTTAATAAAAATCAAATTATTCATTTTCAATAAAACAAATCTGTAAATAAATATTTAAAGTAATCAGGAATTAACTTTAAATCTAATTATATTAATCGATTAAAAAAAAAAAGAAAAAAAATTTATATTCATTCATTATATATATATTTTTTTAAAGAAATAAAAAAAAAAAAAAAAAGTAAATAAACAACATATATATATTTATTTAAAATACAATAATAATATATAAGATTTAAAGTTAAAAAAAAAAAAAAAAGAAATCAGTATTAATTTAATTATATCTATTATTTATAACATATTATTTATAACGTATATAGTATTAAATTTTTAACAAACAATGGATTTCATGAAAAGAAATTTGTTTATAACCTTATATGGTTTATTTAGTTTTTTATTAGTTAGTGCTTCTACTCCAGGTTTCCATGTTGAAATTTCAAAAACATGGACTGGTGATACTATTACTTACTCTGAATGTACTGGTGAAATTATTAATGCCAGTAAATTGAAACTTAATAATTGGTATATCGAAGTTCCATTTAGTGGTGATAAAAATAAATTCCTTGGTAGTTGGGGTTGTGTTGTCGATGTTCAATCAGATAAATTAGTTCTTACCGGTGAAGTTACAAATGCTGTTCTTAAAGTTTTAACAAACACCACTTTTGGTTTCATTGTTTCTAGTGAAGGTTCCAAGTTTGATGTTGAAAAAGCTGTTTTACATACTCAAACTAAGGCTGTTCCAAACCATACTGAAGCCGATGGATCTAATGATAGTGAAGATATGAACATTGGTTTACCATACGAAGACAATCGTTACTATTTAGAATCTATGGATGTTGAAGAAGAAAAAGCTGCTGCTAAAGAGTTAAGTGTTGCTGAAGTAAAGTCTATAATTTTCAAGGAAATTAACGAACATTGGGATACTATTAGTAAATACTTAGAAACTGATAATATGTTAAAGGTTTTCGCTCTTTTCTTAGGTTGGGCTTCTCGTGAATCTACTTTAAACGCTGGTGTTGAAACTGCTCAAGAAGATGGTTTTGGTGTTAACTCTGCTCATGCCTACGGTCCATTCCAAACTGCTGTAACTGCTTTCTATGGCTGTGATCCAACTTTTGATCAAGAAGATGATGTTCCAGAAATGTATTGGTACACTTTAACTCCACAAAATTTCTATGATCCATACATTTCTACTCATATGGGTATTCGTAAACTTATTCACTTTGTAAAGGAAGCTGTATCCTTTGAACAAACTGGAGTTGAAATTGTACGTTGTGCCTTAAAGGGTTTCAACAGTGGTCACGCCAATCCAATGGAAGAATCTGAAAAGGGAACTGGTTATTCTGATGAAATTGGTAGTTTATCCTACTGGTACTACAAAACTCGTCACTTTGATGATAATGTTTACACTTGGACCGGTGATGAAAGAGTTGACCGTTCTGACCCATGGGGATGGTGGAATAAGGTTGAACCATACGATAATCTTAAGGTTGTTGTACGTGTTGTTAATCCAGAAGATCGTTCCACTGCTACCTATTCTACTGGTTCCTACCCAACTGCTACTTCTTCTTCTTCAAAGAAGACTACCATAAATGATATTAAACCAACTTCTAGCAGTGCTAGTGCTACCTGCTGGTCTAAGGCTCTTGGTTACCCATGTTGTAAGAGTAGTTGTGAAGTTATTTACTCTGATGATGATGGTGAATGGGGTGTTGAAGATGCTGATTGGTGTGGTATTGAAGCTTCAAAATGTAAAAAAGATGGTTGTTTCTCTGAAGAAATGGGTTACCCATGCTGTAGTGACTGTTCCGTAGTCTACACCGATAGTGATGGTGGTTGGGGTGTTGAAGGTGATGACTGGTGTGGTATTAAGGATAAATGTTACAACTAAATAAAAAGAAAAAAAAAATAGTAAAATATAAATATCAATGAAAATAAAAACATAAATTAAAATAAAAAAAAATTAAAAATAAAAATAAAATGAAATGAAAAAAAAAGAAGTAATATTTTAGAAAAGTTTTTAAAGAATAAATTTTTATGAATATTAAAAATATATATATATATATTTTAAACTTTTTTTTATATTGTTTTATTTTTATTTTTATTTTTCGCTAATACTTATCACCATCAGTAAAAAAAAAGAAAAAAAAAAAAGAAATATATATAATATAATATAATATAATATATATATATATATATATATTTTTTTTTTTTTTTTTTCACTTTGTTCTTTTAATATTAATATATATGTAAATGTTTATTAAATTAATACTATATAGTAAATAAAAATAAAATTTTTTTATATATAAATAAAATAATAATATTAAAAAAGTTTTTTATTAATGGAATTAAAAAAAGTTTTTGCTGTGTTTGTAATTATATTTATTGTGATTAAAAAAAAAAAAAAAAAAAAAAGAAATCATTTTTAAATTATTATATAATAAATTAGTAATAATTTAAGAGGGCAATTTTTTTTTTTTTTTTAAAAAAAAATAATAATTTATATTTCAACTGATATTAAAATTTTATTTTATTATTATTTATTATTATTATTATCAAGAGTCAGGAATTTATGGTTTATAATTATGTTAATTATATTATTCATTATAAAATATAATAATATTTTATGATGAAGAGTTATTCGAGTTACTTTTAATTATTCTAAATTATATATCAATATATTGTGGCTTATATATTAATTTCATTACATAACATTACGCTTAAATGCATTATAAATTTATTATACATATTTCTTATATTTCACTGGAGAGTTGCATTTCGCCAAGTGATGTGTCATTAAAAATTTACTAATACGCCACTTTGTGAAATGTAACTCTGCAATATTTAATTATAAAAAAAAATTTATAATATATATTTAATAATCAATATTATTTTAATAGTATTTATTTTTTTTTATAATATTTAAATATTTACTTAGAGAAAATAAAAAACATCAATATTAATAATATTTTATTTATTTATTCATAATAATTTTCAAATGCAACAATAAAATAATACGCTACTTTGCGAAATGCAACTTTGCGAAATGCCCCACTCCCATATTTCACATATTCTTTTCTAACCTAACTTTAATTTTTCATAGATTTAATGATTTTACGTTATATTAATTCTTTAATTAAATTTAAATATTGATAAAATAATTTCTTAAATATATTTGTAATCTAATAATTTCCCCCTAAAACTAAGTATTTAATATTATTACACCATTTATATTGGATGTATTTAAGGCATCTCTTATAATATATGGCTTATATATATCATTTGTAGGATGAAGACTGTAATGAATAGACAATTCTTGATATCATTACAGAAACCTTTCTTTTGAAGGGTGATAGTGTAACATCTCAACTTGTAAATCGAGTATGCTATCATAAGTAATTCCGTTGTCTATGCTATCATTGTCAAAATCATATGTAATACCTGTTTTTATCATTTGTGTTGTTGGAAATACTTATTGAATCTGCTAAACAATAACGATTATAATTTTCTATACTACAAAAGGTTTTGCTATCGTTTACAGATTTCAAAGTTGTTGCATATGCCTACTCTCCAGGATCTACGCAAGATGGTATCATTCTTGTTTTTTCCCACTACAGTAACAGTAGTTTCATGATAGTAAAGTAATATTATATGTTCGTTTGCCAAAATAGATATGAATCTACTATTCATAGTGGGTTTGTAATCTGTTATATCATTTGATCTAGAAAACAATTTTTAAAGTTATCTTCAGCTTTTTCAATAACGAAATCATTTATTTTATTAACATTAAAATTAACATTAATATCTTACTTTATACTTAATTATTATTATTAATAATTTATTAACAATATTCGTAATTATTAATTTTATATCTTTTACATATTTTTCTTGAACTATTAGCTATATAATGATTTAGAAATTATTAATATTAAAAAAATTTTAAAAAAAAATTACAAAATGAAAAACTTACACAAATGGTATTCAGACTTAAAATTATTCCAGAATCAATTAAATTTTAATTGAAATTCAAGTTCACTGGTTTTTATTTGATTTTTTTAATATCACTTAATTGTTCATAAGGAGCTATCATGATTTTTTTTTTGTTATTAATTCTATTAATACTTAATTTGTCTTCATTACCTAAAAAAATTATATTGAAGTGTAATTTTCTTTATTTTATTTATCAAAATTTTTATATAAAGAGGAGTGAATTTTCCTCTAAAAATATTTCATACTTTGAGTATTTATTAATAAAATAAAATTATTATTAAACGCTAATTTGTTTAGTTAATTAATATGTTTTTGATAATAAATTTACAATTAATAAAATAAATATATATAAAAATATTTTACTTGTTTTATTTTAAAGGTTTTTAAGTGTTTTATTTTAAATTTATTATTAAGTACCATTTCGAGACAATAAAAACTCCTAAAAATAAGAAACTGTTTAAAAATTTTAAGTATTCTTTTTAAGAAAAATTAGTCAGTAGTAAACAATAATTGTTTGTAAATTAAGACGTTTTTCAAAAAGAGAAAATAAAGTTAAGTCAGTAGCTTTGTGCGAAGTAAGGCGTCTTTATTAACTAAAAATTTTAACCATTGTTTTTCTTAATAATAATTTTAATAAAACAATTTTTTTTTTTGTTTCTTTTAATTTCCTTTTAATTTTTATTATTTTTTTTTCGTTTCAATAACCCATATAATAATAACTAAATTAATTTTGTTATATATAGCAATATTAATTAAATATTTTTCAAAAATAACAATTTTGTCAATCAAATTTCTTTTCATTACTTTTCATTACATTTATATTAGGTCTTTATATTTTCTTTATAAATTACAAATGATTATGAAGGAACACAATATATTTGAAAATGCAATTTAAAAGATGGTTTTGCCGGTGACAGAAGACTTTTAAAAGGTTTCTTGGCGAAAATTGATCTTATATTTGCTATTTATCCAGATCAATACCTTGAAGACGAAAAGAAAGTAATTTATATAATCTCCCGCTTGTATGGAAACGCAATGAATTGGGCAGCGACACCATTTTAGTGATCTGGAAACTTCAGATAAAAGAAAATTAAGGAAAACCAAAGAAAAGAATATTAAATTTAATATTAAAAGGAATAATAAAAATTTCGAGAAGGAAGTAAATAAAAATGATATGATAAAATGGATAACAAAAAAAAAAAAAAAAAAAAAAAAACTATTGAAAAAAAAAGAGTAAAAAATTATTAATTGAATGAAGAAAGAAAAAATGAAAAACAGAACACCTACATTAAATAAATCATATTCTTTTTGTTGAGAGGATAATAGATTCAGATGAAAATGAAAGCCGCAAGAAAAAATAGAGTTAATAATATTAATACATTAATTCTAAAGAATTATTGAGAAGCTATGACTTCAGTAAATGCTGACAAATGGGTAGATGCAATAAACAAAGAATTAACAAAAATTTATATAGAAATAATGTTATGAAAATATTCCAAAAAAGGTATTGAACCACTTGATGTTAAATGGAGTTTTTACAATTAAAGATAATGGTATATATAAAGTAAAAATTGATCGTCAAAGGTTTTCGACAAATTAAAGGAGTTGATTACACCTGTACCTACTCACCTACAATAGAAATGGAATAGTTTTAGATTAACAATTGCTATTGCATCAATATGTCAATGAGATTTGAGACGAATCGATATTAAAGTTTGAAATATTTGAATACTAATTAAGATGAGAAAAAATTTATGTTCAAATTCCAATCGATGATAAAAAAAACTTCAATTTTTGAGGAAAATTTGGATTATTACAAAAGACTCTCTATGGACTCAAACGTGCCGGAAGGCAATGGTTTTGCGGAGATTTCTGGTTTTTCGTAAAAATGAAATTATATTAACACTCATTGGTTCTAATTCAATGATAACAGATCCATTAACCAAAAGTATTTCTGAACCCAAGCTTAAATACTTTTACCGATTTCATCATGGAAATGTAGAAAATGCCAATGTAGGGGGAATGTTAAATAGCACAGTTATGTGTTTAATTACATTGTACACTATAACTACGATATTATGTGTAAAATTAGTTTTATTCAATAGAATAATGTGGTGTAACGCTAAATGTTAGCAATAATGTTAGACTATTATGGACAAATAATTATAAATAATATATAATGACATATTCTTGAATAAATAAGGTCTTTCTTAAAGTAAAAGCAATAAAAATGAATAAATAAACACATAATTAAATAGAAATATCATTTCTGATTTTAAAGGTTATATTTAACTGTTTTAATTTTAAAAACTATTTATTTTTATAAATTATATAAAAAAAAATTAATAAATCAATAAATAATTTCTAATAAAATAAAATTTCAGGTATTACAGATACTTTTATTACAATAAATATATATATTGTAATAAGTATGTACTAACGTATCATTATTATTGCTATTATTACCATTATTATTAGTGGTAATAGTAAAGATTTTTAAGGAAGTGCCACAGTAGCCTTCTGAGGAACAGAATTCTTTTCCTGGTCATTTCTTTCTATAATACTCGCCACACCGATCATCCATGGAGAGTTCCTTTTTACCTGTCTTTTCTTCTAAGTCGTCACAGATTCCATTAAGGTTCACAATTTTCTTGGCAGGAAACAATGATGGTCCCACATCGACTATCTTCTTCACAACATTCTTCCTGACACATTGCTATTACCTAATGAGCAATCAGTTTACATCGTCCATCTGTACTGGAAATAATAAGGGTGGGTTATTACATTGATCATTTTCTTGATTCATTCTGATCGTCCATGCATCATTATAATTATTTCACATAGTGATATTATGAGATTTATATCATCATCTATTGAAAATAAAATTGATACTCTGCTACATGATTATATTTTCTGATAAGGAAATGGCATCAGGTATAGTATTCAGTTTAAATTTTTTTTTTATAATATTTAGAATGAAGATTAAAATTGTATTAACTAGCTAAATCATAATAATTAACTAAAATAGTAATATTTGGAACATATTTTTTTTTTAAAATCTAAACAAGTTTTTTGTTAAAACAATATTTTTTATATAATATATTTTATTTTATTTTATTTTATTTTATTCAATTTGTACTTATATTTATATTTCTACTATTTATTTTATTTTATTTTATTTTATTTTATTTTATTTTATTTTATTTTATTTTATTTTATTCAATTTGTACTTATATTTATATTTCTACTATTTATTTTATTTTATTTTATTTTATTTTATTTTATTTTATTTTATTCAATTTGTACTTATATTTATATTTCTACTATTTATTTTATTTTATTTTATTTTATTTTATTTTATTTTATTTTATTTTATTTTATTTTATTTTATTTTATTTTATTTTATTTTATTTTATTCAATTTGTACTTATATTTATATTTCTACAATTTATTTTATTTTATTTTATATTATATTATTAAATCTGTACTTTATATTCATATTTCTACTATTTATTTTACTTTACTTTATTTTATTTTATTCAATTTGTACTTATATTTATATTTCTATTATTTATTTTATTTTATTTTATTTTATTCAATCTGTACTTTATATTTATATTTATATTTATATTTATATTTATATTTATATTTATATTTATATTTATATTTCAACTATTTATTTTATTTTATTTTATTCAATCTGTACTCTATACTTATATTTATATTTATATTTCAACTATTTATTTTATTTTATTTTATTCAATCTGTACTCTATACTTATATTTATATTTATATTTCAACTATTTATTTTATTTTATTTTATTCAATCTGTACTTATATTTATATTTCTACTATTTATTTTATTTTAAATATTAAAGTATAATATATATATTTTTTTTTTATTATCGTTTTCTGCCTTTATTATTAATAAGTAATTTTCATTATTAATGTTATTTAAAAAAAACCATAACTATATATTATATTAGAACAAATCATCATAACAATAAAAAGAAAAATAATAAGCGAATTATGCATAAATATATAATTCTTTTTATTTTTTTTTTTAGAATTACATATCATTATTATACATAAATTTAAAAAAATTTTAAAAGTCAATTTTAATATATTATTTGATTTTATAGTTTAAAAAAAAAAAAAAAATTATATTAAGAAATACATTGAGTATAATTTTTAAGTATTCATATAATTAATATAATATAATTATCTTTATTTTTAAAAATTAATAAGAAAAATGACAGCTTAAATAACCTCAATATCAATGGTAATAATTAAATAATTTATAAATAATAATAAATAATAAATAATATATAATCGAATAATAAATAATAATAAATAAATGATTTTATATTAAATAAATAAATAAATAAACAAATAAATAAACAAATAAATCATAAATAAACAAACAAATAAATAATAAATAAATAAACAAACAAATAAATAATAAATAAATAAACAAATAAATAAATAATAAATAAATAAACAAATAAATAAATAATAATAAATAAATAAATAATAATAAATAAATAAATAATAATAAATAAATAAATAATAAATAAATAAATAATTGAATAATAAATAATAATAAATAAATGATTTTATATTAAATAAATAAATAAATAAATATAAATATATATAATAAATAAGTATATAGATAAAAGATAATAATAGTATAATTAATAATAAATATAGTTACATAATAATAAGTTTTAATTAATAATATTAATATTATTATTGATAACAATAGTAATAATAAATAATAAATAATAATAAATTATAAAAATCAATAATAATCATAATTTAAAATACTAATTCATGTAAAAGAATTATTATTATTATAATTATTATTATTATAATAATTATTATTATTATAATTATTATTATTATATTAATTATTATTATTATCATTATTATTATTATAATAATTATTATTATTATAATTATTATTATTATTATAATTATTATTATTATAATTATTATTATTATAATTATTGATTATCATTATAAATGCTATAAAAACTTTATACTTCTCTTCTTATTGAGTGGTAAAAATTTTGAAACTTTTATAATAAACAACAATGATTTTTTTTTTCTTTTTTTTTTTTTAAAGTTTCAAATTTGATACAATACTTTTAATCTTTTTCTTTTTTTTTTAAAAAATTAAAATTAGTTTTAATGAGTGTTAAGTTTAATTAGTATTTATGGTTTTGAATACCATTTGAATATTTATCATATCATTCCTTTCGATTAATAAAAAATATGTTTTTTTTCCTCAAAACTTTTTTTCTTTTAATTTTATATTTGTTTGATATTAAGACCATGTTTAAATTAATAATTAATATTAAGGCAAAGTCAATATAAATTTTACAGAAATTTTTATTAATTCTTTAATGATTTAATTTATTAATTATTATTTATTATTTATTATATATATATTTATTTATTATTATTTAATTATTATTGTATTATTATTTATTATTTTTATATATTTTCAATTTCTGTTTTTCCATAATTTTTGTGCTACATTAATTTTCTATAATAAGTATGATCCAATAAAAAATGAAATAGTAAAAACAATTAAAATTTAATAAATAAATAAATAAATAAATAAATAAATAAATAAATTATAAATAATTGAATAATAAATAATAAATAATAAATAATTGAATAATAAATAATTAAATAATTAAATAATAAATAATAAATAATAAATAATAAATAATAAAGAAATAAAAATGATAATATAAATCATTTGCTTTTAAAGAGATAGATCATCAATTAAATTATATTTAATTAAAATATAAAGAATAAAGCTGTAATCATTTTTTTTTTTTATTTTTATTACTAATCAGTAAATGAAATAAAAGAACATTTTTTTTATTCATGTTAATCATGATAAATTACTCGTTATTTCATTTTTTTATTTTTATATATTAAGATAAAATAAAAATTTATTATTTATTATTTATTATTCAATTATTCAATTATTTATTATTTATTATTTATTATTTATTATTTATTATTTATTATTTATTATTTATTTATTATTTATTATTTATTATTTATTATTTATTTATTATTTATTATTTATTATTTATTATTTATTTATTATTTATTATTTATTATTTATTATTTATTATTTATTATTTATTTATTATTTATTTATTCATTATTTAATTATTTATATATATAACAATATAAAGTTACACATCATAGTGAATAATATAATAATAATATTTTTTTTTTTTTTTAATTTATATTGAATTGAATTAGAAAATAAACTTTTTTTTAAAAAAATTTTATATTAAAGAAAATATAAAATAACAAAAAAAAAAAAAAATTAATATGAAATTAAGTCAAACTTTAATTATTATTTAAAAATATATGTTACATTTCAGAAGAATCATAAAACTGAAAGTTTATACTATTAATTAATAAATAATTGAATAATAAATAAATAAATAAATAAATGTATAAATAAATAAATAATAAATAATAGTATGGAACATAAATAATAAATTTAATAATAATAAAAATATTTAACATAAACCAATGGAATAACAATTATTAATTAAAGATATTTAATAATTAAAATTTAATTTATAAGCATTATTATTATTATTATTATTATTAGTATTATAAATATTTTTTTTTTTTTTTTTTTTTTTTTGGTATACTTTCTAACTTTCTAATTGATATTGATTTATATAATAGTTTTCTTTTTTTTTTTTTTTTTATTTCACCAAATATGGATATTTGGTAATTATTGTTATGTTTAAAATTATTTCATTTAGATTTAATTTTTTAAAAAAAAAAAAAAAAAAAAAAGAAAAAGAAAAAGAAAAAAAAAATTTTTTTGTTAAACTTTCAATCTTTTCTTTTCTTTTAAGTAAATAATATAAATTAAACTTTTCTTTCCATTTTCAAAAAAGTTATATAAATAGCATACTTTTTTTCTTCAAAACTTTTTTTATAATCAACAAAGAAGAAAAAAAAAATAAAAATAAATTATTATTGAAAATAATAATAATAAATATTTAAAATAAAAAAAAAATAAAAAAAAAATGAAATTATTTACTTTTGCTCTTTTAACCATCTTAAATGTATGGATGGCTTGTGCCCGTCCAGATTATAGTGAAGAAATTAACAAATCTGATGGTAAATTCCATTATTGGGTTAATTATGATTCCTTGACTGCTACTGTTATGTATGTAGAAAAAGCTTATGAAAATGCTAATACTCTTACTCTTAACCCAACTCTTAAGGTTCAAGGAAAAACTTTTACTGTTAATCAAATTGGTGCTGCTGCTTTCTCCAACAACAATGTTAAAAATTTAATTATTCCATCTTCTATTAAATCAATTAACATCTCTCCAAATGCTTTCTTCAATAGTTACATTGAAAGCATCGAATTCCTCTGTAAGGAAGTTACTGTCTCCAGTGAACAATCCTTTGATGGTTGTAATAAGCATGTATTTTTCAAAGGTGACGGTGTTCAATCCTTAGTTGATAATTACTCCAAGTATTTACTTAAGAAATGGAATTTACCAGTTGGTTACAAAGGTTATAACGAAAATTCCGATCCTAAAGATAATAAGAGATTACACGATTTATATACTCTTGCTAAGAATATTAAGAAACATGTTTCCTACCAAGAAGGTATTGCTCACGGTGATACTGCTGCTACTGCTCTTCTTCTTGGTGTTGGTAACTCTGAAGGTATTGCCAGAGCTTTCTATACCATGTCTCTTGATATGGGTGTTCCATTCATTCAAACTTATGTTGGTTTTGATGGAAAGTACTACAGATGGAACTATGTTAAGGTTATCAAGGATGAACCTTACAGAGAATGGTACAATGTTGATATTGTTCATTACAACTTTGGTGGATCCTCTTATAATAAATCTTTATTTAAATCTGTTGCTTCTCAAAAGAGTATTCTTAAGAAAGCCTACAACCTTTCTTCTGATGCTGAACTTGATTTCATGAACTGGCAAATTTTTGAAAATCGTTACAACTATCCAGGTGAATGGAAATATGATTCTCCATTTATGAATCAACTTTATGGTTGGTTAGTTAGAAACCGTTCTTGCTGCTTCCATGAGTAATTTAAATTATAAATTAAAAAATTAAATTAAATTAAGCAATTTATATTTATTATTATATAATTTTATTTATAAAGAAAAGTTAAAAAAAATTAAAAAAAAAAAATTTATTTTTATACAGAAAAAAAAAATAATAATAATAAATAAATAAATAAATATAGATAATGGTTTTATATTTATTACTTTTCTTTTAATTAAACTTGGTATTGAGCAAAAAGAAATATATATATATAAATTATTATTATATAAATTATGTATATAAAAATAATTTTAGATAATTAATATTTATAATAAAAAAAAAAAAATTGTAATTATATATATAAAAATATCAAAATAAATAAAAGCAATTAAATTATAAAAATTTCAAAAAAAAAAAAAAAAAAAAAAAAAGTTTTATATTTATTGTTCTTTCTTTTATATTTGTTTTAATTTGTATTTTAAATTTATTTTTCAAATGATAAAATATTAATCTCTTATTAAATAGTCAATTTAATATATATATTAGTTTTTATGTATCTTATATTCTATCTATCTTTACTAATTACTAATATATCGATTTAAAATCTTAGTTCTGGTTCTAAAAATTATTATTTAATATATTTATACATATAATATAAAAATGATACTATTTTTTTTTTTTTAAATATATCAATCTTATATGTTAATTTTTTTGTATTTTATTTTTTTATGCTTTATTATTTTTAATATACATATTTATAAAACAAATGGATGAATAAATTAAAAAGTTGCAAACAAAAATTAAAAAGTGTAGGTTATAATAAATAAATAAATAATGAATAAATAATAAATAAATAATAAATAAATAAATAAATAAATAAATAATAAATAAATAAATAATAAATAAATAAATAAATAAATAAATAAATAAATAATAAATAAATAAATAATAAATAAATAAATAATTAATTAATTAATTAATAAACAAAAAATAATATATATATATATATATTTTTTTTTAAATATATTTTTATATAAAGTATATTAAAAAATTATTTATTATTATATGGGTTTTAACTTTAATAATATATATTTTATGTATTATTTCATAAATAATACATCTAATAGAGTTATTTTTGTGTACACTTATACATATCTTCTTCGTGCATTGATAAACCAATTATTTATCTTGAAAAGTTAAAAATAAAATATTTATAATATTTATTCAATTAGTAAAAATTAATTATATTTTAATGTGTTGTATATAAAATATTATATAAGAAATAAATACCTGGGTCTAATTTTTTTTTTTTTTTGTTTTTTTGTTTTGTTTTTATGATAGGAACAATAATATTAATGATTAGCGTAATAAAAAAATTAATGTAATTTATATAAAAATATATATTTAAATTTATTAAATTTATTATTTTTTTATTCTATATATATATATATATATTATTTTTTTAATAAAAGAAAATTATTTTTTAAAAAAAGAGAAACTCACCAATGTTAGTCCAGTTAATTCACAGAGCTGACTTTTCTCTGTATTTGATGGATAAGGATAAATATCTTTATGCTTTGATAACCAGTTCTTCAGAATATTTGTTACTTCTGGAGGATGATTAGGTCTTTTATGTCCTTTAATATTACCTCCACGACTTTTTTTAGATTTTGTTTTCATTGTAGTTTTCGGAGTAGAGGGAGGTGTCATTGTAGTAATGGAAATCGTATTTTTTGAAGAGTTATTATTATTATTATTATTAGTATTATTATTATTATTATTATTATTATTATTATTATTAGAATTAGTGGAAGGATCTCTGAAGGATGGTGAGTTAGGAATAAGAAAAACCGGAGAAAAGATATGAGGAACATCTTCTATTGTAGAGGTAGATTCCTTAAGACTAGAATATTCTGAAAATTTCTTTTTATTATCAATTAAATTGAAAAAAAAAAAAAAAAAATAAAAAAAAAAAAAAAAAAAAATTATTTATATATATATATAATTATTTATTGTAATTAAAACGTTTAAATAATTTAAAATATATGAATAAATATACAAATAAAATAATATATTTTAAATATAATCAATAAAAGTGAAAAAGATAAATAAATAAAAATAATTATATATATTAATTAATATATAAAAGATAATCATATATATTAAATAATATATAAAAGATAATCATAGTTACATTTTCTTCATCGTTTATTAAATTAGAATGATTTGTTTGTTTTGAAAGATTATTTTTATCTTTTTTACTTTTTTCTTTTCTTTTATTTCTTACTTTAAATTTCTTTTTATTATTGGAGTCTAATTTCTTATTTGATCCTTTAACTTCTGATTTTTTATTTTTTTCTAACTTAGTTATAGATTTCTCTTTAGGTTTCTCAACTTTTTTAATCAATGGTGGGTTGTTCTTACTTTCTGGTTTCATTTCATTTTTCACCCCGGAAGATAAGGGAAATTGATCTATAAGGTTAGAAGAATTATTTATAATTTCTTCGGTAGGATAGATATTAAGTAATAGATTGTTATTTCTGGAAGGTATTCTTTGAACGGTATCATATTCCTGTAGAGTAGTCATATTTTCCATGGGTTCATACGCATAATCAATGATAGGATTTATATTATAATTTAAGTAGCCATTCAGAGGATAAATATTATTTTTATTATTTATTATCATATCTGATAGGTTGGGGGGAACATTTAAATAATTATAGTAATAATTATCATAATTATTCGGTATAAAAGAATAATTTGATGAAAGAAAGGGTACATTATCTTTTTCCATAGTAATATTTTTTTTAGATATTAAAGATGAAATATTATTATACAATTTATTATTATTATTATTATTAATATAATTATTATTAAAATTATTTAATTGATTACTATTAAACATTATGATAATTATATAAAATGTGAAATGAAATAAAGTAAAAAAAAAAAAAAAAATAATAATGATAGACTAAAAAAGGAAAAAAAAGGCTATATTTATATTCATTTTTTTTTTTTTTTTTTGATTAATTAATAATATATGTATTTGAAAAGATATAATAATAATATTATTATTATTATTATTATTTTTTTCTATATAAAAATTTTAATTTATTAATACTTATATTTTATAAAATGTAAATCAAATATTTATAAATATTAATATTAAACTTTTTTTTCTTCTTTCATTTTTGTTTGTCACTTTTAAATGTCAAAAATAAAAAAAAAAATTTTTAAATATTGCATGTTTTTTTTTTTTTTTTTTTTTTTTTTTTATTTTTTAATTTCTATTTTTATTTGTATTATATTTTCATTATATTTTATTCAATAGTATTATATATATATATATAAAATTTATTATTTTACTTTTACTTTTATTATTATTTTTTTTTATTTCATTTCTCTCTCTCATAATATATAATTTTTTTTTTTATAATTTTTTTTTGTTTTTTTGTTTTTTTATAGTACTTATTCATTTATGATATCCACATCTATACATATTAATATGACATCTTAAATTATGATATTTTATTAAATATTTTTTGTAATTTATTGAAAAAATAAAATCATATTGAAATTATTAATTATAGATGATCGTTATAAATAATTATCATTTTGAAACAATTTTTTTTTTATATAAAATTTTTTTTTTAAAAAATTTTTTTTATATTTTATTTTTTTTTTAAAAATTTTAGTAATATTTGATTTTCTTTAGTAGAATAAAACAAACAAACAATCAAATAAACAAACAAACATATAAATAAATATATTAAAAAAAAAAAAAAAGATAAAAGATAAATATATTAAAATTCCTAAATTTTATAGTTGTTGCATTACCATATTATATTATATTCCTTTTTTATTAAATTAATTATTAATCAAACATATTATAATAAAAAAAATAAATTTAATATAAATTTTTAATAATAATATAAATAAAAATAAAAAAAGCATATATAATTTATATAATAAAACATTATGGAAAATAATAATAATAATAAAAACTCTTTTTTTTTATATATATATATATATATTTTTTTTTTATTTTTTTTTAATTTAATTCTATTTAAATGATTTATTAAATTAGTATTTAGTTTAATATATTTTAAAGTATAATGTATTAATATATTATTAAAAGTATTTTTTTTTTTTTTTTTTGATATTTAAAATAATGAATTATTGATATGAATAGAAATTCAGTATCTTTATTATAAATAATGATTAATTATGTAAGTTATATTAATTATATATATAAAAATGGATAATTATAAAATAGTTTCGAATAACTTTATAACAATAAAAACAAATAAATATACAAATAGACAAATATTAATTAAATGCCAATAAAAATAAAAATAAAATACATATATATATATATTTTCTTATATAGTTTTAAATGTTTGAAATTTTATTTTTATAAGATAAATAAATATAACTTTTTTTTTTTTTATTTATATCATTCTTTTTTTGATATTTTTTATTTGGCTTTATTTTGATTTTACTTTTATATATATTTTTTTATAGTTTAAAAATAAATTTGTAAATTTTAAAATTTGATACGTACGAAAGTACGTATGTACATAAATAAATACATACATATATATATATATATATATTTTTTTTGATTATATTTAGAAAATTAATTAACAAAAGTAAAAAAAAAAAAAAAAAAAGAAAAGAAAAGAAAAGAAAAAAGTATTAAATTGAATTATATATTTTTTTTAAATATTATCCCATGGTTTTAATACACATTTTCTATTGATTAAATTGAAATAGTTAATTTCTTCACGGCTTTTATATATTGAAATTATATGTGATTCGGCAATTTCAACTAATTCATCCGGAACATCACTGATTAAGGGAATATACTGTTGATACTTGTCATAGTAACGTTCAAGAAATGAAGAAAGCGAAGAATTAAATATATTAATTTTATTATTCAAAATTTTTTCTTTAACATCAATTAAATATGCAGAGCCATCTTTTACAAAAATTTGATCCTCATTTACACTTAATACTTCAGCAATACGTTTTTTAGCTGATTTTTCACTGGGTGCTATAGTTTTTAATTTTAAACCGGTTAGTACTTCAAGTTGATTCAGAAGAGGATAGCAATTTGTAATAGGTGCAAATGTATTTTTATAAGATATTGGTGTGTCTTTTGAACAATTTAGTCCAAAAAAGGCTTTTGTGTTTTTTTCTACGGCATTTGATTTGGCAAAATTTTCTGAAACGATAGGCTGATTATTTATAGTTCTTTTTTCATCAAGAGCAGATATTTTGATAATAGAACCTTCATGTTTTAAACTTTCTAAAAAATTACAATGATTTTCAACAATATGTTGAATTGAATATTTTTTGGCAGATATAATATAGAGTCCAGTATAATCGATATAGATTAAGTATGGTTTCTTATCGACAAAACTCCCAACATCAGGTAGAGTTTCATATATCGAATAATAAGAATTATCAAAATTGTTATCCCCATGATAAGTACCTCCATTGATACCTATTATACGACATTTATAAGGATTGCTTTGTTTTTCATCATAAATATCAATACAACAATTATTTTCGTAATCTTTAAAAAGAAGTACTCCACTTTTTGTATAATTAATGGCTTGAACATCCATTAGACAAGACGGATCACCATTTGGATATGTTTTAATATGAGTAGGTGTAAAAGATCGTTTTAGTTGAAAGTTTTTCATTTTTACACAATTTTGCTGGACATATTCATCTATAACAACCTCTGTAAATATTTCTCTCATATGATATTTACAAAACTCTGAATCCATGATGACTTTTTAAAAAAGTATATTAATATTTTATTATATATATATATATATTTATTTAATCTTTTTTTTTTTTTATTATTATTTTTTTTTTAATAAAAAAGAAAATACAACAAAAGCTTTTTAAAATATTTTAATTTCAATAATAATATATAAATAAATAAATAAATAAATAAAAAATAATTAAATATATATAAATTTCTATATTTAATATCTTTAGATCATAAAATGAATATAAATAAAATTAATATTTTTTTCTTAAAATTTCTGTTTTTAATATATATATATATATTTTACCCATTATACCCAAAATAATTCATTTATTTTAAGATAGATTAAAACTATAGAATAATTATTTTAAAATTATATATAGTAATTAATAAAATCAAAAATTTAAAACTTTAAAATATACAATTTTTATAATAGTCAATAAAAAAAGTTTCTTGGTAAATAATTTTTTTTTTTTTTTTTTTAATAATTTTCTTATTATTTATTATAATTAAGATTCCTTAATATTATTCTTGATAATTATTAATTATTATTATTATTATTATTATTATTATTATTATTATTATTATTATTATTATTATTATTATTATTATTATTATTATTATTATTATTATTATTATTATTATTATTATTATTATTATTAATTATTATTATTTATTATTATTATTAATTATTATTATTAATTATTATTATTATTAATTATTATTATTATTATTATTATTATTATTATTATTATTAACTTTTATTTTTAAAATTTTATATTTATTACATTTTTATGAAATTTAGGTTTATGAAAAAGAAATGCATATATTTTATTCTATTTAAATAATTGGTTGAATGCTTACTTAAATTAATCAAATTTATATAGATATTTATATTATTAATATCAATGAAATATCCATATTATACCTATCAAAAAAAAAAAAAAAAAAAAAAAATTTTTTTTTTTATTTTATTTTATTTTGACAGGTTTTAATATATTTAATGAGCATTTTTATTTTGTACTTTTTTTTTTTATTTATATAGAGTATAGTATTATTATTAGAAAAAAAAAGAATTTTTTAATAATAAAACAAATTTAAATAAAATTTAATAATGAATTTATTATTAAAATAAAAATGTTCTCTAAACTTTTATTTTATATAATTTATTTAATAATAATAATATAATATATTGTATAAAAGGTTATATATTATTAATTGTTATTTTTATTTTTATTTTCATCTTTATTTTTTAAAAATAAAGATTATCAAATTATTTAATCAGTTTAAATTTCATATTAAAAGTAATATTATTAACATAAATACCTTTATGTAATATTTCATACCTATATATATATTTATAATTATATTAAATAATTAATTAGATAATTCTTGATTTTTATTATTATTATTATTATTATTATTATTATTATTTTTTTATTATTATTTTTATTTAATGTTATTTTATTTTTATTTTTATTTTTTATTTTATTATTATTTTATTATTATTATTTAATACTCAGAAAATAAATTATTAAATAATTAAATGATATGAAATTTAGTTATAAATATAAATTCACTTTGAAAATTTTTTGAAAATTCAAAAAAAAAAAAAAAAAAAAAAAAAAAAAAAATTAATATATAAAAACTGGATTAGATGTTATGTTATTAAACCCAATTAAACTTTTAATTAAATTTAGTCTCTTTTAATTTAAAAATATTAAAACCATATGGAATAAAAAAAATATATATATTCGTATTTTTAAAAAATATTTATTTATCTATATATATAACTATGTTTATGAGTCAACTATTTAATGATTAATGAATCAAATCAAAGATTTGAAGTATATTAAATTTGTTTATTGAACAAACAAACAAACAAACAAAAACAAAAATAAAATAAAAAAAAAGAAGAAAAATAAATAAAAAAAGAAATATAATTATAAGATATTTAATTTTTTTATAATTTATTTTATTTTGTTAAATCTTATATCACTATTTATTATGTAAATTTTTTAAAATTTCAAATTACTTTTATTCGTAAATATGAACTAACTTTAATTATAAAAGATTAATTAAATATAGGAAAATATATTTAAATATATATAAATATAATATATATATATATATAAAAAAACTATTTAATTAAAAATATCAACAATAAAAAACAGTAACACAAAAAAAAAGTATTACAATTTATAAATTATTAAATAATATATTTAAAACAATAATAAATATAGGTTTTTTTTTTTAAAAAAAAAAATCAATAATTATTATAGTTTAATAATATTTTAATTTTAAAAAAAGTTCATATATTTCATCTCTGTAATATAAATTACACAGTTACATGAATAAATTTTATTTGTTTTAATAAATAACATTTTTTTTTTTTTTTTTTTTTTTTTTCATTTATTTTTATAATTGTTTATATTAAAAAAAATTTTTTTATAATTAAAAATAAAATATTTTATCTATTATCAATTAAAAAAAAAAAAAAGTATTATTAATGAAATTAAAAACAAATATAATCATTCATAATACCATAAAAATCAAAGAATTTAGTTGTCAATAATTTTTTTGTTTTAGTGTATGTAATAGTATTATTCATAAACCTTATAAAAAGTAGTAGTAATATTGAATTTTTAAATTATAGTATAAACTTTGATATTTTCTCAGAGTCCAAGAAAAATATATGATACCCTTAACATATTCATATTTAGACTGATTTATTTCAAGAAACATAAAAAGCTCCTGTCTAAATTTTAAATAAAATGATTATATTGGATTATGAACCATGAATCGAGTTTCCTCATCTTTGAATCCTGATAAGTTAAACATAATTAGAATAGAGTTGAATGAGGAATCATCAATGAATTCATTCATTATTGATAATTTATTTAAGGTTATACGGGAATATAAGATAACATTTTTTACCTATTATAATATTGTGAGGATGTATTTTTTATTTTTTATCCTTTTACCGCATCCATAATATTTTTTATTATTAAAAAAATTATTATAATTAGAAAAAAAAAACATTACAAATCTCCATTTAAAATATTATTCATGGTATAATAAATTTTATAATAAACTCACAAAATAATCAAAAAGAATTTTATTAATATATAATTACTCTATTAATTATTTGTTTTAAATAACAATTTTTATTAATTAGTAATAGATTTATTCGAATAATTAATAATTAGCATTATTAAAAATCTTTATACACTATGACATTACAAATAATATATTATGCTTTAAAATGTTTAAATTATTACATTAAATAAAATATAATAATAATATAATAAATAATTTATTTTTGTTAATAGTGTTATAAAAACTCGATACTTAACCACCTAATATAAATATAATATTTACTAAATTAGGATCTTTCTTTATAAGAATAATCAAGAATAATAAAATAATAATAATAATAATAATAATAATAATAATAATAATAATAATAATAAAAATAATAATAATAATAATAATAATAATAATAATAATAATCGTCATTTTTTAATTTTTTAATCTTTTATTTTGGTATGTATATTTTTTTACATCCCTTTTTTTTCTTTTTTTTTTTTTTTTTTTTTTTTATTATTTTAAATAAAAATGATTTTATTTCTTTATTATTTTTAAATTAGTAAAATATATTATTTTTTTTCTAAAATTATAAAATAAAATTTTTTGTTATGGTGTTAATAAAATAAAAGCATTAATATTTATTAATATTGATTTATTTTAATTTTAATATTATAATTATTATTATTATTATTTTTTTTATAAACTATAAAAATGTGAAAATAGTATAATACAAGTTTAAAAAAAAAAATTATTAATTAAATAATATATTATTGTTATTTTTTTTAAAGTGAATTTGGAAACCAAAAATAAAATTTATTTTTATAAATTAGGTAACAAAACAAATATATATATATATTCTTTTGTTAATAATAATAATTAAATTTAAAGTTTTAAAAAGGAGACTTTTTTTTTTTTATATATTAATACTTGAGACAGACTATAAAAATTTATATTCAAAATTTATATTTATATTAATAAAACTAATCACTTTAAAATTTTTAATTTATTTCTATAAATATTTTAATTAATATATTATTAAAATATTTATTTAATGATTTATCCATTTATTTATTAATAATTTGTTACAGTTCAATAAAAATTATAATTATGTTGTAAATTAAAAAAAAAAAAAAAAAATAATAATAATAATAATAAAAAAAAATTATAATAATAATAAAATATATATATATAAATAATATTAAAATAATAATAATAATAAAAAAAAAAAAATTCAATATGACAAGTATAAATATATAATAATGAAATTTTCCAATATCATAGTATTTTTATTTGTATTAATAAATATTGGAAATGCTGTTGACATTAATGCTATAGCACTTTCTGTGAATGGTGGGGGTAATTTCTATGGATCGATGGTGGATGATTTTAATCGATATTCAAAAAATAATAATTTAGATATTACTCTAAACTTAAATCTTTTATCTTTTTCTAATGCAACCTCTACCGTTACTGATTATGAATCAGAATTAAAGGATTTATTTCAGAGAAAATCAAAAAAATATGACATAATTTTTTATGATAATATTTATTCTCAGAGATTTGGAAGTTATTTGGTGGATTTAAAAAACATTTTACCTAAAAACCATATTGATATGTATATGAATGAAATTACATCTCAAACCTGCTTTTATAACAAAAAATTAATTGGAATAGTAAATATTTAATATTATTATTTTTTTTTTTTTATTTTTTTTTTTTTTAATAAAATATAATCCAACAATATAAAAGAAATTATAATAATCATAAATAATACTAATAATAATGATGTTAATAATTTATATACATTGGATAAAAATTTTAAAAAAAAAAAAATTTTTTTTAATTATACTTCATTATTTTTTTTTTATTATTATATTTACGAAAAAACTATTATAAAGCCAATTACTATTGATTTTTCAGTTATTTATTATAATGAATACTTATTAAATAAATATAATCAAGAAGTACCAAAAACTTGGGATCAATTAATCAAAACAGGAAAATATATTTACGAAGAGGAATTAAAGCGTAATAATTTAAATATTATCCCTTATAATGGAATGTTTAGTGGTAATGATAATTTTTATTTTAAAAAAAAAAAAATATTTTTTTTTTTAATTTTTTTATTTTATTTTTATTATTTTATTTTATTATTTTATTTTTATTATTTTATTTTTATTATTTTAATTTTTATTTTATTTTTATTATTATTTTTTTGTTTTTTATTTAATATTAAATATAATATTTTTTTTTTAAAAAAAAAATTTAGAATAATACATGTATTTATTTACATATTCATTAATAAATAAAATATTTTGGTATTATTATTATAATTTTTTTTTTTGTTTTATTATTTATTGAATTTTATCAATATAATAAATAGAAAAAGAAATTGGAACATGCTCACTTTATGAATTCATTTATTCTTTTAGAGATTTAGTTCAATCACCATTTCCAGAAATAACAAGTCAAAATGCAATTGATGCCTTAAAAAAAATTAAAGAAATTAAAAACGAAATTTCAACAGGTTATTAATAAGAATAAATTATTAATTAATTTGTGACTAATTAGAATATCTATATAATTAAACAAAATATTATACTAATAAATTACAATTTTTTTTTATATATTTTTTATATATTTTTTATTTTTCATTTTTCATTTTTTATTTTTTATTTTTTATTTTTCATTTCTTATTTTTCATTTTTTATTTTTTATTTTTTTTTTATTTTTTTTATTTTTTTTTTATATTTATTTAAATATATTAAGATGAATTATTTAAAACAGATGAAGGATATGCCTATGGGCAAATTATTGCTAATAATTATATATTTATTAAATTTTGGTATATTCCTGAATTATTAGAGGTATCTAAGGTCATCCCTTTACCTGGGTGGAAAGAAGGAGTTTCAGGTTCGATCATCGGTGGCTATAATGTTGGGATTAATACGTATTCAGATATTAAAAAAAGAAATAGCACGATTCAGGCCATAGTCTATTTAACTTCCAAAGATATTCAAAAGAAATATTTCATTAATAATAACTATTTTTCACCCATCATAAGTGTCTATGATGAAGAAGAGATGTGTTCCAAAATCAATTGTTCCTTCTTTAAAAGTATTCAACTTATTTCAAGACCAATTATGAAATCCACAAATTATAATTCATATTCTGAGAAATTTCAAAAATACATTTACACGTACATCTACGGTAATGATACGGCTGAACATGCTTTAAAAAAGGTGGATGATATCACCAAAATATATTATATTTCAATAAAAACAGACGAAACCGTCGTAGGATTGATTCTTTTTATTATCACTATCGTCCTAATAGCAATGATATTGGGATCTTCAATATTTCTATATCTGAAGAAGTTTAAACCCTTCTTAACCTTTCTACCAAATGATTTTTGGTATATATTGATTTTTGGGTTAGTTTTAACTTTGTGCAACATTTTAACTGAACTAGGGAAAGTGTCGGTATTAAAATGTCATTTAAAAGTATTTATTCTCTCCATCAGTTCCTCTCTCTATATAATACCCATTCTTTATAAATTAATGGTGAATTTTCCTGAAAAAGACTTCATCCTATCGGAATGGATTAAAGCTCATCGATACATTTATCTTTTCATATACGTCATCATTGATATTGTTACCAATGGATTGTTAATCGCAGCGCCGTTTTCCGTTAAAAATGTCATTAATGAAGGTGGACAAAATTACCAGACCTGTGAAATCGGGAACTTCTTTGGAAATTTAATGATTGGTTCCATAGTTCTAACGAAAGCTCTAATCATCTTTCAACTTGCTTTCTTAATTTTCATAGAATGGAATATCATAAATTTGCATAATTACCTTAGAATGTTGACAGTGATTATATACGTGAATTGTTTAATATTCGTGGAACTTGTTATTATCCATTTAGTTCATATAAGAAATTATACTTTTTATTATGTTATAAAAGAAAGTAGCTATATGTTTTTAGTGGTAGCGAACTATTTTTTGATTTATGGCTATAGAGTATTATTACCAGCAAGGAAACGTGATGAAAAAGCAGAATTATTCGATAAAGCAGTGAATTATCTTTTTTCCTATGATATTAAAAAATCAACCCTAATGTTTAATGATAATGAAATCACAAATTCTGAATTAATATTATCTTCACCATCCTCACCATCCCATCGAAATCCAAATTCAAATTCAACCTTTCTGTCAACCATGTCTCAAAAAATGGTTGATTATCATTATACCAGAAGTATTAATCAACAAGAACCCATTAATAATGATATTTTTATAACTATTCAAAAACTACAAGAAAATAATATATTATAAAATAACTATAGCTAAAAAAAAAAAAAAAAAAAAAAATTAAAATTCAATTAATAATGAAAATTTTTACTATTGTTAATAATATACTTTTAGTAATATTTTAAATAAAAACAAATATATATATAACTTTTATTGAAAAAGTAGTAATTAAATTAGACTAAATGAATAAATAAATAAATAAATAGATAAATAAATAAATAAATAAATAATGTTTATAACATCAATTTTCTAATTTAATAATATTCATTCATCAATATTTAACATATTAAATTTTATCATGAAAGGTATACAACCACAAAAAATTTAAAATTTAATATGGATGAATTATATTATTTTATAACTTTTATGTAAATTTAAAAAAAAAAATTTTTTTTATTATATTTTTTATTTTTTTATATTTAATTTTATTTTATTTTTTTTTTTTTTTTTTTTTTTTTTTTTTTTTTTATTTTTATTATTTATTTATTTCTTAATTACTATTATATATAAATATTTATATATATAGTTTTTAATTTTATTTGCGTAGTATATATATTTTTGTATTTTTTTTTTTTTTTTTTTTTAAACTTTGTTACTATATTGTTACTATATGGTTATTATTATTATTATTATTATTCATTTTTCATTCGTAATATACACTTTTTTTTTTTTTTTTTTTTTTTTTTTTTGATTTAATCTTTCCTTAAATTTTAACTTTATTATATTCATTGGTTTCAAATATTTATTTACTTATTTATTTATTTTTTTTTTTTTTTTTTTATTTTGTAATTTTATTCTTTATTTTGATTGATTGATTATAATTCTTCTTTTACTATTTTTTGTTTAGTTTCATTTTCTTTTGTTTCATCTTTCTTTTCTGATGAATTTTCAGATTCTTCTGAAGTTTGTTGTGACATAGTGATTTCATAAATTTTCATATTAACATATTTAAAGGTATTTTGTTCTGGATAAGGAACTTCCTTTTCATCGAAATAATAAATACGTTTGGATTCACTTTCTTTACCCTTTTCTGTCCAACCTAAAGTTTTTAATGCTTCAACCATACTAGGACCTATTAAACCATGAGCATTAGATTTAGCAATGGTTTCTAAAAATTCTTCATTACTAATAGAATCCCCTTGAGTATAGTACATTAAAGCTTCTTCATTATAATAATCTGAAATATTTTCCTTCGTGATAAAGGTACCCTTAAGAAATTCTGTCTTCTTTTCTGGATCATCACGAATTTCATCATATTTATCGAATTGAATATGATTAATACTACTACCTGGATGGAACATATCTTCAAATGTTTGAAGTGGAATAACCTTACCAGCATCCGTTAAAAATCCAATACTTTTACTTTTAAGGAAATATTTCATAGCAATGTTAGTGACCGTTTCCTTTGTTTTTTCATCCAATTGTTTAAAACATTCTAAACGATGTTTCTCTAAAACATCCTTAATAGCTTCAACATCTTCTTGATCTTTTATACAATTAAAATCTTTATAATAAAATCCCAAATCTTTAAATAACTTCTCTTTAGTTTTAATATCAACAATATTTTTAGCAAACACTGTCAATGGTGACAAACCTATAAATTTCGAATCATATAATTCACTTACATAATCTTCTAATTTTGAAACTTTACTCAATTGATTCCAGTCAATATCAGATAAAACATTTGGTATATATCTAAATGTATTGGAACCATCATTCTTAATGAAGGATGGTGACATCTTTAACATATCTTCCGTATCTTTTAATTGGGCAATTACTTCAGTAGATGTGAAACCCATAGCGTGAATAATTTCACGGACAATAAGACGACTATATCTTTTTCTTTCAAAGTTAGCAAATTTTTCTGGATCCATTTTAAAATTATTTAAAGCAATAATAAAGTCATTTGCTTTATATTCAATTTTAGAACCATTTTCTATATTTAATTGTTTTGCTAATGCTTGGGTATAAAGATATGGTGGTATTTTATCCATTTCTTTATTATCTGAAGATTTCTCTTTTAAAATTACATAATTAATGTCTAATGCTCCTCCTGTAGAATGACCAAAACCATATTTTGTAAGATCATCTATGTAAACTTCAAAATTAAGTGGTTTTTTAAATTCTAATAATTGAAAAATTTAATTTTTTTTTTTTTTATTAATAAAAATTATTTAAATAATATAAATATATATAGCATAATAAATTAATAAATAAGTAAATCGAATAATAATAATAATAATAATAATAATAATAATAATAATAATAATAATAATAATAATAATAATAATAATAATAATAATAATAATAATAATAATAATAATAATAATAATAAATAATATAATATAATAAATAAATAGAATTAAAGGAATATCAATATCATAGAATTATAAATATAATTTATACACATATATATAAATATATAATTGAATTTATTGCATTTGATGAATGAATCATTTTATTTTTATTTATGTATATATATATAAAAAAATATATATATACATATTTTATATTATAAATATATTATAGTATTATAGTTTTAATAAGTCAGGAAAAACAATTAATGTATACATAGGGTTTATAAACGAAAAAAAAAAAAAAATAAAAATAAAAATAATTACCAAAGGTATTAGATAAAATACTGAGAGCTTCTTTAAAATCTTTTTTAATTAAGTTGCAAGAATCGTTATAATTATCTAAACAATAAAAAGTATATTGAAAATCTTTAGTTTTAATATTTTCTTCATATTGATTAAGCACATCAGTATTTTCTTTGGCATAAGCATATTTAAATGCTAATGCTGCTGTGAATAAAATATTTGAAATTTTCATTTTTTTTTTTTTTTTTTTTTTTTTTTTTTTTTTTTTGATTTTAATAAAAATATATATATATATATGGAATATTTATTTATTTTAATTTATTTATTAATTTAAATTAATTAATTCCTATTATTTTCAATAAATTAAATGTATTTATATTATTTTTTAACAGTTGTTTAAATTTTAAATTATTATTTTTCTTATTATATATTTTTTTATTTTTATTTTTTTTTTATTTTTTTTATTTTTTTTCTTTTTTTTTTCTATTTTTTCTTTTTTTTCTTTTAAAAAAAAAAAAAAAGTTTTTAAAAAATAAAAAATTTATTGTTTTCCTTAATTTTTAATATGACTAAATTAAAAAAAAAAAAAAAATTAATAATAATTTTAATTTTTAATTTTTTTTTTTTTTAATTTTTTTAATTAAAAATTTATTTTTATTTTATTTTTTTTTTAAAATAATTATATATATATATTAAATATATTATAAAAACTCTTCAATAAATTTAATTATATAGCATCAATTGAATTAGAATATAATTAATAGAATTTATTATTTATTATTTATAATTAATAATATATATATTTTTTTATATTTAAATAAAAATATATATTTAAATATTTTAAAAAATTATTTCAATTATTAAATAGGTAAATAATTATTTGAATAATTATAAAATACTTCACTATTCTTTATTCTAAGTGGAAATATTGAAAAATAACGAATTTTGATATAATTTTTTTTTCTCTTCTATTTTGAAATGTAAGCAAACAAACAAACAAACAAAAAATATCTATATTAAAAAAAACTATTAAAATCAATCAAAATTAGATATTTATTATAAGTATTCATTATTTTATAAATATTTAATTCTATATAAAAATGAAATTAAAAAGTTATTTTTAAATATCATATTAATATCAATATTATTATATAAATTTGATAATATATATTTTGTAATATTAAATAAATAATAAAAAAAAAAAAAAAAAACAATAAAAAGAATAATGTTTTTTTTTTTTTCTTGATCTGTGAGAGGACTAATGTAGTTGTTCTTCTCTAGATGATGGTTCAGGAAGATCACTGAAAATAAGTCCATCATATAAAGCTGCGTATATATTAACCTTGCTTAGAGGGAGGTCCTGGTGGACGCCGAAACGGTATGGCAATGAACTCAGTTAGAGTCTGATACGTTTAAAGGCGTGACAGTATTCCATATTGTCCTCCCATCTCGGTAATCCCAGCTTAAAAAAAAAAAAAAAAAAAAAAAAAAAAGAAAAAAAAAGAAAAAACTGATTTATTTTAAAAATATATACTAAAATTAAAGTTTTAAATAAATAAATTGAATGAGATGTCAATCATATTGTAAAATCAGTAATAATTAAAGTTTATTAATCAAATATAATAAAAAAGTTTTAATATTATTAATCTCTAATAATATACTTTAATATGTTTTAGATTTTATTACATTTTAATTTTATTACATTACATTATTATATAATAACAATAGGAATAGGGCATTTGGGAAAATGGCTTGTATGAATTGTAATTAACGCCTCATCATTTAATATACAGTTTAAATAAATAAATAAAATTTTATTACATTTTAATTTTATTACATTACATTATTATATAATAACAATAGGAATAGGGCATTTGGGAAAATGGCTTGTATGAATTGTAATTAACGCCTCATCATTTAATATACAGTTTAAATAAATAAATAAATAAATACATAAGTAATAAATTTCTATTAATAATAAGTAATTAAATAAATATTGTATTTTTTAAATAATAAATAACAAATAACAAATTCTTTTATAATTAAAAAAAAAAAAAATAAATAACTAAAATCTAAAATATTATATATTTGACATTCCAAGAGGTTCAATTTCTTTTACTGTAGAACAGGCATATTTATGTCCTTTCATAAAACTGATTTCTTTTTTCTTTTATGATTATTGAAATTATCAGTTTTACTATCACTATTATTACTGTTGTAATTACTAGAGACACTTGTATAATGACTATCACTACTTTTGTTAATATTTTTCAACAAGTTCAACAAGTCTTTCTTTTTACTATTTTTATTAGCTTAATTTTTAACAGTTTTTTTTTTTTTTTTTTTTTTTTTTTTTTTTTTTTGGCTGGTTTCCTTCAAAATTTCTAATAATTTATTCATTTTATTCAACCAAATCTATTTCTTTTATTTCAACTTTATTACTTGTCACTATCTGAACTATTATCATAATATAGTTCAACGTTATTAATTTCATCTACTGGGATATTTAATTTTCTAGGTTCTTCAACATTGTATTTTATATTATTGTGAAGATTTTTATTAGATAAAAGAGACTGTTGTAGACTAATTAGTGATCACTATCACATAAATAACAATATATATATATTTTTTTTACTAATTATTACTTTTTCTTTCATTATTACATTTCTGGTAATTATCGTATTGATTATAGTCTTTGAGATGACTACAATAATTCTTATTTTTTTCTTTAGTGACCTAGGATATTTCTTCATTTTTTTTCTTATTTTTTATTTTTTTTTTTTGAAATGAATTTCGACAGTTTCTAAATTGTTCTTTCATACCTTCTAATATTTTATTAACGTTTTTTTGAAATAATGTACTTTATTTCTAAGAAGTTTATTCGTAGCTTTTATGTGATATCTAAAATTCCTTGATGTATTCCAAGGTTTCTTTATCGCTTCCGGACTTTATGTTTTCTAACCTTCTGAAAATCTTTGGTTCTTCATTAATTTCTTCTTAATGATATTTATCCTTGAATACTTTTAATATTAATTAAGTGAAAACTATGTGGAATTCTTTTCTTCTTAAAAAAAATTTTATTTTTGTATTCACTGATTTTCTTACAAAGTTTAAAAACTTTAAAATTGTTCATTTTTATGTTCTTTAATTTTTCTTTCATCTTTCTCAGAAAAATATCCTTTCCCTCTTTATCTTAGTGAAATATTCATTTATTGTATATTTTATAATATCATCTTTTTTTTTTTTTATTCAGCATATTCACCTTATCTAGCTCCTTAAATTTCTAAGATGACGTCCTTGTACCATTTATCGAAGTTGTCCTCAGTTAGGGCATTTTCCATTCTACTTTAAAACTATCCCCTTCGTCTCATTTTATAGATATTTATTTATTACTAATATTATTTAATTTAATAAACTATTATATATTATATATTAAATACTAATTATTAATTATTAATTATTAATTACTGAATTATATAAAAACATATAATTACTAATTCTCTAATTCCTAATACATTTCTTATATATATATATTAATGCATATTCAAATGTCGTTAATCATGAATATTCTAATTATACTAAATTACTAAATTGATTAATAAATTTTCAAATTAACCAAGTATTCTAAACTTCTAAATAAACTTATAGAATCAAATGAGACTTAGAGTCTGTTAAAAATCTCATTGTTTTACTTATTTACTAATTTTATTTATTTGAAGCGAAACACATATTTTTTAATAATACATAATTTAATAATTTATATATAATACATTTAATTAGATCAAACCTATTTCAATACATTAAATACATATTTTTATGTTAATTATATAAAAGAGTTTTGTAAAAAAATAAAAAATTTTTAAAAAATTAAATTTATAAACTATATAAATATTATCGTAACATCTATCCTATTTATTTGTAATATTATTTAATATTTAATATTTAAAAATTATAAATAAAAGTTGTAATAAAATAGAAGTATTAATTAAAATGTAAATTAAATCATAAACTAAAAACACTAATTTTCTAATATTTTTTTTAATGATTGTATATTTTTTGAATATAATATATATTTCAATTTTATTAATAATTAAGAATTAATAGGTTTTTTGTTTTACTATTTTATTTTATTTTTCTATAAAATATTTTTTTAAAAATCTGTATTCTTTTAATATTTTATTATCCTTTTATCTAAAATATTTTTTTTTAAAATAAATGAACATATATTAATACAGTTACTATATGTATATTTTAATAATTATAAATATATTATATCTTAATCATATAGCTATTAAATATTTTTCGTCGTTGTAATTTTTTTTTTTTTTTTTTTTTTTTTTTTTTTTTTTTTTTTGTATTGAAATTATATTTAAATAAATAAAATATAATCATATAATCATTAAATAATTAAAATAAAAATAAAAAAAAAAAAAAAAAAGAATTTTAATAATAATTTTAATTATACATAAATATAATTGTTTTTGAAATAATTATTTTAAAAAAAAAATAACTAATACTTGAGAATAATTATATAATAATAATAATAATAAAAATAATTAAAATAATAAAAATAAAGTACTAATATAATTAATAATATTAGTATTAATTTATTCTTATTTTTTTAATTTAATTACATAACAATTTATTTATACATTGAATTTAAGTAAAAATAAATTTACATATTTTACATTTTAAATTGATAAAAGTTTTTCTTTTTAAATTAAAATATAAATTATATATTATATATTGAAAATATTAATTATTTTAAATTAATTATTTTTATTAATGTTATTATTTAAATTTTAAATAATAAAAATTATATTAATTATTTAAAATATAAAATAATAACATTAACTTTTATTAAAAAGAATATTAAAGAAGAATTATAATAAATTTAGGAACAATGAAAAAAAGAAGTATATATATTTAAATTTCACATTAAAAAAAAAAAAAAAAAAAAAAAAAAAAGAAAAATGATAATTAATAATTTTATACAATGAAATGGTAAAAGTATAAGTAAATAAAATAAAAATAAGTAATTGAAGTAGTATAAAGGAAAGTAGGAAAAAAAAAAATAAAGTGTGTAAATTAAATTTTAAATTATAAATTTTATATTAACATTTTATTATAATGTATTGCTATACTGTTAACCAGGTTTTACAAGTATCTCTGGTGACAAACACGAGCTTTGATGGACGTTGGAGCTAAAGATCGGAGCACAGCTTAACTGCGCCTTCTGCTTCAAGAAACACAATATAATATATAATATATAATATATAATATATAATATATAATATATATGTATAAAATATTTTTTTTTTTATAAATTTTTTAAAAATCATATGAAAATAAAAATTTTTTTAGCCATTGTTTTTATTAACATTTCATATAAATTAGTTTTGTAGAATTTTTTTTTATTTTTTTATTTTATTAATTATATTTTTATATATATATTTTTTTTCATATATTATTTGGCCATTTTTAACTATGATTGATGGTTTTTTAAGCTTTGCTTATTACATATTATTGAATAATATATATTTATATAAAATAAAGATAAAAAAAAGAGCATTATAATATACATTCAGATTTTATTTAATGTGTCAATTTTCAATCATTCATTAAATAAATATTTGTTTTATTTATTTATTTATATTTTTAAATTAATTATAATATCTTAAATAATTAAAGAAAATAAATATTTTCAATTTTTTTTTTTTTTTTTTTTTTTTTTTTTTTTACATTCTTATTAATATATTAATATATTTAAATATATTTTAAATGAACAATTACGGTATATATTACTATTTGAAAAAATGTCACGTCACATAATAAATATAAAAATTAAATATATTAAGATTTTTCCCCCATTCTTAATCCTAAAGAATAGTTTTAAAATTTGAAATAAATAATAATAAATAATAAATAATAAAAAGAGTATTTATTAATAAATAATAAATAATAAATAATAAAAAGAGTATTTATTAATAAATAATAAATAATAAATAATAAAAAGAGTATTTATTAATAAATAATAAATAATAAATAATAAAAAGAGTATTTATTAATAAATAATAAATAATAAATAATAAAAAGAGTATTTATTAATAAATAATAAATAATAAATAATAAAAAGAGTATTTATTAATAAATAATAAATAATAAATAATAAAAAGAGTATTTATTAATAAATAATAAATAATAAATAATAAAAAGAGTATTTATTAATAAATAATAAATAATAAATAATAAAAAGAGTATTTATTAATAAATAATAAATAATAAATAATAAAAAGAGTATTTATTAATAAATAATAAATAATAAATAATAAAAAGAGTATTTATTAATAAATAATAAATAATAAATAATAAATAATAAATAATAAATAATAAAAAGAGTATTTATTAATAAATAATAAATAATAAATAATAAATAATAAAAAGAGTATTTATTAATAAATAATAAATAATAAATAATAAATAATAAAAAGAGTATTTATTAATAAATAATAAATAATAAATAATAAATAATTAATAATAAACAATTGAATAATAAATAATAATTAATAAATAATAAATAATAAATAAAAAATAATAAATAATAAATAATAAATAATAAATAATAAATAATAAATAACAAATAATAAATAATAAATAATAAATAATAAAAAGAGTATTTATTAATAAATAATAAATAATAAATAATAAATAATAAAAAGAGTATTTATTAATAAATAATAAATAATAAATAATAAATAATAAATAATAAATAATAAATAATTGAATAATAAATAATAAATAATAAATAATAAATAATAAATAATAAATAATAATTATAATTACAAATATTATATCAACTTATTTAATTATTTAAAAACATTATTATTATTATTCATAAATTATATTTTATGCTTCATCTAATTCTATAAAATTTTTAAATAAACAATATAAAAACTCTATTAGAATTTTTATATTGTTTTTTAAAATTTTTGTTTCCTTTTGTTGATTATTTATTTATATTAAATTATTATCTTAAATCTACTCAAAACAATGAATAGTATTAAATAAATAATAAATAATAAATAATAATTGAATAATAAATAATAAATAATTGAATAATAAATAATAAATAATAATATATGGAATAATAAATAGTAAAGAGTAAATAGTAAATAATTGAATAATAATTATAAATAATAAATAAAAAATAATAAAAAGAGTATTTATTAATAAATAATAAATAATAAAAAGAGTATTTATTAATAAATAATAAATAAAAAATAATAAAAAGAGTATTTATTAATAAATAATAAATAGCTGAATCCTTCTATCTAGGCATCATTGTTTATGATGAATTTTTAATATAAAATTTTTTTTATTATTTAAATTAATATAAATTATATTAAATAGGCAAAAAATAAATAAATAAATGAAATGAATAATTAAATTTATTAAATAATAATTAAATTAAATTTTTACTGAATAAAGAATAAGTAAAAGATAAAAAAAGCTAATTTAAAGTTATATAATTAGGAAGGTTAATTGTATATGCTTTGAAATTATAATTTGAAATCACACAATAGAAGAATTAATTATAATTAATTAATTATAAATCCAATGTTAAAGTTCTTAGCTATCCTAAATATAGATATTAATTACAAAAAAATATTATTCATTATATTTATTTTTCTTTTTTTTTATTATTCTTTTTTATTATTATTCTTTTTTATTATTATTATTACTATTATTATTATTATTATAAATTTTTTTATATGATTTTAATTATTATTTGGAAATAATTTTTTATTTATTAATTACTATTAATTATAGTTTGTAAATATTAATTTAATTATTTAATTATCATTAAATATATATATTTTATATATATTTTAAATATATTTTATATATTTTATATATATATATTTTTTTTTTTTTTATTTTTTTCTTAAACTTTTACTTCAAAAATTTAATAATTTTTTTTTTTTTTTTTTTTTTAGGTTCATTTAATTTTTTTTTTTAAATTTTCTATATTTTATTAATTTCAATTAACGTTAATTAAATTTAATTTTATGGCATTCATCCACAATTTCTACCATTCCACAATTTTTAAAGTTTAAAATTAATAAAAAATTTAAATTATTATTATTTACTATTATAATCGTTTGTAACTACTTAACACATTAATAATATGAATAGTAATTGAATAATAAATAAATAAATAATAATAATAATTGAATAAATAAATAAATAATATTTGAATAATAATTGAATAATAAATAAATAAATAAATAAATAAATAAATAAATGGATATAAAAATATTTTTTTTTTTATAAATCCTATTTTTTTAATGTTTTTTTTAATGATTTTTTTAATATTTTTTTTAATATATATTTAATGTAATGAAACAATAACTTTTTAATATAAATTAAAATTTAATTTGAAATAATTTAAAATTTAATATAAATTAAAATTCAATTTTTTTTTTTTCCATAAAAATTTATTTTGTTTCCAACTATAAATGAATCCTATTTAATTGAATCTATACTATGTCAATATTTAATTATTCAACTATTCAACTATTCAATTATTCAATTATTCAATTATTCAATTATTCAATTATTCAATTATTCAATTATTCAATTATTCAATTATTTAATATTTGTTATTTAAGATTCAATATTTATTATTTAATATTCATTATTCATTATTTAATATTCATTATTCATTATTTAATATTTATTTATTCAATTATTCAACTATTCAATTATTTAATTATTCAATTATTTTTTTTTTTCATTATAAAAATTAATAAATTTTATGATAATAAATTAAAAAAAAGAAATAGAAATAGAAATAATAAAGAATATTTTTTTTAAACAATCAATTCGATTGAAGAGTTAAAAAAGTTTCAATAAAATAAATGAAAGAATTAAAATGAATCTATATATAATTTATATATATTTAATGTATGAATATTAAATAAATAAATAAATAAATAAATAAATAAATAAAAATTTTAAAAAAACTGAATAATGGAAAACTCTACATAATATTAAATTTATAATAATAAATATATATTTGATAAAAAAAATTTTTTTTTTTTTAATATTCCATTGTTAAAAGAATGAAATTTTCATGTGGTACAACTATGCATTTTTATTATATTTATATTTATATTATTATTATTATTATTATTTTATTATTATTATTATTATTATTATTATTAATTTTTTTTTTTTTTTTTTTTTTTTTTTTTTAAAAAAAATGAATTATTAATATTTAATTATTTATTTTTAATAAAAATTAATAATACATATATAAAGTTAATAATTATAATAATGAAAAGTATATAAAGACAACTTTATTTTTATTTTTTTTAATTTTTTCTTTTTTTTTCAATAAATCAAATTAAAAATATTAAAGTAATACGAAATATTATTTAAATAATATCGTATTATTTAAATAAATAAATAACTAAATAAATAAATAATAGTATAGAGGAATATATATATTCTATATATGCATTAATAATTATATATATATTTATACAAAGTTTATATAGATTTTAAAAAATAGAATTCATATAATAAAATGAAGTCGACTATATTTCTTAAATTTATATTTGTTCTTGCTCTTGTTCTTTCACTTTGTGATGCTAAAAGTATATCTAAATATATAAAAGACCTTAAAGATTACAAGAAAGATGTTGAAAACTATTTAAAGGTTAAAAATATTGAGTATGTATATAGTTTTATATATATATAAATATATATATATATATATATTTTTTTTTATTTTATTGTTTTTAAATTAATAACTATCATTTATTAATATAATCTATAAAATATTAATAAAAAAAATTATATATAAATATAAATAAAGACGTGATATTGAATATAATGAGTCAAGAACTCTTGATGTCTATTACAACAAAGATGAAGTTGATGAAGAAAACTTAAAACCAGTCATTATTCATATCTATGGTGGTACATGGAAGAAAGGTATATATTTTGTTATTTTATTATTTTATTATGATATTTATGTCTAATTTATGACTATCAAAAAATTCGAAATTTGAAAAAAAATATATATATATTTCTAAAAAAAAAAAAAATACATATATAAGATACTGAATATTAAATAAAATATAATTGTATTTTTTTATAAAAAAAAAAAAAATACATATATAAGATACTGAATATTAAATAAAATATAATTGTATTTTTTTATAACTTTTATTTATTTATAAAAAAAAAAAAAAATAGGTAACAAGGTAAAATTTACAAAAATTGGTTCTTTTCTTGAAGAAAATGATTATGTTGCTGTTCTTCCAAATTATGGACTTTTCCCATTTGCTGTCTTTGAAGATATGGTTTATGATGTATACACCGCTATTAATTGGACTTTTGAAAACATTAAGAAATATGGTGGTGATCCAAAGAGAATTACTATAACTTCACATTCTGCTGGAGCCCATTTAACGGCTTTAACTTTATTCAAATCTTATAATTATATGGAAAACAATGGTGTAACATTAAAGCCATTGCCTGCTATTGAAAAGATTGTCTTTTTAGCTGGTCCATTCGATTTTGATGATTATAAAATTATTAAGAAGGAATATGCTGAAGCTGATGAAGATGAGACTATTAACAATAGTTTAGTTGAAAAGTTTGTTAAGGTTCTTTTCAGAACTAGAACTGTTTCTCCACATGATGTAGTTAGAGATATGAATGATAATTCTGTGGATGACTCATTCAATGTTAAGAAATTTGTTTTCTACTATACTTCTAAAGATGAAAAGGTTCCGGAAGCTTCAGCTAAAAAGCTCATGAATCAAATGAAGCGTGTTTGTCCAAATGTTGATATTGAATATGTTTACAAGGAAGGTTATGCTCACAGCGATATTGTTAATGGTGTTAGATGGGACATTCAAGAACAAAAAGATATTTATTTATCTTTAATTAGAAATTAAATAATGTTTTTTTTTTTTAAAAAAAGAAAAAAAAAATATTTATTCAAATATATATATATAATATAAAATTATATATATAAATAATTAACTTTATTTATATTTTTTTAATTTCTATTTATATATAATATAATAAATTTGAAATGAAAAAAAAATTATATATTTATTTATTATTTTATTTCTTATTTTGAAATATTAAAATCATCTAAAAATATTATAATAGAAAAATTTTTTTAAAAAAAAAAAAAAAAAAAAAAAAAATTAAAACATTTGATATAAAAATTAAATGTTTTTTTTTTTTTTTTTTTTTTTTTTGAGTTCAATTATTTTAATATATAAATAATAATTTAATATTAGAAAAATTTTTATATATTAAAATAAAAAAATGAAAATAGAATTGAATAAAAAAAAATAATCAAAAAAAAAAAAAAAAAAAAATATATATATATATATATATATAAAAGATAATAATTAGTTTAATATATGAATAATAATTTAATATTAGAAAAATTATTATATATTAAAATAAAAAAATGAAAATAGATTTGAATAATAAAAAAAAAATATTCATAAAAAAAAAAAATATATATATATATATATATAAATAAAAAAAATTAAACAATTTAAACGATACATATATTATTAAATTATTACAACTTTAATAGAAATATTTTTTTATTTCTACAGTATTTCTAATTAGTTTGTTTAATGTTACTTATAAGGTTAAATAATAAAATTAAAAAAAAAAAAGATTTGATTTTTATAGTTCGAAAGTAAAGATAAATTGATAAATTTTTTTTAAATGTTAATAAATATATATAAATTTATATAAAATCAAAATTTTTATAATATGATATAAGCTTTATATAAATTTAGAATAAGATTTTACATTTATAAATAGAGCAAGTGTAATAATATAATAATAATATTAGCTTTTTTTATCTGATTTATCTGTCAAAGTTTTTTTTTTTTTTTTTTTATTATATTTTAAACTAGAAAATGATAATTAGTTTTATTTTTAAAAATTTTAATAAATATAATTTAATCGTAAAATATAAAATATTAAATATATATGTATATAAAAAAAAAAAAAAAAAAAAAAAAAAAAAAAAAAAAAAAATTATTATTACCTTAATTATTTAAAAAAAAATTTAAAACTTATTATTACCTTAATTATTTAAAAGTTGTATGTAGATATAATTATAGTTTTTATTGATATAAAATTTTTGACTTCAATAAAAATTTTATATCTAGCTTTAAATAATTTTTTATAATTTAAAATTAGAGTTTTTATTGATATAAAATTTTAAATTATAAAATGATTTAAAGCTAAAATGATATTATCTTCAATTTAAATTTATATAAAGTTATTTCTAAAAATAAGTACTTCTACTAATACAATGAAAAATAAATTTAAATATTTTATAAATAAAGTTTTTGATTAGATAAAAAATTGATATTTTTCCAAAAATTGAAAAAAAGATAAAAATAAAATAAAATAAAATAAAATAAAATAAAATAAAATAAAAAAAATATATATATATATATATATATATATATATATTTTTGATTATTTTTGGTTATATAAATCACAAAAAAAAAAAAAAAAATTTTTTTTTTTTTTTTCAATTTTTAATTAAATATTAAAAATTTTCTTAATTTAATTTATTTCTTAAATTTTTTTTTTTTTTTTTTAAAAAAATAAAATAAAAAATAAAATAAAAATAAAATAAAAATAAAATAAAAAAAAAATGAAAGTCGAAATTAAGTGGTTATTATTATCAATACTGACTTTAAATATTTTACCGGTGTTCTGTATTATAGAGGATTGTAAAAATCTTGGTAAATTTATACAGAGAAATGGATATTCCTATAATTCACAGACGGATTGCTGTGAAGGGGTCTATGATAATGAATATGATTTAGAAGTAACATGTGAAGACGGTTACATAACAAAAATGTAAAAAGTTTTAATTTTATTTTATTTTATTTTATTTTATTTTATTTAATCATTTTTTATTTTTTTTATTTTTATTTTATTTTTTTTTTATTTTATTTTATTTTATTTTTTTTTTTATTTTTTTTTTTTTTATTTTTTTTTTTTTTTATTGTATTATTCATCAATGACTGATAATAATAATAATAATAATAAAGAATATAATATTAAATTATGATCTTCATCTATAAATAATATATATTTTAATATATATAAATTTGAAAAGTGATTTCAATGTATTTGGTAATAAAGTATTTGGTGAAAGTGAAACTTTTCCACTTTTAGAAAAGCTTACAGATTTGTAAATAGACATCATTTTAAAAAATATATTATTATATTAATACTTTTTTTTTTTTTTTTAAAAAAAAAAAAAAAAAAGAAAAAAAAATTCAATGAATTAATTAAAAAAAAATATATATATATATATATATTTTATATTTTATATATATTTATTTATATATATTTAATAATAAAATAGGTCGTTCAGTGCTAAAGATAGATTCCCTAATTTAATTTTACCAAGTCGTTTCTTTGATATACCAAATTTAAAAAAATTGTAGGTATATTAATTTAATAATAATTTATATATATATATAATTAAAATTAAAATTAAAATTAATAAATAATAATAATTTATATATATATAATTAAAATTAATAAATAAATAATAATAATCATGAATAAATTTTTTTTTTTTTTTTTTTTTTTTGTTTTGTTTAAAAATGGTATTTAGAGAAGTTCATCAAGTTTACAAAATGCCAACTTCAATTAATGCAAAGAGTCCAGTGGAGGAACTGTAATTAATTTTTTTTTTTTTTTTTTAATTAAACTATTAAATTATTTTTAAAATAATGAAGACTATTTTAACATGAATGAACATATACTATATATATATATATATATATATTTTCTGCTTATTTTTATATAGTATTTTATCTGATAATCGTATGGTGGCATTTCCATATATTTTTAAGAATTTAAAGAAATTAAAAATATTGTAAATATTAAAATATAAATTTTTATTTTATTTTATTTTATTTTATTTTATTATAATTGGTAAAATTTAATATGAAAATATATTAATTCTTATGAAATATATATATATATATATATATATTTTTTTTTAGAGATTTAAGAGGTAATACTATTGAGGGTGAATTGACGGATGAAATTTATAGTTTTACTGAACTTGAAGAGCTGTAATTAATTTCCTTTTTTTTTTTTTTTCATTTTATTATTTTGAATATATAATAATTAATATAATAATTATTTAATATTAAATTTAAATAAATAAATAAGATAATACTTATTAAATATTTTTTTTTTTTTTTTAATGTATGTTAATCTATATAAAGTTATTTAAATAATAATAAAATGAAGGGTGAATTACGTATTCCAGAAAAATTAAAAATCATGTAGGTTAATTTGCTATCTTAATATTCCTAATTCATATATTAATATTTTTATTTTTATATGAAAATAAAAATATTAATATATGAATATATATATATATATTATTTTTTTTCCCAATATTTAAAAACATTATTGAATGGTTTATATAAATTATTAATCATAATAGAAATTTAACTGGTAATGGGTTCAGTTCATATTCCTCTAAAAATAAAAATAAAGCCTTAGAAGAAATGTAAATATTTAAAAATTATTATATATATATATATTTTTTTTTTTTTTCTATCATTAATTTTATATCAAATATTAATTTTTAATAAATGTTTTTTACTAGTTATGGATCTGGTAATTACTTTGATAATGCTTTCATGGAAAAATTAAGTGAAATTGAGCCTATAAGAAAAATGTAATATTTTATTATTAAAATAAAAAAAAAAAAATTAGTATTAAAATATATATTAATTAATATATTCTATTAATATAAAACTATTATTATTAGTTATGTTCAAAATAATAATATTACAAAATTACCAAATGCTATTTTCAATTTAACAAATATTGAAGAATTGTATGAAAAATTAAAAAAAAAAAAAAAAAAATATATAAATATATATTATTTAATTATTTCATAATACAATATAATTTTTGAATTTTATTTCTACTGTTGAAATATTAAATTATTAATATTTATACTTAAAATTATATATTATTAATAATAATTAATAATAGTGATATTTCTAGTAATGTAAAATTAAAAGCTAAAATTATAAATTTTGGTTATGAACATTCAATTCCAGTTAATCATTGTAACTTCCATGGTGTAACAATTGAATGCTATCAAAATAATACATGTTCAAACCAAAGTGAAATTGGTGCGAGTAGTTTTAAAAATTGTACTGAAAAAGATATTAATCAAGTTAGATTCGGTAATTCTGCTTTCACAATTATCACTTATGCAAAGATAAACTATTTAATTATAGCTTTAGCTATAGCTTTATTCTCACTCGTTTAATTTTTTCTTTTTTTTTTTTTTTTCTCTCACCTCCCTTTTTTTTTTTTAAAAAAAAAAAAAAATAACATATACATATATCATATATATATATATATATATAAATATATAAATATTTATGAAAGAACTTTATATATATATATAAATATTTATAAACAAGGAATTTTTTATTATTTATATAAATTAAAAAAAAAAGTAATCATACATTATTTAAAATCTTGTACAATAATATGTAAATAAATATATATAATTAAAAAAAAATAAATAAATAATATAAAAAAGAAAAGAATACTTATAATAAAAATGAAATTTGTATATTAAAATTCTCGGATTCCAGTAGATTCATATATATCTTGTTTTTATTTCGTTAAATTTCAGTTTTTTTTTTGAAGTTTTTTTTGAAAGTTTTTTTTTTTTTTTTTTTTTTTTTTTTTTTTTTTTTTTTTTTTTTTTTTGAAGGAAATAAATTTATCATGATAAAAAAAAAAAAAAAAAGTTAACTTTAATTGAATAAACTAAAGTATAAAAAAAAAAAAAAATAAATAAATTTTTTTTTTTTTCATTCCTTCCTTCCTTTTTTATTTTAAATTTACTCATAAATATAGGTGCGATCTGTGGCTCTTTTAACAGAAATTATGCCTCGGGCTAGAACTCGACAAGGGTTACTATTCCGAAAGTATAAACGCAAACTAACAAGGAGGCATCAACGCTGAAAATGCAAGTAAGACAGGCAAGCAGGGCCAATGCCTCTGAAGGAGAAGACCCATAATTTCTTTCAGATAGTCAATTCAAACCCTAATCCATAAGGAGGAGAGGTTCGTTGCCTATGAACTTTTTTTTTTTTTTTTGAATTTATTTATACATTTATTTTTGATTATTACTGTTTATTTTCATGTTACTATTTCATTTGTTATTATGTTCAAATTGGACAAACAATATTTATTTATTTTATTAATTCTGTATTTTTTTTTTTTTTTTATTAAAATTAAAAGTATTCCCGTATTTTATATAAGAATAAATAAATAAAGATTAAAGTTCACAATAATTTAGGCTATAAAAAAAAAAAAAAAAAAAATCATAAATATCAATTAAAATTTTTAAAATTAATGCATCCTATGAAAAATAAAAAAATTATAATATACTTAAGTAGTTATTATTACTGTATAACTTTCCCATTTATTTATCTATTTTATTTATTTATTTATTTATTATAATTTTCCATGTTTTGCATAACATAAATCTATGTTAATGCATTTTTAATATATTTTTAATTTATTTTATGTAAATTAATATCACATTTATAAATCACATGATGTTTTATATAAAGGTTACTCTCGGTTACCCATTTATACAATTACTGTATGATAAACTTTTTATGATATTAATAAAGCTAATAATCAACAAATAAAAAATTATTATATTTCATTTTTAAAGTTTGATGTAGAACTTCTTTAGAATCATTTTTATAACATTAATTAATTAATTAATTATTAAATTTTAAAATAATATCTACTATAATTTTAATATATTGAGATTTATACTTTTAAAAAAATTATTTATTTTTAAAGTTCTATATAGAAATTCTTCAGACTCATTTTCAAGGTAATAATTAACTTAGTAGATAGTATATTAAAAATATAAAAAGTTAATATTTTAAAATAATATCCACTACTATAAAATTATAAATATATAAATATATATATATATATTTACATTTTTAATAATAATGATAATAATATTTTATATTTAGTATTTTTAAATTATTAAAAAATTTTTATATTATTTATAAAAAAAAAACAGTTTAAAATATACATAAATATATATATTTATATATATATTTTATAATATAAGTTGTAGATTCTCAACACTCTGGTATTCATTCTACTTGTATTTTTTAACTTCCATTGCTACTATTATTTTTGTAAATAAAGTATTACTTGATTTTTTAATTGGAATATACTTAAAAATGATTATTAATCTTATCAAAATTACTGATAAAGAAATTTAATACAACATTCATATGACACAAAAAATCTACTAATTACTCTATTATAATAATATGGATAGACAATTCTCATTAAAATACCCGAAAATGGGTTAAATTGGGTTAATTGAGGTGATATAGCTTTAATATTTGGTTGCTTTTCTATTTCCTATGAAATTTTATCATTAAATATGATTAAATGTAATTACTACTGTTATAGTAAATACATTTAAAAAAGGAGGAGTGCAATCATAACTGGAATAACTTCAATAAAATTATCTGCCTATTGATTCCATACATCTAATAAGTTCATGAATAACTTTGAAGCAGTATTATCCTTTTGGATCTATTAAATATTTCTTCAATACTAATGGTAAAAATTTTTTTTTTTTGTTTCTAAACAATGAACGCTGGATGTATTCATTTTAAATGTATTTCTAATATGAAGTGGGTTTAATTCTTTAAAGTAAGTCACACATGTCTAAATTTATTGGATATTAAGAAATAGCAGATTCATTTGATGGATTTTTTAAAGTTAAATAAAAAAACTATTAACATGATCATTTATAATATCCTTTATTATTAAATTACTATTATTAGTGATTTAATTAATTTAAATCATTAAATAAAACTATTATTAATTATCATTTATAATATCCTTTTATTATTAAATTACTATTATTAGTTGTTTAATTTAAAACTTTTTATTATAATAAATTTATTTTTCCAAAAAACTTTAAAAAGTCTAATTATTATTTATTTATTTGTTTATTTATATTCTCTGGAAAAAAAAAAAAAAAAAAAAAAAAAAAGATATTTATATAAAAAAAAATATGATGAGAAAAAAGATGGAAAAATAATTATAAAAAAAATACCATCTCAATTTTTAATAATAAATTATTATATAATATAGAAAAAATTAAAAAAAAAAAAAAAAAAAAAAAAAATGGAAGAAATAATTTTATTATTAATTTATATAAATATATATATATATATATTTTTTTTTTATAAATGCAATTACTTAAAGACTACTAAATAGTTTTAAATTATTTTTTATATTATTATTATAAAAGTTATTTATTATCTTTTTTATTATTTATAAATTTATATTAATAATTTTTTTATTATTTATAAATTTATATTAATAATCGTATTTTTCTATAATAAATATTATATTAATTTCATATAAAAATACATATATATGTATTATTTATTTCTTTAAATTTTCAAAATAATAGTATTCTATATTTTTTTTATTTATTAATAAACTTTTAATAATATTCATATATTTTCTATAATATATTTGTATATATATATTTTTACATTTTTATAATAATAATATTTTTTAGTGAGTATCATTAAATATAATTTTTTACTGTTATTAATTTATTAATTATACTAATGTATATATTTATACTCTATTTTATAACAAATTACTAATTCCTAATTATAATAAATATTACATTCAAAATTAATATAATAAAATATTTTTAATATCTATATTACAATAATATATTTTAATATTATTTCTAAAATAAAAAATAATATTTATATATTATTTTTTTTTACAATAAATATTAATTCTAAATCATAATAAATATTATATTTAAAACTACTGTTATAAAATATTGTAATGATGTATTTAATATAAATAATATTACTTATTTATATTATTAAACTACAAATTAATATTTGATAGTAATGAGTATTATTGTTATTATTTTTCACTTTCATTATTAATTCCATTTTCATTAAAATTATTATTATCAATTACATTATTATTACTATTATTATTTTTTTCTTCCATGATGTTTATTTCAAAATTATTACTACTATCGCAGTTGGTGTAATTGTTACTAAAGTTAATATCTTCACTATTATATTTTGATAATGATTGAGCTAAAGAACGATAATTCGAATCATTATTAATAATGGGTTCACTTCTATTAAAATAGGAATTACTGATTTTTACAAAACTGGAGTAGATACTATTAGTATTTGTGCTATTAGTATTTTTACTTTTATTGCTGCTATCAAACAATGTAAATGAAGAATTACCAGATTTTCTAATTGGTATATACTTGAAAAGATTATTAATATTATTGAAGTCGGCTTTAACTAATTTTTCCTTATTTTTAATTGGATGCTTCTTAATATAAAGTAATCTATTACCAATTAAAAAGTAGACAGTAATTAATGAAATGATGATATGAATGAATATTAATATAATTGAAGAAAATGAAATATTGCTTCCATTTGTAAGGAATGAATCAAATGCTTTTTCAAAAAGGAAAGATGATAATAAAAGTAATACTATGAAAAATATGAACGTTGTATCACCATATTTCTTTGAAATTGAACGAATTTTAAAGGTCATTGCTATCATTGTTGCAAACTATTTAATATAATCATAATAATAATAATAATAATAATAATAATTATAATAATAATAATAATATTAATATTTATAATATTAATAATTATAAAAATATTATCAAATTCAATAAATTTATTATTTTTAAAAATTTACAATATTAAAATAATCTAATTATATATTTTAAAAATACTTACCAAAATAAAAGTATAAATATTGGAAATTAAGGAATGTTTACTAAAATCATAGACACATGTTAAAAAACGATAATATTGTAATGAGCCATCTGTTTCTAAGTTATACTCGTCAAAATAGGAAATTCCATAATACGCAAATAAGCTCATAATTAAAATTAAACTTATATATATAATCAATCGACGATCATGTAACTTTTTTCCATAGGATACACTCGAAATATTGGTGTAAATATAATAAATACGAAAGATAATGGCAAAAAGTGGAATGTACACTAAGTTATTGATAAAGAAATTTAAAACAACACTCATTCGACATAAAAATCTTGTGTTCACAAAACTATAAAAATAGGGATAGATAATTCTCATTAAAATACCGAAAATGGTTAAATTGGTTAATTGAGGTGACATAGCCTTAATATAGGGATGTTTTCTATTTCTATGAACCTTTATCATAAATATGATTAAATACACGGCTACCGCTATAGTAAATACATTTAAAATCATGAATACAACCATTACTGGTGTAATTTCAATTTCTTTATCCATGGTTGATTGGTTCAAAACATCTAATATGTTCATGAATAATTTGGAGGCGATATTATCGTTTGGATCTATTAAACTTTGCTTCAATCCTGATGGAAATATTAATCTTGTTTCTAAATAATGAGCACTAAATTTATTCTTTTTAAATATATTTCTAATACGAATTGGATTTAATTTTTCAAGTAAATTACACATATCGGAATTTATTTGACAGTAAGAAATAACTGATTCATTGGATCCATTTTTAAAGTTAAATGTAGGAATACTTCCAATTTCCATGGAACGATAGATTTGCATTTCCTTTGATGTAAGAATTAATGCTATTTTAACTAGGGCATCGGTCGATTTTAAACTATTTTTATTGATAACTAAATACTTTTCATTGATAACACTAATATTATCTGGTAAGGAATTCATTTTAATTGAAATATTTGAATTTTCTTTTAAACTTTTATAAAGTGACGCTCTTCCTCTAAATAATTTATTTTCATTTTCAAGAAAAGATAAATATGCCTCTTCTACTGTGGTTGATAAAGTTTTTTCTATATTATTTCCCGTTAATTTTAATATATAATTTCTAAAGGAGTCGTATAATTCAATAGATTCCTTATTATATAAAAAATTATAAGATGAAATTTCGTTTTCGATTGGTTTATTATATTGATAACGAACAAATTCACCAAAAAAATTTATTAAATCATCATTATCCTTGAAACCTGCACTTAGAATTTCTTCAGAAGAATTATTATCTGAAGAATTATTATCTTTAAAAGATGAATCCTTCACCTTTAATGATAATGAATCCTTTGACTTCTCATTTACTGAATGATAATACAATACATCGAAATCTAATTCATAAGGAAGTCCATATAATCTCTTCTTATTACCTAATTTACCATCATTTAAAATATCCTTATCATGGTAATTAATATCATCAATATTTAATCTATAATTGTTGTAATCAGCATAGAAGTCTGAAAATCTTTTGAAATCAAATTCATCCTGTAATAAGACGAAATCAGCATATGAATTATCAGCATATAAAAAACGATCATCAAGTATCATCATATCATAATTCACATTTTTTAATTCTCTAAGTGTACAATTAAAATTCTTTGCATATTCAACATCGATTGAGAATGGAGAACCTGCATTTTTATAAATTTGAGAAAGATTTTCACCATCTGTAGATACAGGGCTACAATACGAAAATTTTACATCATAGTCGTTTATGTTATTCATTGAAAAATATTGGTTAATCATTTCATTATATTTTTCTAAATATTCATTTGCATCAACATCAGGTTTATTAATTAAAATATTAATAACTTCCTTAGCATTGACACAATAAAAATAAATTATTAAATATAATAAACTATTAATGAGTATCATTTTATATTATTTAATTATAAATATTTTAATTTTTTTATTTTTCTTTTTTTTTTTTTTTTTTTTTTTTTTTACTGATTAATAAATTTATACATATTTAAAAAAAAATTGAGAAATATTAATTTCTTAAATACCAAAATTGTAGAATCAAAAAAAAAAAATAAAAAATATTTTCAATAAATTAAATATTATTATGTAATAAAAATGTTCATAGTAGTACTTTTTTTAATAATTTTTATTTTATAATTTATTAATGATTTATTTATATTAAATTTATTTTTAATCATTTTTACCCAGGAATATTAAAAATCTAAATATTATTAAATTAGTATTTTTTTTTTTTTTTTTTTGGTTAAAATTAAAAAAAAAAAAATAAAAATAAAAATAAAAAAATAATATGAATTAATTAGTGGAATAAAATGAACTACAAAAAAATATTAATATTAAGTTTTGTATATAAGTTGCATTAATAATAATATAAAAAAAAAAATAATAATTATTAAAATAAATTTATATTATTAATATAAGTTTATATTTTTTAGTAATTATTGAAAAAATTAATTAAAAACCTAAAAATAGTAGTAGCCATTAATAAAAAAACTATTAACTTATATTTATTTTTTTTTTTTTTTTTAAAAAAAATGTTTAAAAAAAATAAATATTAAAAAATGATTTGGTAAATATAATTTTTATTTATTTTAATATATTTTAATATTAATATTAATATAAAAGTTTTAATAATTTTTTTAAATGTATTATTATATATAAATAATCAAAAAATAAATATAATAGTTTTTAAAAGATTTTAATTTAAATAAATAATTAAAAAATAAATATATAAAAGTATTAATCCAAACGAGATTAAATATTTTACATTTTATTTATATTGTATATTAAAAAAGCTGAATTTTTGATATTAATTTATAAAATAACAGAATTAAAAATTAATAAATAAATAAATAAAAAAAAAAAAAAAAAAAAAAGAAAAGAAAATATATAAAAATATTTAATTATTTTCATAATAATTTTATATATCATTTGAATTAATACGATTCAATAAAATAGTTTTTAAAATTTTTATAAACTTAATAATTATAACATATATATAGAAATAATAATAAAATATTACTGTAAAGAATCATTTATATATTTGAAAACCTAAATTATACACTCAATAAATAAATATAATAAATATAATATATGTATGAAAGATTTATTATTATTATTATTTATTTATTTTAATATTTTTTAATTAATATATGACCTTTACATTAATCTTATTTAAATAGAAATATAATAATTTTTTTATTATTTTATTACTAAAATGTGATAGTAATAATTTGAATATTTTTATTTTTTATTTTAATAAAATTCTAAGAATATAATATTTTTTCTACAAATTTCATCAATATAGATATTAATAAATTTTATACTACATAATTTTGATAATAATAGTTTTTGAAGTACATATTAATAATAATATAAAAAAAAAATAATTATTAAAATAAATTAATACCATAAATTTATATATTTTTTAATAATTATTGAAAAAATTAATTAAAGACCTAAAAATAGTAGTAACCATTAATAAAAAATATTAATTTTAAAAAAAAAAATTTTTTTAAAAAAAAAAAAAGTAAAATATATAAAAGTTATATTTACCAAATTAATTTTTTTATTTTTTTATTTTTTTATTTTTTTTTAATATATATTTACATTAATATAAAAAAATGTATTATTTATATAATAATACATTTAAAAAATTTATTAATCAAAACGAATTTAAATATTTCAGGTATTATATTAAAATATTTTCAAAGCACTACTTTATATATTTAAAATACTAAAGAATTAAAAATTAAAAAAAAAATAATAATAATAATAATTGAATATTTAAAAATTTTTGATTATTTTCATAATAATTTTATATTATTTGTATAAATTGGATTCAATAAAATAGTTTTTACAATTTTTATAAACTTAATAATTATCTTTTATATATAGAAATAGTAATAAAATATTATTGTAAAGAATCGTTTATATATTTGAAAACCTAGATTATATTTATTATATTTATTTATTTAGTGTATAATTTATGTATTAAAATTTTTTTTTTCTTTTATTATTATTATTATTATTTATTTTAATATTTTTTAATTAATATATGACCTTTACATTAATCTTATTTAAATAGAAATATAATAATTTTTTTATTATTTTATTACTAAAATGTGATAGTAATAATTTGAATATTTTTATTTTTTATTTTAATAAAATTCTAAGAATATAATATTTTTTCTACAAAATTCATCAATATAGATATTAATAAATTTTATACTATATAATTTTGATAATAATAGTTTTTGAAGTACATATTAATAATAATATAAAAAAAAAATAATTATTAAAATAAATTAATACCATAAATTTATATATTTTTTAATAATTATTGAAAAAATTAATTAAAGACCTAAAAATAGTAGTAACCATTAATAAAAAATATTAATTTTAAAAAAAAAAATTTTTTTAAAAAAAAAAAAGTAAAATATATAAAAGTTATATTTACCAAATTAATTTTTTTATTTTTTTTTAATATATATTTACATTAATATAAAAAAATGTATTATTTATATAATAATACATTTAAAAAATTTATTAATCAAAACGAATTTAAATATTTCAGGTATTATATTAAAATATTTTCAAAGCACTACTTTATATATTAAAATACTAAAGAATTAAAAATTAAAAAAAAAATAATAATAATAATAATTGAATATTTAAAAATTTTTGATTATTTTCATAATAATTTTATATTATTTGTATAAATTGGATTCAATAAAATAGTTTTTACAATTTTTATAAACTTAATAATTATCTTTTATATATAGAAATAGTAATAAAATATTATTGTAAAGAATCGTTTATATATTTGAAAACCTAGATTATATTTATTATATTTATTTATTTAGTGTATAATTTATGTATTAAAATTTTTTTTTTCTTTTATTATTATTATTATTATTTATTTTAATATTATTTAATTAATTTATGACCTTTACATTAATCTTATTTAAATAGAAATATAATAATTTTTTTTTCTTTATTACTAAAATGTAATAATTAAAAAACTAGAATTTTATTAAAATAAAAAATAAAAATATTCAAAGAATATAAAATTTTTTAAAAACATTCATTAATATGGATATTAATAAATTTTATACTATATAAAGTTGATTTTGCAGTATGTATTAATAATATGTATTAATAATAATATAAAAAAAAATAATTGTTAAAATAAATTTATATTATAAATTTATATATTTTTTAATAATTATTGAAAAAATTAATTAAAGACCTAAAAAAAGTAGTAGCCATTAATAAAAAAAATATTATTAATTTAAATTTTATTTTATTTTTTTTTTTAAAAAAAAATATAAAATAAATAAATGTTATATTTACCAAATCAATTTTTTATTCTTATTTTTTTATTAATATATATAAATATTAATATAAAAGTATTAATAAATTTTTTTAAATGTATTTAAATGACTGTTTAATTTTCATATTTTGTTATTCCTTTTTTTTTTTTTTTTTTTTTTTTATTATTATTATTAATGTTTCATATGTAGAATAAAAATCTATAAAAAAATTATGTCCAAGCTATGATTAAAAAATATGTATATAAATATATATTAAAGTATATTATAATAATATATTAAAATAAATTAAAATTTATATTATTTAATTTAAAAAAAAACTATGAATAATATATATTAAAATATTCAATAATTCAAATCCTTTTTTTTTTTTATTTCTTCTTTTATTATTATATATTATTCTATTATTTTTCTTTATTATTATTTCTTATTATTATTCCATATTATTATCACTATTACTTTTATTATGTATTATTATTAAAATTAATTTTATCAAATCTTTTTTATTATATTTATTATTATTTATTTATTATTTATTATTCTTTATTATTATTCTTTATTATTATTATTATTATTATTACAATTATTGTTACTATTATTACTATGTATTATTATTAATATTGATTTTATTTAACCCTTTTTGTATATATATATATTTTTAAAAATGACTTTTTGGCCATTAAAAAAAAATAATAAATCAAAAAAATTATATTATATAGTAGATTATTGAATAATGCTGAAATGAAAAAGAAAAAACTAAACAAAAAAATATAAATAAAAAAATATTATCATTTTTTTTTATATTATAAATTATATACTAAATATTTCTATTTTTCATAATATCTTATATTTGTTATTTTCTATATGATTGAATTTATTATATTATTTATATATATATTCTTATTATAATGTTAAATTTTATTATTATTTTATTATTTAAAATAAAAAATAATTCTATTACTATTGTAATTTTATTTTTTATTTTTATGTCATTTTATGTCATTTTTTTTCTACCTTTATTTTTTTATATTATATACTTTCTTTATTTTTATTATTTATTTATTTATTTTTTAATTTTTTTTCCGCTTTAGATAGATATTTATACTTTTTTTTTTTTTTTTGTTTGAGTTATATCCAAAATTTCTGGTCATTGAAACTTTAAATTTGAATAAATGATTGAATATAATAAAAAACTTTTATAATTTTTTTTTTTTAATTTACATTCTTTATTTTTAAAAAAAAAAAAAATTTATAATATAAAAATGTATTGATATAAAAACTTCTTTGTTTATTAAAAATTAGTGAAATTTTTATAATTCTATATCAATAATAAAAAATTATTATAATTATTGATATAGAATTATGAATTTTTCACTAATTTTTTATTCTATCTTTAAAATAAAAATTAGAGACAACTAAGAATATAATACATAAATTTATTATTTAATTTTATAATTTTTTTTTTCCAATTACTATTTTTGATATAAAATACATAAATTCATGATTTATTTTAGATTTTTTTTATATGAAAGAAACTTAAACTTTATAAAATATTATAATTTTAATATTTTTTTTAAAAACTATTAATATAATTCAGAAGTTAATATTTATTATAATTTTTTTGATTATTTTTTATTTTTTTTTTTTTTTAAAACTTTATTCAATTATTTATTTTTACGTATTATTAATAATAAAAATAATATTTAATATATTTTTACCTTTTTATAAAAGATTAAAAATAATAATAATTTATACAAATTGAATAAAATAATACTATTAAAAGTAATCAACAAATAATAAATACTAAATTTTAAATACTAATAAAGCTTTTTTATAATTAAAAATATATTTAACATTAAAATATTTCAAAAAATAAAATATATATATATAATAATAATAATTTTTTATTAAAATACTTAAATCAAAAAAGTATATCAAACATGAAGATCAGACTAACAAAGTCAGAAATGGGAAACTCCCATATAATTTCAATAAAGAAACAAATTTCAACGAATATTGCCAATATTGCCATAAAAATGGGCACAATACTGATAATTGCTTTTTCAACCCATCAAATTCACTAAATAATAATTATAGGGGAGAAAATAAAAATAAAAATAATAAATCAATAACTTCCAGGAACTGTTATTAAAAGTTCAATAACTTCCAGGAACATAAAGGTAAATAAAAGTAACTGCCGAAATCTTAAAAGAAGAAAATAATGGTAAGGAAGATAGCAACGAAGAATTAAGGATCATTGATAGTGGAACAGGAATCAATTTATCTAAAAATTTAAAAATACTATCAAACATTGAAGAAGTTACTAATAGAGGAATTACATATTCAATCGGACAATCCGATAGAATATTCAAAAAGGGTTAGTACAAAGGAATGTATAAAAATAATAATTTTTCTATTCGAGATGTATTTTATGTCCCAAACATACAAAATAATTTAATTTCCACTCATTACCTTATGTCCTATGTAAAAAAGGCTTTAATTTAGTAAATGGAAATGTGTAACACTAAAGAAAGACTCCAAATTTTTAAAAATAATAAAATAATTACTACCATTTATACAAATGATGAAAACCTCTTTACTTTAAATACAAGCCCAATAAAAGATATAGATTATAATATAAACAATGTTGATTTAAAATTATAGAATACTAGATTAGGTCACTATTACAATCAAATTCTTCAATGTTGTTTGTTTTTTATTTTTTAATATAGAAAAGGAAGTAGTGTAAAAACAATTTAATTCTGTAACATAAGTTCTAGTTATGAATACTTGATAACTAAATATCGATGCAATATAAAATGTGCCATCCGCAAAAATATGTTTATTTTTAGAAAATAATTCTGCTTGGAATGGAAATTGAAAAACAATTAAATCATTATTTTTGAATATTATAAAAGTTTCATCCCTTTTAGTTTTATAATATTTTGATTCATTCATTGGGAATTTCATCAAATATTATTATATCAGGAGGTAACTGTTTTCTTCTACTTCTTGTTACTTGGGATTTAATTGAATTATATCTAAGACATATAAGACCCATACCTTGAGAAATTTCATCATATTTATGTTTTATATTTGCATTAAAAGGAATTGAACTATTTGAAATTTCATCTTTAATTTTATTTTTTACCATTGATTTAGCTGCTTCAAATTTATTTTCAAGATGATTATGTGAGTCATCATGTTCAAAGATTTGATTCTCATTGTTTAAAATAATGAAAGATGGACATTTATTTAATGTTTTATGTTCAGTATATTTATATTTTTTTTTGAATTATCTTTCCATTTGGATGAAAGATTAAATTTATGTTTTCTGTTTCAAATAATTTGTTCTTTTCCTATTTTAATTTGCTTATTTCAATTTCTTGATTTTTCTCCACTTTTTTTAATAAAAGTTTCTAATTAAACATTTTAATGATTAATTTTAATAATATATATTTTTAAATATATATATATTTAAATGAAGATTAATTATCCAAATATTATTTTTTAATTCTTTTATATTTTAAATAATTCCTTTTTTTTTAGTGTAACTGATAAATATAAAGTATTTATGAGATTATTACGTTTTTTAAAATATTAAGAATTAAAATCTTTATATTATAATTTTATATTTATTTTTATATTTAATAACTATTATTATTTTCATCGTTATTATAAAAATATTATTATTGATGTTTCTGTAATTATTGTTACAGTTTATTATTTAATTATTATTTATTATATATTATTTATTATTTATAACATAAAATCCTATAAGAAAAACTTTTTTATGTTTTTCTAAAGTAGTTAAATATTATTTTTATTAATTCAATTATATATTTATATTTGTAAATAATAATTATTATTTATAATTTTAATCGTAATTATTATTAATGACAATCCTTTTATAATTGTTACTATACTGTTTATATTACTTTTTATTTTATTATTTATTATTTATCAATTATTTATTATTTATTTATTTGTAAAGATATTTTTATATGAAAATTTTTATTTAATATTTAAATATTTACTTTAAAAATATAAATACATCAATATTAAGGGAGAATTGCATTTCCCCAAATTGCATTTCGACATGTTGCATTTCGACAAGTGGAGTATTGTGATATAAATAAATGAATAAATAAATAAATAAATATTCAAAATAATTTTTTTTTTTAAAATTGTTTTTATTCGATATTAATAATATTTAATTTTATTTATTGATTTATTTATTTGTTTAATAATTTTAATTCGGCGAAATGCAACTTGGCGAATTGCAATTTGGTAAAATGCCACATTTTTTTAATATGCCACATGCCTTCAAAAAAATTGGCGAAATGCAACCTGGCAAAATGTAATTTGGCGAAATGCCCCACACCCCAATATTAATAATATTTAATTTTATTTATTTATTTTAATAATTTTCAATTTGGCGAAATTCATCACTCCAGTCTGCAGCGCTACTTTTTTGTGTCATTATCAAAAAAAAAACAATAAAATAAATCAAGCCACAAATTGTCGTTTTTGCTTTTCCTAACCTTTAATAATTAATGTAAAGTACTTGTTGATTATTATATTAAAATATTTAATTAACTTATTTGTCAAAAATATTAAAAATCTAATTATAATTTATTTGTTTATATTTATTATTTTGAGTAATAAAAAAAAAAAAAAAAAAAAAAAAAAAAAAAAAAAAAAAAAAAAAAAGAAAATATATTAATAAAAATGAAAGAATTTGTGGAAAAAAATAAAAAAAATTATAATAATTTTCCAATAATTTATTTTTTTTTTTTTTTTTTTTACTTAATTTTGAAAATTATATTTGTTAAAGTTTAATAAATTTATTAAAATTTAATAAATAAAAAAAAAAACTGTTAAGATACTAATTGTTTTTTAAAAAATAATTAAAGTAGAATTATAAATTTAAGCTAAAATAATTTATATAATTTATTTAATAAGATATAATAACTAAAATTATAGAAGTATCAAAAGAAGATCAAATATATAATTTTTTATATAATAAAATATAGTCTAAAAATTTATGTAAATCAAAAAAAAAAAAAAAAAAATTAAAAATTTTAAAATAATAATTCTATGAACGATAGTTTTTTAATTTATTAAAAAAAAATTATTATTATTATTATTAAAAATATATTGTAGAATGAATAAAATTATTTATTTGAACAATTTCTATTTTTTTTTTTTTTTATTTAAGAAAAAACTTTATTTAATAATATTTATTATAAATACGTGAAAATAAATAAATAACTAAATAATAATAATATTTATATTTATATATATATAATAATAATAATATTAATATTAATAATAATAAATAATAAAATATCTATAGTTTAATATTTAAATTTCATAAAAAAACTTTCTTATTATCATGTCGCTTTAATTAGTATTTCAATTTTAACACCAAATTTTTAATTTTTAATTTTTTTATTTTTTTTTTATATTTTTTTTTTATATTTATTTTTTTTTATATTTATTTATTTTTTTATATTTTTATTTTTATTTTTTTTTTTTTAAAATTTAATAATGAAATTAAATATTATTTATAAAAATATATTATTAACAACATTCTTTTTTATAAATAATAGCCCATTTATTTATTAATTTTTTATCTATATTTAAAAACAAATATATTTTAAAAATTTATAATTTTTTTTGTAATTATTAATCTTATTTAATAAACTATATTTTTTATTAGTTTATAATATATAAATTTTTTAAAGGAAAATAAAAAAAAAATATATATATATAATTATTTCAATAAAAAAATAATAAACATAAATTGCTATGAAAAATAAAATATTAAAGAAAAACAAAAATTAAAAAAGAGCAAATAATATATATTTATATATTATTTTTGTTTTATCTGTATTAAATTGTAATGTTAATGTGAAAAAATATTTAAAAATTTAATATAACTATTAATGTATTTTATATTTTGATTTGTGATTTATAAATCAGAAAAGAAGAAAAAAAAATTATTATATATATATATATAATTATTTTTTTTTCTGGTATATTTATAAAACTAGTATTGTATTCTGAAAATTGATATATGATCAAATTATATTATTAAAATATATATTTATTTATAATAAGATTACTGTGTAATTACTATTATTTTTATAGGAGATAGTAATCATATTAAAGTTTCTTTTATTCAAAAATTATATTGGAAAAATTATTATTATTAGAGTCCAAACGCTTTAAGTTTTGAGTAAAATAGAGGTAATTTTTATCATTAATATTTGATTTATCTATGTCATTTGTAATATTGTTATTACAATTATTGGAATTGATACTATTTTTATTTTGACTCTTGTTGCTACTATTAGAATATGAGAATGACAAACTACTATCCTTTTTCATAGCAATGAATTTGGCAAGATTATTAATATTACTAAAGTGGTGTTTATTAATGTTTTCTTTATTTTTAATGGGATGTTTCCTAATGTAAAGTAGTCTTTTACCAATTAAAAAGTACAAGGTAATTAAGGAAATAATTATATGAACATACATTAATATTATTGTAGATAAATTAAGAGCACTACCGTTGGATAAGAAAGAATTGAAAGCAATATCGAAGAAAAAAGATGATAATAAAAGTAATACTATGAAGTATATGAAAATTGTATCACCATATTTCTTTGAGAGAGTATGTATTTTTATAGTTAATACTATCATTATAATAAACTATGTATGTATATAAATAATTCAAAAACCAATTAATTAGAACTTATTAAAATTTTCATTAAATTATTACTCATTAATATATATTGTATTATTAATAAATATATATTTATATTAATAAACAATAAACTTACTATAATGGAAGTATAAATAATTGAAATTATAGAATGTTGATTAAAATCATAAACACATGTTAAATAGCGAGAATATTGTAAGGATCCGTCTGTTTCTAAATTAAAAAAACTAAAATATGAAATTCCATAATAACCAAAGAAGGTCACAATTATTACCATAATTATATATATAATTAACCGTCCATCCTGTAATTTTTTTCCATAGGATATATTTGTTGCATTGTTGTAAATGTAATAAATACGAAAGATAATGGCAAAAAGTGGAATGTACACTAAGTTATTAATAAGAAAATTTAAAACAACACTCATTCGACATAAAAATCTAGTTTTTACTAAACCATAACAATATGGATATATAATTCTCATTAAAATACCGAAAATGGTTAAATTGGATAATTGAGGAGATACTGCTTTAATATATGGATGCTCTCTATTTCTATGAACCTTTATCATTAATAAAAACAAGAATATTGCTACTAAAATTGAAAAAATATTTAAAATTAAAAATATAATCATATTTGAATTAATCTCATATTCCTTATCGGAAGAATAATTCCAAATATCTAATATATTCATAAATAACCTTGAAGCAGTATTATTATTTGGATCTATTAAACTTTGCTTCAATCCTGATGGAAATATTAATCTTGTTTCTAAATAATGAGCACTAAATTTATTCTTTTTAAATATATTTCTAATACGAATTGGATTTAATTTTTCAAGTAAATTACACATATCGGAATTTATTTGACAGTAAGAAATAACTGATTCATCGGATACATTTTTAAAGTTAAATGTAGGAATACTTCCAATTTCCATGGAACGATAGATTTGCATTTCCTTTGATGTAAGAATTAATGCTATTTTAACTAGGACATCAGTCGATTTTAAACTATTTTTATTGATAACTAAATATTTTTCATTGATAACACTAATATTATCTGGTAAGGAATTCATTTTAATTGAAATATTTGAATTTTCTTTTAAACTTTTATAAAGTGACGCTCTTCCTCTAAATAATTTATTTTCATTTTCAAGAAAAGATAAATATGCCTCTTCTACTGTGGTTGATAAAGATTTTTCTATATTATTTCCTGTAAATTTTAATATATAATTTCTAAAGGAGTGGTATAATTCAATAGATTCCTTATTATATAAAAAATTATAAGATGAAATTTCGTTTTCGATTGGTTTATTGTATTGATAACGAACAAATTCACCAAAAAAATTTATTAAATCATCATTATCCTTGAAACCTGCACTTAGAATTTCTTCAGAAGAATTATTATCTGAAGAATTATTATCTGAAGAATTATTATCTTTAAAAGATGAACCTTTCACTTTTAATGATAATGAATCCTTCGACTGTTCATTTATTGAATGATAATATAATACATCGAAATCTAATTCATAAGGAAGTCCATATAATCTCTTCTTATTACCTAATTTACCATCATTTAAAATATCCTTATCATGGTAATTAATATCATCAATATTTAATATATAATTGTTGTAATCAGCATAGAAGTCTGAAAATCTTTTGAAATCAAATTCATCCTGTAATAAGACGTAATCAGCATATGAATTATCAGCATATAAAAAACGATCATCAAGTATCATCATATCATAATTCACATTTTTTAATTCTCTAAGTGTACAATTAAAATTCTTTGCATATTCAACATCGATTGAGAATGGAGAACCTGCATTTTTATAAATTTGAGAAAGATTTTCACCATCTGTGGATACAGGGCTACAATACGAAAATTTTACATCATAGTCGTTAATGTTATTCATTGAAAAATATTGGTTAATCATTTCATTATATTTTTCTAAATATTCATTTGCATCAATGTCAGGTTTATTTATTAAAATATTAATAACTTCCTTAGCATTGACACCATAAAAACAAATTATTAAATATAATAAACTATTAATAAGTATCATTTTGAATTTTTATATATATATATATTTTTTTATTTAATTCTTTATTACATAAAGAATTAATATTATGTAATTATAAATATTTTTATTTATTTTTTTTTTTACTGATTAATAAATTTATGAATATTAATAAATAAATAAATAAATAAAATTGAATTCGTAAAAAAACTAAAAATTGTAATATAATATTCATAATCAAAAGCAACATATGCTTAGGTATATTTAATTAATATTTCATATTTTAATTTTTAACTTTATTTGTATTATTTAATTTATAAAATATTTATAATTATAATTTTATATATATAAAAAGTTAAATTTTATTATTATCATATTGATAAAAATTTTTTTTTATTACTTCCTATTTAGATAGTAAATGTTATAATTAGAATGGTTATTGTGATACTAGTATGAACGAAAGATTTGGTATATATGAGTGATTTTTTTTAATTTTTATTCATTTTTTATTTTTATTATAATTTATTATTATTTATGATTTTATTTTTTATTATATTTTTAATTTAGTTTTTTTTTTTTTTTTTTTTTTTTTTTAATGTTTTACTCTTTTGAAGTTGAAGTACTTAATTATTATTTTTTTATATTAATAAATAAATTAATAGTGATAAATAATGGAAAAATATTTTATTCCACTTTAATATTATTGAAATTTTAATATATTTAATTTTTAAGTTTATTAATAAATGTAGTTTTTTTTTTTTTTTATATTTATAATATTCCTTCTATACTATAATTTCTTTTATATTTTTAGTATTAGTTTAATTTGAAATTGTAAAAAAAAAAACATATTTTAAATTTTTTTATTATTTTAAATAGGTTAATGTAATATTAAACATCATATATAATTTAAATAAAAAAATTTATTTTAAATCTTTTTTTTTTTTTTTTTTTTTTTAATTTTAATAAAATTTAAATAATATATTTTTTTTTTTTTATTATAATAAAAAGTTAAGATTTAAAGATAAAAAATAATTATACAAAACACTAAATTAAAAATTATATATACATTTCTTTTTTACTATATGAAGACTTTAATCTATTAATATATTTAAAGTTCTAAACTCTTATTACAGTAATTTATTATTATTTTTACTTATAATAAAATTTTGAATAAATTTTTAATATATAAATTTATTTTTAGTAAATAATAAAAAATTCTATTTTATATATTTGATTAATACATCTTGAATTTAAAATATAAATATATAATTTAATTTAAAATTTTTCCTTAAATATCCAATAATAAATATTTAATATATGAATTTTATAAAATTTTTTTAATTAAAAAGAAGTTCTTTCTTATTTTTCATTTATTTTATTAATTTATTGGATAATATATTCAATTTATTTTATAAATAATTGTAATTATGATTTTAGTTATTTACAAGATAGTTGGAATTATTCAAAATTTTAGATTTTGATTATTTTTTTCATTTTATTTTTTATTTTTTCATTTCTTTTTTATTCTTCTTCATTTTTCAATAAAAAAAAAAAATTCTTTTATATTTTAAATTCTCTATTATTAAATTTAAATGATTATAAAATATAATATAAATTATAATTGTCATAAAAATTATATATATTAACATCATAATTTCGATATAAAAAAATTTTTTATACTTTCATAAAAAGAAGTTCATCTATCAACCTTATTGAATTAGATTAGTTACAGTTATAATGAATATTAAAATAATTTTATTTTTTTTTACATTAATATGTAAAGCGATTAGTAGAACAGTTGTATTTAAAGTCATTTCTTTTGGATCAAAAACTTATGTCAATATCGTAGGTGGTAATAAATATGAAATGAAACCTATTAATACTGATGATATATTACATACAATAAATGTCTCAAATGTCCCAAATGAAGCTTTTGAATATAATTATATTGTTGATGATGAAGAAGAGAATTTCATACGTACATTAAATCCAAATATATATACAACATATAATGAATTTTATGGAAGAAAGGACACTGTTAAAAAATTAAAAACATTTAATCATCCCCCTAATTTAAGTAATTGGAATAGAAGTATCGGTAAAACTAAACTTTTTGATGATACTTATATTCCAACTCTTCATATAACTGGTGAAAATGTGGAAAATTTCTTTCATGATCCAAATACTTATGAAAATACAAATTTAGAAAATGTAAAATTTTATTTAAAGAATTCAGTAGAGACATTTAGTAATGTACCTGCTTCTGCCAAAAATAGAGGTTTTTCAAGATTTCAATTTCAGTTATGGTTAGATAACGATATTTTGGGATCTAAAGGAATTAATGGAAGATATGTATTTAAATTACGTACAGGAAGTGAAGATCCCCTCAATTTGCGTCAATTAATTTATGGTAACATTATTCAAACTATTGGAATGCCAAGTTTACATTCCATCATGGTTCGGGTTTATTATAATAAAAAACCTGTGGGATTCTATACTTTGCAAGAATCAGTCATTACCTATTCATTTATTCAAGCTGAATTCTATGGTGACCCATCTACGGAAACAATAAATCCTCCAAAAGCTCTTGGTTTTGTATTAGATGGAACTACAGGTTCTGATTTTGAATATAGGCCAGAAGATCCCAATTATTATGCCGTTTTTGATGTCAAACCAAATGAAAATAGAGATAAATTAGTATCATTAACTAAAGCAATTAATGAACTTAATACAGAAAATGAATTAGAGCTTGCTGAATTTGAAAGTAAATGGTTTGATATTGATACCTTCCATAAAGCCATGGCAATGGAATATTTAACGGGTGATTGGGATGGTTACTGGTATACTACTGGTAATTTTGCAGTCTATGATGATCCAACCCAATCAACCAATAGTACCTATAAATTTTACTTTATTACTCAAGATCATGATGAAACATTTGGTGTAGGCTTATGGGAAGCAATTAATAAAGTAGGCAAAAAATTTCCAGAATTATCATATACTACTATGATTAATCGTAAATGGCACATTATTGATGATGATGCTGAACATCGTGTATTAGTTGATAAATTTATTTCTTCAACACCAAAGCTTCAAAAAAGATTTGAAAAAACGTTGTTATCAATTGTTGTTAATATATTTAACCCAGTTTCATTCCGAGAAGTTGTTGATACATACTATGAACGTTATCAGCCAGAAGTCAAATGGGATTATTCATTTACTCGACCTTATGTTGTGGAAAATCAAATTCCAAACTTTGGATATGAAGATTTTATAAAAAATTTTGAAGTAGGATTAGATGGTCTTAATTGGGGTCTTTATGAGTGGGTTGAACTTCGTGCTGAATCCATTAAAAGGGAATTTTGTATTACATGGAAAGGAGATAAGAATCCCCCTCTTAATTGTAATAATGAATTTGGTATTCCAATTAATCCAACAGAATTTACTCCAACTCCACAATCTGGTATAAATGAAACAAAAAGTACTTCAATTACTACACCAATTCCTCAATACTATGTAAATGAAACAAAGAATACTTCCACTACTACTCCAATTTCAAATCCATATATAGAAGAAACAAATAATCTCACAACAACTCCTATTTATACTCCAGCAAAAATTGGTGAATCTCCAATTTTGAGTACAGTAACATCTAATGTTGTTTCTTATACTAAAACTAATGATATTAATACAATAATGACAACAACAATTATTAATATATCTACAACACCTTTAAGTGATATAACTAAAATAAAAACTGATAGTATGACTCCTACAACTTCCAATTTGTTAATTGCTACAATTAATAACGCAATAAATACTTTATCTTATGATAAAGCAACTCCTATTATAGAATCAACAATTGATTCATATAATTTAAATTCAAGTGGCAGTGATAAACGAATATCTTATCAAAAAATATATTATTATCTATCTGTATTTTTGATAAATATTGCATTATATTTTATATTATAATTAATAAATGTAATATAATAAATTTTATATAATTTTTATTATTAATATAAATAAATAAATAAATAAATATATCCATATATATAATAAAAATTAACTATCATAGTTTGTAATTAAAAATTTGAAATATATATACAAGAAAAAAAAAAATGTTATTGTATAATAATAAAAATTTAATGTAATTTTTAATATTAAATAAATCTATATTAAATGATAAATTATTACATATAATTTTATAAATTTTTTTTTTTTATTTTTTTATATCCGATGTGTACCGCCTTTGGTTTCATCCCCCCCCCCTCAGGAGAAGTGTGAATGTTGAGGTAGTCACACACTTCCTTATTATAAAGGCAGAATTGTCCCTTTTAGATAATCTTGTTGAATGTTTCAGCATTGGCCCTCTGACATGCATATTATTGCTGAGAATTTTTCTAGTATTACTTCTCCGAATGCTTCTCCAGTTGGTTTCCCTTTGAAGCATGGCCAATATAACCTAACCCATATATATTCGTACTAATTCCCTGGCAAATGCATAAATGCCAGAAAGATTGCAATTTGGTAGAATATATCTACATGAATACATGAAATTATGTACCCAAATACTAGTAATTCCCTCTTAAGTATACAGTACTAGCGCAACCCTTTCAATTAGTTCAAATCTATTCTAATAAATATATAAGTGGGACATACTTTTCTGAAACCCTAATCACCATATTCCATAAAAACCTCTTGTGAGGAAAACCCGGAAAATGGTCATAGAACGGACTCGAACCAGGTGCCTTATGTATGCTAGTCCACAGACTAACAACCAGATTCGATTTTTTTAAAAATTTAAGGAACTTTAACGATAAAATTGAATAAATTTAATTTATTTAATATTATAATTATTATTATAATTATTATTATTATTATTATTATTATTATTATTATTTTAAATAAATCTTTTTTTTTTTTTTTATTTTATTATTATTATTATTATTATTATTATTATTATTATTATTATTATTATTATTATTATTATTATTATTATTTAAAATACATTTGTAATATATCTATATTTCATTCTATTTTTTTTTTTTTTTTATTTGTAATTCATTAATATTTACTAAATTATAAATAACTTTTCTAGATAAAGAATTTTTTAATATAAATTTTATTTATATATTATTAATATATTATTAATATTAAAAAACTTGAATGTATATAGTATATTATTTATTTATTTATTTTTTTTTTTTTACTTTATTATTTAAAAAAAAAGTAGAATAGAATGGAATAAAGAAAAAATAAATTTTAAATATAAGTTAACTTATTAAAAGCTAAAAGTATTATTAATAAAAATATTATTTAAATAAATATTTATTAAATAAATATTATATTAATTTTAAAAATTTAAATTATAGTATTGCTCTTAATTTATTTATTTATTTATTATTTATCTAATATTTAATATATTTTATAAAATAATTAAAAAATAATAATTTATTTATTTATTTATCTAATATTTAATATATTTTATAAAATAATTAAAAAATAATAATTTATTTATTTATTTATCTAATATTTAATATATTTTATAAAATAATTAAAAAATAATTATTATTAAATAATAAAATTAAAATTATTAATAAATTAAATAAACTTTATTCAAAAAGAAATATAAAACTTTAATATTTAGTATATTAATTTTTTTATTTTTATTCTTATTTTTTTTTTATTTTTTAAATTTTTTTTATTTTTAATTTCAAATGTACTTTTCACCTACATGTATTTTTTTATAATAAAATTAATAAAGCTAGAGAAGTGTATTCTCTTCCCTGTCTAAAAAAAAAAAAAAAAAAAAAAAAAAAAAAAATTAGTATATTAATTCTTTAATTTTTAGTCTGTTATAATTTCTTATATTTATTATTTAATAAAAGTTAAATAATTTTTATCTATTAAAATTATTATTTAAAATTATTATATTTAAATATATTTTTTTTTTAAAAAAAAAAATAGAATAAAATATATTAAAATAGGATAGAATAAAATCGAATATATTAAATTAAAAAATAACACTTTTTTATTATTATTTATATATATTTATATATATATAATCTATCAATTACAAAAAAAAAAAAAAAAATAATAATAATAATAATAAATAATAATAAATATATAAGAATTTAATTTACTTTATATTATTTGTATTTATTTATTCTTTTAATTACCATGTTATATAAACAAATATTAGAAAAAATAAATACTTGTTTCTTCTCTCTTATCATTAAGACGATATTGTTGACTCTTTCTCATTAACTAATACCATGAATATTATATTAAAAAAACAATACAAAAAAAAAATTTTTTTTTATTAAATAATAAATTTATTTTAAATTTTATATAATTTTTTATTACCTGTTTCCATTTTATAAACACGAATATATGTACCTAAAACCGTTTTATCATCTTCAAGTAAGTGATTATTATTTTCTTCATTATCATTATTTTCATTATAAAATTCAGATTTTTTAATAAATTGTGAAAATCCATGCTCTTTATTTTCTGCAGAGAAACATACTTTTGTTGGAGGTGCTATAGAAAAGTATTAAAATAATAATAATTATAATTATAATAATATTTATAATAATTTATATCGGCAGGTTTTTTTTTACATATTTAAAATATAATATAATTTAATATAATAAAATTTTATATATTATAACTTTATATAAGGTAATAATAATAATAATAATAATAATAATAATAATAATAATAATAATAACAAAACAATTACATTGCGCTTTATATTGTAAATAGTTATTATAATTACGAATATATAAAACATATTTTATATATATATTAGTACATAAAAATGTACTATCTTCATCAAAATCTAAACTCCTTATATAATATGATAGATGATCTTTTTCACTTCCGTTCTTTCCATTAGGATATAATAAAATTCTCCTTTAAAATAATGATATTTTATATACAATATATTATAATAATATTATTATAAATTGAAAATATTTAATATTAATGAAAAAAATAAAATAAAATATGATATATATCCTATTTAATAATAAAAATTAAAAAAAAAAAAAAAAAAAAAAAATTGATAATTTGTTTAATACATAATATATACCATGATGTAATTCCTATTGCTTTTGCAGTACGATAAGGTTCATTATCAATTTTATCCCAATCATTAATAGGATATTCAAAATAATCTTCCTCTATTATTTTTTCATTTTTATTTTCATCATTCTCATCATCTTTTATTAGATCTTTTAAATTTTTTAAAAAATTTTCTATCATAAATAGAAGTAATATAAAAATATTGTTTAATTATTAAATATTTATATAATAAATTATTGATAAAAATAAAAATATTAATTCAGCTTTTATTAATATATAATATATATTGGATAATAAATTAAATTTTTAATAATATATAATGTATTGTACATTTACCTAAACTTTCTAATCTATATGCTCGAATATATAAATTAACAACTGCTCTATTATCTTCAACTAAACCATAAGAAGAATTTTCATTTTTATATAATTCATCCATTTTAATATAATTAAAGTAACCATGATTATTATTAGATTTAGTAAAACGTTGTAAAAATTCTCGACCTTTATAAATATTTGTAATAAAATAATATATTTATATATATTATTTAATATATATTAAATTATTATTAATTATATTAAAACTTTTTATTATTATTGTTGTTGTTGTTGATATTAGTCAATAAATTTTATATGATAATTACTTGAAAAATGATAGTAAGTATATGTTTTATAATTACGAAATGCTATAGCAAAATATACATGAACATAAAAATCATCATCTTCGTTTTCTTCCATTGCACTATTACTATTTAAAAATATTGATAAAAAGTCCGGTCTATCTTTTCCTTTTGGAAATAACGAAATACTCCTTTTAATGTTTTTTTTTTTTTAAAAAAAAAAAAAAAAATTAATTAATTAATTGTGATTGTTTAAATTATATAAAAACAAAAATAGAAATAAAAATATAAAATATTATACCATTTATATTTTCCAGTTAAAAATATTGGACTAATTTCATGAAATTTAAGTTTATCAAAATTTTCTACATTCCATTCATAATATCTTTCTCCACAAATTTTTTCTTTATTTTCATTATTATCATTTAATGATTTCTTTAAATCTTCAATGAAATTTTCTAAAAAAAAAAAAAAAAAAAAAAAAAAAAAAAAAAAAAAAAAAAAAAAAAAAAAAAACAATAATAATAATTTCATTATATAAATATATATGTAATAAATTAAAAAAATATATTAATAATTTACTTATTAATTATAATGTAATGAATAAATATTTTTACCTTTATCATATCTATAAACTCGTACATAAACTGTAATAATTACTCTTCCATTTTCTATTAAGGATCTGTCAGTTTTAAAATTTCTATAGTATAAATCAGTTTTTTTTATAAATTTATCATATCCGTTATATCTATTGTATTCATCAAATCTACTGCAATTGGAATATGCTCATATATATAATTATAAATTAAGTTAATATAATAATTAATGAAAAAAAATATATATATATTTAAACATTAATAATTATTGTAAATATTTAAATAGAAAGCTTACCTCCTACATAATAACAGGAATAATCATTGCAATTTCGAATGGATATTACATACCCAGCTTCAATATTAATAAAAATATTATTTTTAATACTTAAATTTTCTAAACTAGCGGAAACATATTCTTTATTAAAATTATTAATGCCATTTAGGTTAGCTCTCCTAGTTAGTAATAAGTAAAAAGAATAGAAAAATTAATGCTATATATATATATAATTATATACATATAATTATATTAAATTTTTATATAAATTGTAAAAAATAAAATTATTTTAATACCACTTATAGCCAATTGCTGAAAATTCTGGACTATTTTCTGAATCTTTAAGTTTAGTCCAATCCTTTATTTCCCATTCATATATATGTTCACCAATAATATCTCTATTATCCGTTTCTTCACACTCTATATAATGTTTCAATTCATTTATATATATTTCTTTATAAAAATAAATAATATTACAATTTTTAATAACAATAATAATAATAATAATAATATATTATTATTATTATTATTATTATTATTATTATTATTATTATTGTATTTGAATATAATAAAAAATTTTTTTTTCAAAATTAATACTTATTACTTTAATGAATAATTGTTTATATAATTAATTATATATATATACCTCTATTGTATTTATAATTACGAATATATAATCCAAGAACAACTTTATCATTTTCAACAATCGACTTATTAGTTTTTTCATTTTTTTCAAGTAACTCACTCTTTTTTTTGAATTTATTGATAAAATAATAATAATAATCTATACTAAAATAAAAAGGTGTTGGTGTTTCTATTTATTTTTATTTATTTAGGTATTTAATTAGGTATTTATTTTAGTATTTATATATAAAAATAATATATTTTATTTAATAAATATATATATATTAATATAAATAATACAAATAATAATAATATTATTTTTAATAAATAAAATACATGCCATTTAAAAGATAATAACGATAATCATTGTAATTTCTAGCAGTTACTATACAACTAGAACAATTATGAACATTATTTCTTATATCTTTATATGATAAATCTGAATCTCTTACATATATTGATGTATATCCTTTTAATGACTCATCAAATCCATCTGGGTATACTAGAATAGTCCTTTTTTAAAAATTATGTTATTCAACATTTAATACAATGAATAAAAAAAATTATAAGTATTTAATAAATATATATATTAAGAATACATATATTATACCATGTATTGTAATCATTATATTGATCATTAAATTTATTCCAATCCTCAATTACCCATTCAATATATATATCTTCAAGATGTTCATTATATTTCATATTATTGTTATTCATTATATACTTAAGTTCATCTAAATATCGTTCTATTATTTAATAATTATATTTTTATATTCAAAAGAAATTAATTAATTTTATTCTATATTGTCAATACTCTTAAATTTACTCATTTTGAGATTAAAATTATATTATAATTAAAAATAATGTAACTAACCATAAATATCATTTTTATAAATCCTTAAATAAATATCAATAGCAAATTTATTATCTTCAATTAAAGATCTTGAAAAGTTATGACTCTCATTATTTAAATCAGTTTTTTTAATTAAATTATAGCAACAGTAATATTTCTTTTTATAAGAATTAGTATTAAAAAGAGCTGAAGCTATTTTTTTGTAATATAAATGATAATATTAATAATAATATTAATAATAATAATATTAAAATTGAAAAAATAAATAAATATATATATATTATTTTAATTATTGTTATTATTATTGTTGTTGTTGTAGTTGTTATTATTATTACTTCTTGTACTAAAACATGTATAATCATTGCAATTTCTAATGGAAAAAACACATCTTGCACAAATAGATTCATCTTGCTTAATCATTAAAAATAATGGAATATAATCTTTATAGAGTTCATTCACCAAATGTAATTCAGGTGAAATATCAATTCTCCTTCAGTTTCATATTCAACATATATTATTTAAATAATAAATAAATATTCGCAATTATGTATTCATGAGTATATATGCAAAATAAAAAATATAATTTCATTATAAATATATTTAATTAAAAAAAAAATAATAATAATAATTTAAATAGTTTTTAATATATTAATTTTTCAAATTTTCATTATATTATAAATACCATTTTTTATTACATAAAGTAAATAATCCAGTAGAAATTGTTCTATTAATCTCATTTATATTATTAAATTCATATTCATAATAATCTTCTGCAATTATCTCATGTTTTATTGTTTCATTCTCATTAAGTAATTCTCTTAACTTATCAATATATTTTTCTATTAAATATATAATATTTATGAATTAATATTAAAATAATTTTTATTATTAAATTCTCTTTAATTTATTTCTTTTTTTTTTTTTTTTTTTTTTAATAACCTAAATATAATATTGAATATTTATTTCGATAATGTCAAATGAAATTTTAATTTTTAAAATTTACGTTTTGGAAGAACATCATCAAAATCTCCTTTAAAAGTAATTGGCATATTAAATAATGCTTTTCTTATTACATATAGATTAATTAAATTTTTTATAATGAATAATTTTTCTGTTATGTTCTATTATTTATTTTAAATATAATTTGTAATGTTGAAATTCATTTTCAAGACAAAAAAAAAGGTTAGAAAAAAAAAATACTAAATATTAAATAATTATACATATTTATTTATTATATTAATAAAATTATATATAATAAAAATATATTTAAATTAAAATTAAAATTAAAAAAAATTGATGAACCATAAATAAAAGTTTAATTAAAAATTTATATAATAAAATTTTTAATTAAGATATATATTACTATTTTTAATATAGAAATCTTATATTTTTAATAGTTTAAAATATAAAAATAATTATTTTTTATTTTCAGTATTATTTAAGAATCGATAAAGTTATATAATTATATAGATTTAAAAAGATTTTGAAAGTTCCACAAAAAAATTTTATTTATTAATAATTATTATATAATATTTGTGAAATTATTAATAAGAAGAAAAAAATATATTAATATATTAATTATATTAATGCTCTATTGTTAATAATATTTATATTATGTAAAATTATTATTAATTTCTATTCAAGAAAGCTACTTTTCTTATAAAATCATTCTACTCATATATGTACATAAAAAATAATATAAATTATTAATTAAGAAATATTTAATTATACTAATGAATATCTATTAAGCATACATATATTACTTATTGGTTTCATTATAGTAATATTATTTATTTTTATCAGGATTATTGATTTATAAAATCATTTTATTTCAAAAAAATTCACATATTTCAATATATTCAAATAATAAAATTTCATTATACTTAACTAACATAAAAATCATAATATTCTATATAAAATTCTAATTAATTAAATAGAATTTGGAATAATTACTATTAGTTTAAAAAAATTTAAAAGAAATATTATTAAAATATTATATATAATTAATACTAATCATTCTTGCTATTCTTTATTTATTATTATTTTTATTCAAGATTTTATTCCTTTTTTTTTTTTTTGGAAGAAGTTACGTAATATTAATAATAACTCTTTATTTTATTTAATTTTATTTGGATTAAGAAATAAAAAAGTAAATATTGTAAATATTGTAATAATATGAATATTATCCCTATAATAAAACATTACCATAAATTATAAAATTATTAAAAAAAACCTTAATTTTAATAAAAATAAAAATCAATTAATATAATATATATATATAATTATATTAGAATTATTGAAATAATAATTTAACATAATTTTATGTTAATATAACATACAATTATATTTTAATAATTTTTTCATATCAAATTTTAAAAAATAAAGATTATAAAATAAAATATTTATTAAAAAGATTTTAAAACCATAAATATAATTAAATATATTTATCTAAATATTTAATTAAAATATTTTATTATAAATGGAAAAAATTATAATCATTGAAATAAGTAAAACTAATCAAGGAAAAGAACATATTATTATTAACAAAAAAATATAAATTTAATTTTTCATCTAAAAAAAAAAAAAATAATTCTAAAGTATACTGAATATAAAACTTTAAATAAATGAAAATAACCCATTATTTTAAATTATAAGAAGGAAATTTAAAAGTATAAAAGTTTTCATAATCATCTTGAAAAAGAATTTGATGCATCTATTTTGATTGCAAAGCATGAAATTAAAGAAGAAATTAGAAAAAATTCAATTCCTTTAAATATAGAACCTAAATGTATATTTAATGAAATTTCACATTAAACTGGATTTATATGGCCTGAATATAATACAATTAAATTCTAAATAACAAAAAATATAAATATAAACAACTACCTCTTGATGTAATTAGATTTGATGAAATTCTTGATGAATCAAAATGTTACAAAATAGTAAGAAATATGAATTTTATGATATTCAAAAATCCAAATTAAATAATATTTCAATCCCCATTCCAAGCAAAATTGTTTATGAAATATAATGAAGATATATTTGCAGATGGTACTTATTATATTTCACCTAAATTTAGTTATCAAGTATTTATTACTAAAACCTATTTTGAATAAATGTTTCAAAAATTATGTCATGTAAATTTAACCTAAATATTTCTTAGTAAATTGCTTTGAAATTCTAAAATCAAATTTATATTTAGAAAAACTATTTAAAGTGATAAATTTCACATCAATTTTTTTGCTCATCAATATTTGATATATTTTTAAAAAGCTATAAATTTAAAACTTGCCTTTTAAGAAATTTTATTTCTATTCAATAAAATTATTTTTTTTATTATATAAAGTATAATAATATGATTATAAAATTGGAGTAATAAAAAAAAAAAAAAAAAAAAAAAAAAAGGAAAATAATATTAATATAGATAAATAAATAATATATTAATATAAAATAGATTAGTATTTAGTATTTTTTTTTTTTTTTTTTGTCTTTGTCATTTTATTTTTATTCTTTGCTTTATATTTAATTTTAATTATATAGTTTTGGTTTAAAGTTAGGTTAATATGACTTAAACTTTTTAATTATTTAAATATTTGAATTTTATTATAAAAAAATGTTTTGATATTAATAAAAAATAATAATAATAATAATAATAAAAAAAAAAAAAAAAAAAAAAAAAAAAAAAAAAAACCTTTTTTATTATAATATAATATCTATTTTAATTTATTTTATTAAGAAATTTAATGGTATTATTTTTTGTGTTTAAGACTTTAATGTTTATTATAAACTATAGAATAATTATTTAATTATTTTAAAATTAAAATGAATATATATTTAATTTTTAATTAACAAAAAATGATTATTCCAAAATTCTTTTTTTATTTATTTTATTTTATACCATATTTCTTACATTATTTTTTATATTATTTTTTTTATAATTATTTTTATTTTTTGATATTAATAATATTGTTCAAATTAAAAAAGAATAAAAAAAAGAATTTTTTTTATACTCCTATAAAGAATAAATGAATTATAGTAATTTACTTATTTTTTTTCTCATATAAAGAGTTTTTTTTTTTTTTCAATAATATTTTATATAGAATATTATAAATGTATTAAAATCATAAAAAAATTATATATTCTATAAATTTTTATTTGATAAAAGGATTAAAAGAATTAAAAAATTTTTATTAATTATTTTTTATAAAATGTTATTGCTTATTGCTTAGCAGTATCTTGTCATTTAATTAATTTAGAAAAAAAAATTTTTTTTTTTGTATTATTTAAAAATATAACTTTAAAAGTTGTTATATTTAAATTGGTATGTATGTATAAGAAGAATATATATATGAATTTAATAAATGAAATGATAGTTTTGATATTATAAGGAATATAAAAATGAACTAATTTAAATGAAAATAAAAATAATAATTTCTTAATAATACTTATTGTTATTAATTAAAACTAAAACATTTAAAAAAATAAATTTTTTTTTTATTTTTGCCTGTTACACTTTCTATTTTTTTTTTTTTTTTTGTTTTTTGTTTTTAGAGTTGTGTAACCTAAAATTTAATTTAAACTTTATTTATAGTATTATTTAAATATAAAATTGAATAAATAAAATAAAATAAATTGTTGATAATTGAAAGAATATAAAATAATATATGATCAATTACTAATACTATCTATAATAGTTTTATAATGTTAAAAATGGATTGATGTATCGATAATTAAAAGTATAAATTATATATTATTGAAATTATTAAAAATTACTTCTATCGATAATGTAAATATGTAAATAAATAATGAATAAATAAATAAGTAAATAGATAATTAAAGAAATAAGTAAATAAACAGATAATTAAATAAATAAGTAAATAAATAATAAATAAATAATAAATAAGTATATAAATAATAAATAAATAAGTATATAAATAAATAAATAAATAATGATTATAATATATATATTTTTTTAAATAAAGTAAAAGAAAAAAAAAAGAAAAAAATAATTAATAATAATAATAATAATAATAATAAATACCTTTTCATTCCGAGAAAAACATTTTATTATTAAAAATTATTATAATAAAATAGAATATTATTTTTTTTAATAATAAACAATTTAAACATAAAAATCAAAAAAAAAAAAAAAAAAATAAATAAAAAAAATAAATAAAAATAAAAAGGAAAAAATTGAAATAAACAAAATAAAATAAATCAATCAAAAAATTGATGAATCCAAAATGACTTTAAAATATTGTCTTAACTTAACATTAACAGCCCTTTTATTATTTGAAATTAATATTTCAAATGTTATGGCAAATGATTGTGATAATTTAAACAATGTAATGAAATATATGGGAGATAATATGAAGCAAGACTATAGTAAACATACCAATTGTTGTCAATTTAAAGGAATTATTTGTGATAATCAACAACGTATTACTGAAATGTAAATGTTTTATTTATATAATTAAATAGAAATACATTTATATCTACATTATTAATATTTTTTTTTTATTATATATTTTAAAAAATGTATTAAATAAATTTCTATGTTATGCTTTTTTTTTATTTTCTATCAATAAAAGTCAATTTAAAAATTTAAAAGATTATTCAATTGATATTAACAGTGCAATTGGTGAAATGGGAAATTTACAATCTTTAACTTCATTGTAATAATTATATATATACATTTTTTATTTTATTTTTTTGTAATAAAATAGTATTTATTAATCTATATTTATTATTATAACTACAATAGAGAAATAACCAATGTTGTTACTGCCACAGATGATTCTCTTACAAGTAAAATTGGAGATTTAAAAAATTTAAAAACTCTGTAAGTATACAAGTAAAACTTGTTTCATAAATTCTCATTGTGTCACCTCTTAAGTATATAATTTAATATTATTAACTTCTTTTATTAATATATATATATGCATGTATATATTATTTTTTAATCTTAATATAAAAATGTATAAAGGATTATTAAGGACAATTACATTGATTTTTTAGGAACTCCACTTCCACAAGAAATTGGAAATTTAAAAAATTTAGAAAGATTGTAAGTCTTTTATAAATAATAATTACTTTTATGTTATTTTTTTTTTTAAAAAAAAAAAAAAAATATTAATAACATAATATTTATTTTTTTTTTAATAAAAGAGAATTAACTGGCAACAGTTTTAATGGACCAATACCAAAATCTCTTGGTAATTTAGAAAATTTAAAAGTTTTGTATGTAATATATTTATAATATTTGTAATACTTATAATATATATAAATATTTTTTGATAAAAAAAAATATAATATTTATATTAAAAATATAATAATAAAAATAATAATTATTAATATTTATTTTTTATTTTTTTTTATATATTATTAATAAATAAGAAACTTAAAAGATAATGCTTTTGAAGGTACTATTCCTTATGAATTTAAAAATTTACTAAATCTTGAAGAATTGTAAGTCGTTGAATAAAAGATATATATTTTTATTTATATTATAATTATAAATGTATAATATATAAGTTATTATCAATATACATTTATCCATTAATTTATGTAATTATTTTCCCTTCAAATTTTTTATATTAATAATAATAATATAAAAAAAAAATAATATAATTATTTGTTTTATTATAAAGTAATGTTTATGGTAGCACTAAATTAAATGGTTATGTTCCATTATTACCAAAGGTAAAAAGTTGTGATTATGGGGTTACTGATTTATGTAGTATAAAAAGTTCAAAATGTAAGTCTTCTCTCGATGATTGTACAAAAGAGGAAATTGTAAATACAAATAAAGCTAATGGTAATCCAAATCCTTCTGATGAAAGTCAATTTGAAGAAAAAAATAGAGACAATTCAGATGAAGAATTAAGAAATTTCGGTATTATTGCTACCTTAATTATTTTTGCCATTATCATATGTGTTATCTTTGGAAAAAGCATTAAACGTCATAGAAGTAAGAACTCTGATAATGGAGATAAGAGTGAAAGTGAGGATGAAAGTGAGGATGAAAGTGAGGATGAAAGTGAGGATGAAAATAATAATATTAATGGTAATGCTACTGGTGTCGCAGTCCCTACATATACTACAACTCCAAATACTAATATTAATGTTAATATTAATGCTAATCTTAGTCCATACAGTGAACCTGTTCAAACAGTCGATATTGCTAATTCTTCTATGCTCAATGGTCCATCCAATGGATATGTTGATATTACTACTCCTTATGATAGTACTTTAACTCCATACACTTCCAATGCTGCCTCACCTACACCAGTTTCTCCATCAGCAAATGATTATTATGATACATCAAATAATCTTCCTCCAACACAACAGCAAACGTATGAACAAAATTATATTTCACCATCAAATCCATCAACCTACAACAATAATTCCATGTTTGCTGGTCCAGCTAATGGATATGTCGATATTACTACTCCTTATGATAATGATTTAACTCCATACACCTCTAATGCCACTTCAACAACGCCAGTTTCATCCTCCCAAAATGATAACTATTACCCCCCAACCTCTACTAGTCTTCAAATGAATAATAATTATTCTGGACCAAACAATATTCCACCACCTCCACCTCCACCACCACCTAGTGGTAATTATAATCAAACACCTGTTTCACCTATTGGTTTTGTTCCACCACCAGCTATTGCTTATCCTCCATCCTCTAATTACAATAATAAACAATAATGGAAAAAAGAAATTTCTTTTTCTATATATATAAATAAAAATGATATATATATTAAAAAAAAAAAAAAAAAAATAAAAATAAAAAATAAAGAAAAAATAAATAAAAAAATAAATAAATAAATAAAAAGCAGAAAATAAAAGGAAGCAATTAATAAACAAAAGTTAGATTTTAAAAACATCAGTTATATAGTTATATATATATATATATATATATATAAATTATATATATATATAATATCATTTTAATTCATACACTATACATTACCACGTTATCAATCCTTAAAAAAAAAAAAAGAAATTGAAAAAAATTATTTTGTACATGAATATTAACTTAACCAAATGATATATAAAATTATTTTACATTAACAAAATCAAAATTAATAAAGTTTTGAAAAAAAAAAATAATAAAATAATTATAATATTAATAGCATTATTAATATTACTATACGATTTTATAAAAAAAAAAAAAAATTAATAAGAAAAAGAATATTAATATAAATATAATATATTATAATATCAGGTTGCAAATCACACATATTTATTAAATATACTAATTTGTTCAATATTATACAAATGTTGATATATGGTTCAGATATATATGTTTATGCAAAACCTAATAAGTATATTTATTAATCCAATAAACAATAAACACTTTCAAGCATAACAAAACAAAAAAAAAAAAATTAGAACAAAAAATATTTATGTTTAAATAATTTTTTTTTTTTACCAATTTGTTTAAATAAAAAAAAAAAAAAACAATCAATCAAAATGTAATAAGATCAATTAAATATATATATATATATAAAATAAACTCAAACCAAACATCAAAACAAAAATAAAAATTATTAATTAATATAATTAATCATTTTTACAAAAAACCTTTTTTTTTTTTTTTTTTTTTTTTTAATAAAATATATATATATATATAGAATAATAATAATATTAAAATACTAATATAAAAAATTAAATTAAGATAATAATATTAAAAAAAAAAAAAAAAAAAAAAAAAAAAAAAAAAGCTTTCACTATTATTTATAATAATATTATTATTTTCAAATTTGTATAATAAAATAGAAAAAAAAAAAAAAAAAAAAAAAAAAAAAAAAAAACTTTTTTATAATAATTTAAATAAATTTAAATTATTATTTCTAAAATAAATAAATAAAAAAAAATTTTTTTTTTAAAGAATTAAAAATAAGTAAAATAAAATAAAGTAAAATAAAATAATAATAATAATAATAATAATAATAAAGTAAAAAAAAAAAAAAAAAAAAAAAAAAAAAAAAAAAAAAAAAAAAAAAAAAAAAAAGTGGTATAATATTAAATATGATATTATTAACTCTTTTTTTATTTTTATTTATATTTTTATTTTTATTTTTTTTTTTTTTTTTTTTTTTTTTTTTATTTTATTTCTATTTTTAATTTTATTATTAAGAATACTGTTAAATTAATATTCTTAAAAATTTTTTTAAAATTTTAATTTTTAAATTTTTTATAACCTTTTTTTTTATATATATATATATCTTTACAAAAAGTATTTGTATATTTTATTTTTCCAAAAATTTTTTATAACATATTAATAAAAATATTTCGTTGAATTAAAAAAAAAAAAAAAAAAAATTAAAAAAAAATTATTTTTTTTATTTATTATATACATATATTTAAACAATTTATGCATTGTTCTTTTTAAAGTTTAAACAAGTTTTAACAAAATGAATAAGTTACAAAGAAAATAAAAATTAAAATAAAAATAAATACAATTTTAAATAAATCTTTACAGAAAAATAACAAATAAATAAATAAATAAATAAATTAATAAATAAATAAATAAATAAAATATATATATTTATTTGAGAAGTTTATAATATTCTTTTATATACAATATTTTTACTTTAGAATTTATTTAATATGGATTTGATGAATATGGAATGATAACTTCAGGAGTTGTAGGAGATATATTTGGATCTGCAAAAGGTATAATAGGTAGTGCAATAGATACATTTGGAATAGCAGTAGGTACATTTTGAGAATAAAATGAAAATTAAATAAAATATCAATAAAAAAAAATTTTTTTTTAATGATTAAAAAAAATATAATATTTGAAAGAAAAAGAGTAATATTAGTAATTTTATTTTACTTTTTCAATTTATACACTAATTATATCCATGTTCTATTTTTTATTTTATTTACTTTTATTAATACTTTAATTTTTTATTTTAATATACTATTTATTTGTTTTATTTTTTATTTGGTGTCATTATGATTGTTAAATCACATATATATATATATTTTTTTAAATTTATTAAATTTGTTTTAACTTGCTTGAAATTGTTAATTTAAAATTTATAATAATTCAAATAAAATATTTAATATCAAAATTAACTTTTATGTATCAAGCTCATTAATCAATTTTGTTTAATAATGATCTTACTGGATTAAATCGCACCATAATTCAAAAATTTCTTTAAATAAAACGACAAATATAATCTCCCAACTCTATGAACCATTAAAAAACCTAACCAATGAAAAAGAGCGATTAAGTTTGGAGAATGATGAACTAACCAACCAACTAAATGAGAAGCAAGCCGAATACAAAGAAAATATATTTAAGTTAGATAAAGAACTTTCCGATACATTGAAAAAATTAACCTAACGAGAACAAGAAGTGGAAGACTTGCATTTCAAATGGTCATACATTGAATGTCCACCGTTATAAAACTTACCATAGCTCCTTTCCCTTATTTTTCACAAATGGAAGTAGCATTAGGAGAGAGTGGTATCTTTAATTTAAGTGAGAACTGGAAGCCATTAAAAAGTAAAAGCTGAAAGTTATGACGATTACTATGGACTACCAGATATTCCTGAGGGATTTTTAAAAAGAAACAAAAGACGAAACCATAGCTGCACTCCAGAACAAAAATATAAAAGTGTACCTTAATGAACAATAATAAACAATTTATAACAAATCTATACACTAGCAAAAATAAAAAAATAATAAGAGGTATAACAAATGGCTATTCTAAATGGTGCGATGGGTGAGATTCAAACTCACGACCCCAGGATTAGGAGCCTTGCATTTCGAAAAGCATTATCTCTTATTTATTTTATATATTACAATATTCTAATCAAACCATGATAAAAATCCTCCTTCATCCTTATTTTCCTCGTCTTCTATTGATGCTCCATCTTCACTTAACCTCATATCTTCATATTCAATTCTAAAATCCGAACGCTCAAATATTATCTTCACCTTTTTCATAATTAGGAATTCTAGCTCTATGTGTGCCCATATTATCTTGATAATCAGCAAAAACAAAACCATCTACTGGATCATAGTACTATTTAACCTATCAATCTTTTCCCAGTTTTTAATCTTTCCTCAGCAATTAAGTCACCCAAAAAAAATATTTTCATCCTTTTTAGATAATCTTTTATTTAGCTGATCAACCATCAAAAAATTATCGCGATGCTGACATCACACTTAACTCTTTTATTAGCTCTTGTTCATAAACTATTTACCAAATGTGCCTTTATCGCCTTGATAGCAATCATAACTTTATCGAATTACAACTCAATATTAAATGAAAATGAAAGATGATATACCTTTTTTTTTTTTCTTTTTTCTAACACTAAATACAATTAAAAATCATTGTGAAAAAGTTAATATTTAATATTAAAATTTAAAATATAAGTAAATATAATAATAATCAAAGTAATTTCTACTTTATTATATTTAATATTTATTATATTTATTATTTTACTAAATATTATTTTAAATACTTTATTAATTTATTATTTTTAAATACTTTATTAATTAATTAATATAAAATGATATTCATTTAATAATAAACATTTATGAAATAATTTAAATCTTGTCATTTAATAATAATTACTATTTTTTAATATTGTTTCAAATAATAACTTTTTAATTAAATTTTTATTCTTTTATATATTCTATTTGTTCAATTTATTGATACATATTAATATTATACATAGAAGTATATATATATATATATTTTAATGAAAATGTTTTATCTATTAACAAATGATATATTATTCATATTTTATTTTAATTCTTAACAAAATTAGGAAATCTATAATTATTAATTACATATATATTATTAAATATATAATTCTCTACTTTTTTTTTTTTTTTTTTTTTTTTTTTTTTTTTTGTTTTAATTTATAATTTATTAATATACTATCTTCTATTAAATAATATTTTAACAATAACAAATAATATAATATAATGTTTTTAAGTTTGTATTATAAATAATAATTAAATTTTTTTAATTCAAATATAGGAAGTATCGGTCATGAATTGAAAATTAAAAGTATTTAATTGTAAGTTTTTGTATAAGTTACATATAATAAGAGAAAAATATTTTATTTTTTATTTTATTATATTTTATTTTATTTTATTATATTTTATTTTATTTTATTTTATTTTATTTTATTTTATTTTATTTTATTTTATTCAATCTGTACTTATATTTAATATTCTACTATTTATTTTATTTTATTTTATTTTATTTTATTTTATTTTATTCAATCTGTACTTATATTTAATATTCTACTATTTATTTTATTTTATTTTATTTTATTTTATTTTATTTATTTTATTTTATTTTATTTATTTATTTTATTTATTATTTATTTATTTTATTTTATTTTATTTTATTTTATTTTATTTTATTTTATTTTATTTTATTTTATTTTATTTTATTTTATTTTATTTTATTTTATTTTATTTTATTTTATTTTATTTTATTTTATTTTATTTTATTTTATTTTATTTTATTTTATTTTATTTTATTTATTATTTATTATATTTATTTTATTTTATTTTATTTTATTTTATTTTATTTTATTTTATTTTATTCAATCTGTACTTATATTTAATATTCTACTATTTATTTTATTTTATTTTATTTTATTTTATTTTATTTTATTCAATCTGTACTTATATTTAATATTCTACTATTTATTTTATTTTATTTTATTTTATTTTATTTTATTTTATTTTATTTTATTTTATTTTATTTTATTTTATTTTATTTTATTTTATTTTATTTTATTTTATTTTATTTTATTTTATTTTATTTTATTTTATTTTATTTTATTTTATTTTATTTTATTTTATTTTATTTTATTTTATTTTATTTTATTTTATTTTATTTTATTTTATTTTATTTTATTTTATTTTATTTTATTTTATTTTATTTTATTTTATTTTATTTTATTTTATTTTATTTTATTTTATTTTATTTATTTTATTTTATTTTATTTTATTTTATTTTATTTTATTTTATTTTATTTTATTCAATCTGTACTTATATTTAATATTCTACTATTTATTTTATTTTATTTTATTTTATTTTATTTTATTTTATTTTATTTTATTTTATTTTATTTTATTTTATTTTATTTTATTTTATTTTATTTTATTTTATTTTATTTTATTTTATTTTATTTTATTTTATTTTATTTTATTTTATTTTATTTTATTTTATTTTATTTTATTTTATTTTATTTTATTTTATTTTATTTTATTTTATTTTATTCAATCTGTACTTATATTTAATATTCTACTATTTATTTTATTTTATTTTATTTTATTTTATTTTATTTTATTTTATTTTATTTATTTTATTTTATTTTATTTTATTTATTTTATTTTATTTTATTTTATTTTATTTTATTTTATTTTATTTTATTTTATTTATTTATTTTATTTTATTCAATCTGTACTTATATTTAATATTCTACTATTTATTTTATTTTATTTTATTTTATTTTATTTTATTTTATTTTATTTTATTTTATTTTATTTTATTTTATTTTATTTTATTTTATTTTATTTTATTTTATTTTATTTTATTTTATTTTATTTTATTTTATTTTATTTTATTTTATTTTATTTTATTTTATTTTATTTTATTTTATTTTATTTTATTTTATTTTATTTTATTTTATTTTATTCAATCTGTACTTATATTTAATATTCTACTATTTATTTTATTTTATTTTATTTTATTTTATTTTATTTTATTTTATTTTATTTTATTTTATTTTATTTTATTTTATTTTATTCAATCTGTACTTATATTTAATATTCTACTATTTATTTTATTTTATTTTATTTTATTTTATTTTATTTTATTTTATTTTATTTTATTTTATTTTATTTTATTTTATTTTATTTTATTTTATTTTATTTTATTTTATTTTATTTTATTTTATTTTATTCAATCTGTACTTATATTTAATATTCTACTATTTATTTTATTTTATTTTATTTTATTTTATTTTATTTTATTTTATTTTATTTTATTTTATTTTATTTTATTTTATTCAATCTGTACTTATATTTAATATTCTACTATTTATTTTATTTTATTTTATTTTATTTTATTTTATTTTATTTTATTTTATTTTATTTAATTTAATTTTATTTAATTTAATTTAATTTTAATTTTTTTTTTTTATATAAATTCTGCATCATCAAGAAAAAGTTTTATGTACTTTATTCCATTCCAAGAATTTTAAAAAAGAAAAATGAATTTTCTTTATTATGCTTTTCTTCCAATTTTTTAATTAATTTTAAAAAATTTAAAAAATTTTAAAAAAAATAAAAAAAATAAATATTTATATAATTTAATTTATTTTAATATATGATATAATATAAATATTAATATATTACCAATTAAAATAATAGTAAATATAACTTTAATTGGTATAAATAATGTTCCATATAAGTAAATGAATAAATAAATTAATAATTAAATAAATTATTACGATTTTGTTAATAAAAAAATTAAATAATTAATAATTGTTAAGTAACTAAAATTTTTTGATATTAATAAAATACTTATTTAATTACTAATTATTTATTCACTTATATAAAAATTTTAATTTATACAATTTTATATAATATTAGTATTTATGATTAATTTTAATATCATTAGTAATTATTGAAATTAATATATTATTAATATATTAACAATAGAGCATTTATTAATTAAATAAGAATAAACACATAATATAATCTAATAAATGAGGGGCAATATATTATCTTTTATAAAAAAGGCATTTCTATATGTGATATTTTATTTAAAAAAAAAAAAAAAAAAACTTTTATTAAGATAAAATAAAGTAAATAAAATATAAAATAATAAAATTGATTTAGAAAAATAAAAATAAAAAAAAAAGAAGTGAAAAGTAAATTTGTATTATAATTGATAAAACTATATATCAATTATATACAATAAAAAAATAGTTTTTTTTTAAAAAAAAAAGGAATTAAATTAAAAAAAAAAAAAAGGAAAAATACAATAATAAAACAAAAAACCATTGTTATAATCAGTGTTTTTGTTATTTAATAAATAAAATAATAATTAAGATAATATAATGAATGGAGTAACGAAATTATTTATACTTTTATTATTTACTGTAAATGTGTTCTGTCAACATGCATTAAATGACTATGATATAGAAGAATTTGATACTGCTTCATTTCAAGAATCAATAAGAGTAACACATTCAGATTGCCATGATTCACGTAAATTATCCAAATTTCTTAAAAATGCAGGATATTTTATGAAAAATGGTTATAATAAAAATATAGTAACTTGCAAAGATGATAATATGTTTAAGTTGTATGTTAATCGATTTTTATATAATATTTCCTAAATATAGTAAAAAATTTTGTATATAACAAAATGATATTAATATTGTATTTTTATTCAATTTATTATAATTATAATAGAGAATTAAATTTCAAAAACAATTCATTCATAGATTTCTCGGAATTTCCGTTATTTGAAGATCTTACAATATTGTAATAATCAAAAATTATTTACATATACATATAATTAAATAATATTTACAAAAAAAAAAAAAAATATTATCAAATATATATATATATTTACTAAATATATAATTTTAGAAATATAAAAGGTAATGCATTTGTAAATAAAACAATTCCTAATCGTTTTTTCAAACTTCCAAACTTAAAATACTTGTAAGTAACATTAAATATAATATAAATTTTAATTCAAATAAACTCTTTATAAATAAAATTGTGTAATAATTGCCAAGATAATAATAATTATTGTTATTATTATTATTATTATTATTATTATAATAGATATATCTCTTCACCAATAAACGAAGTACCAAAAAATTTTGATGAAGATAGTCCAATTGAAAATATGTAATTTTTTTTCTTTGATTTTATATATTATATATTCTTTTAATTTATAATATGTTATAATAATTGATAAATATATATATATATAAATATATTTTTTGTTTAATTTATACTATTTTTATATTTATAAATAATAGAATCTTTGATAAATGTGAATTTACCAAATTTCCATATCAATTAAAGAAATTAGAAAACTTAAAAAATTTGTAATATATATAAATTTAATTCATAATTTAATTGATATCTTTTTTTTTAACTAATGAGTAATAACTTAAAAAATATAATATTATAGGAATTTAAATTTTAACAAAATCAGCGGTAGTTTAACAAATGAAATTAAAGAATTTAAGAATCTTGAGAAATTGTAGTGATAAATAAATAAATAAATAAATAAAAATTCAATAATATTGACATATTAATATATTTTATATATATTGTATAATTTAAAATTTATTTTTTTATATAAATTTAAAATTTTTATTAAAAGAAAATTAAAAGCTAATAAATTGAAAGGAGAATTAATAATTCCTGATAATTTAAATGAAATGTAAGTTAAAGATTTAAAATGTTATAAATATATTGTCTATTAAATTAATGTTAAATATATGATGAATATATATATTTTTTTTTATAGATATATTGACGGTAATGGTTTTACTTCATATTCTGTTAATAATACCAATGAGGAATTAATAAAATTGTAAGAATCAAAAACTAATTATTCATATATATTTACTAATATATATATTTATTCATTATTATCATTCCCTACTACTATTATTATTATTAGGGATGATAATATATTTTCTTATTTTATTAATATTAATAAAAAATAATTTAATAATATTATTATAAATTAGTTCAGGTTCTTTTAATGATTTTGATAATAACTTTTTGATGGAATTAACAAAATTGAAATCTTTAAAATATATGTAAGTTTTTGAATATAAATATTGATATAAATAAATATATTATTTAATTTTTTAATATTAACCAAAGTTAATAAAAAATATTAAAAATTACTTATTATATACAGAAATATTGGAAATAATAAACAAATTACAGAAATACCATCAAATATTTACCAGTTAGAAGATTTGGAAATATTGTAATATATATATATAAAAAAAAAAAAAAAAATTTAAATAATATATAATATATTTATTATACATTTCGTTTAATTAAAAATAGTTAAAATTAATAAAATTTATAATATATATATAAATATTTAAATAGAAATGTTAAAGCTACAAGTATTCAAAAATTACCAAACAATTTATTTAAATTGAAAAATTTAAAAGTTCTGTAAGTATATCATATAAAACTTTATTATATTTAAAAATTTTTTTCTTTTCAGAAACTAAATTTTTGGATACTAAATATTTTTTAATAATTATTATTGTTTTAAATAAATAAATAAATAAATAAATAATAATAATAATAATTCAAAGTGATATATCGAATAATCAACAGCTAAAAGCAAAAATTATAAAATTAGAAGATAATAATACTATAAATAATTGCAGATTATATGATACTAATATTTTATGCTATGAAAAAGATGCTTGTGATGAAATTTTCGGTAAAAAATTAGAAAGAGATGAATTTAATTATACTCTCTGTACTGATGAGGAAATTAATGACATAAGAATGAATATGGATAGAACTGTTGAAGAGGAAAAATTATTAAATAAAAATAGTTCAAGTATAAAAACAATAGCATATAAATATATTTCATTTAAAAGTATAATTACTTTGATCATCATGTTAATAGTAATAATGTGAAAATTAATAAAAAATTAAATTATTTCTTTTTTTTTTTTTTTTTTTTTTTTTTTTTTTTTATTTTTATTTTTATATATATATATATATATTTAATAATTAAATAATAAAAAAAAAAGTAGTTAAAAATAAAATAAAAATAAAATAAATAATAAATAAATAAATAATAATAACAATAATAATAATAATAATAAAAGAATTATTGTTACTATTAAAAAAAAAATAATAATCATTGATACAAAAAAAAAAAAAAAAAAAGAACCATTGAAAATAAGGGCTGTTGTCTTACTGTGTTTGATTTAATGTTCATGCCTGATTATTAATTATTATTAAAAAAAAGAGAAGAAATAATTAACTAACAATAATTAATTTTGAATTTATATAACTATTTAAAGTGTACATATTTAAAATACAAAAAAAAAAAAAAATACAAAAATATTTTATTGATATTTTATGTCTTTTTAGTATTATAAATATAAATATTTTTAATAAAAAAAAAAAAAAAAAAAAAAAAAAAAAAAAAAAAACATCCCTATTAACAATATTATTTTAAAATATAATAAGAAAAATTTTTTGTTATTACTATTGAAAAAATAAAAAAAAAAAAAATAAAAAAAAAAATAAAAATAAAAAAATAAAAAAAAAATAAAAAATAAAAAATTTATTTAAATATGATGTTTATTATTTATGCTGATGATGCATTCATTGATGTTAATTTGTGGTTTTATTTAATAAAATAATTAATAAAATAATTTTAAGAAAAGAAAAGAAAAGAAAAAAAAAAATTATTTTTTTATTTTTTTTTTTTTTTTTTTTTTTTTTTTTTTAATATGTAATAACTCTTCTTCTTTTTTATATTTTGAAGCTTTTAATAAAACCACAAATTTTATTATGTAAAGTTGAAAACTTTATTTAAACCAGAAAAGAAAAAAAAAAAACTTTATTCAAAAGACTAACTTACTTAATCATCTTTATTTAAAAAAAAAAAAAAAAAAAAAAAAAAAAAAAATACTAAATTAAAATAAAATAAAATAGTAAAATATTAGAAGAATATTAGATAAGAAAAAGTATGGATAGAATAAAATAAAATGGAATAGTGGAATATAAAATAAGAATAGAATTTTCTTCTCTTCATTTCTTCCTGTAATGAAAATTATTTAATTATTTCATTATTTCATTATTTAAAATATAATAAAAGTTATTAAATAATTAAAATAATGAAATAAATAATTAAATAAATAATTAAATAATTAAATAATTAAATGTTTAAATAATAATTAAATAATGAAATAATTAAATAAATAAGTAAATAAATAAATAAATAATTAAATAAATAAATAAAAGAAAGAAAGAAAGAATAAATTAAAATATTTATTTTTAAAATTGTCCATTGACTGGGTGACAAAATATAGGGTCAACACATAAAATTTGGCTAAAAAATAGTTTTTTTCAATAAAAAAAAAAAAGAAACTGAAACTATATTTTGAAGTAAATGATATATATTATGTAATAAAATACATTTATTAACAATCACGTGAAACAAATTCATAAATGATAAAAATGAGAATTTGTAAAAAATTTCATTTCTGAAAAGTTGAATTTTAGAAAATTCTTATAAAAAAAAATTTTTTTTTTTTTCGAAAAGTCGCATTTAGCAAAATTTTAATAAATAGATAAATAAATAATAAAATAAATAAATAATAAATTTAATAATAATATAAATAAAATAAAAAATGAAAATTTAGGAAAATGCAACTTTCGAAAATTAACACTTGAGAATTAATCAAATGATTAGTCAAATGATTAGTCAAATGATTAGTCAAATGATTTATTAATTTATTTTATGTAATAATTAAAATAATATATTATAATTAAAGTTTTTATTTTTTATTTTATATCAAATATATACATTATTATATGATAAAAAAATAAATAAATAAATAAATAAATAAATAAATATATATATAAATAAATAAATCTTATTCTATTTTAATTTCTATTTTTTTTTTTTTTTTAAAAATGTATAACAAAAAAAAAAAAAAAAAAAAGAAAGTACTTTTTTTATTTTATTTAATTTCATTTATGGCTATTCTTTTTTTTTTTTAAAAAAAGGATTCAAAGGATTGGCAGTGATGATAAAAATTTTATATTTTATTTTATTTTATTTTATTTTATTTTATTTTATTTTATTTTATTTTATTTTATTTTATTTTATTTTATTTTATTTTATTTTATTTTATTTTATTTTATTTTATTTTATTTTATTTTATTTTATTTTATTTTATTTTATTTTATTTTATTCAATCTGTACTTATATTTAATATTCTACTATTTATTTTATTTTATTTTATTTTATTTTATTTTATTTTATTTTATTTTATTCAATCTGTACTTATATTTAATATTCTACTATTTATTTTATTTTATTTTATTTTATTTTATTTTATTTTATTTTATTTTATTTTATTTTATTTTATTTTATTTTATTTTATTTTTTATTTTTGTTTTAAATGAATAAGCTGAAATAGTCAAAGTTTAATTTTACTTCTTAGGTTCAACTTTAAATATCCTGAATATAGCATTGGTTTCCGATGAATACTTCGTGCCAGATGTGGATATTAGTTCGATACTCGTGTTGCCAAAGCTGCCAAAATGATTGAAGACGACTGTCCAGAACAATGAATGTCCATGTTGTTATAGAAAAAATAGTAATCCTCGATTGGAACATTGATTTTCTAAAATGTTTTCTTTTCCGTGAATTTCCCCCAATAATTTGTACTGTTTTTTTTTTTCAGGTCCATGGAGGGTTGATAGAAAAAGGAATAGCTTTATATTAAGTGTATTAATTACAGTTTTTCTGTAATTCTGATGATCATCGATGATTATCCTTTTTTTTTTTTTTTTTAAAGTGGCTTCTAGTACGAAGAGAAAAAGATATGGAATATTGGAAAACTGAAAAAAGTGAATCTGATGTTTTATTTTTTTTTTCTTTTTTTTTTTTTTTTTTTTTTTTTTTTTTTTACTTTTAGCATTATTTTATATATGTATTTTTCTATAGTATTATTTAAACTCATGTAGCTATTGTAAAATGGAAATGTAGGAGATTGATTTACCCCAAAACTTATGTTTTATGAATTTATTTAAAGGATGGGAATCTTCTCATCCTCTTTCACTACTAACATTTTAATTATATTTTCATTTTAGTTTATATATGATTAGATTACTTTACCGAAAATTATTTCCCATTAATCAGAGCTTTATTAATCCAATAGAAAATCAAAAAAAAAAAAAAAAAATTCAAAAGATTTAAAAAATTTTTTATTAACAATAGCAATTCCAAAAAAAAAAAAAAAAAAAAAAAAAAAAAAAAAAAAAACGTTTATCTTATTTAAATAATTATTAAAAAACAATGAAAAGAAAAAACTTCATATTATTTTAATTTTTTTTTTTTTTTTTTTAGTTTTTCTATATAATTATTTTTTTTTTTTAATATTTTTTTTTTATTTTATATTTATATTTATATTTAGTATTTAGCATTTTTAGTTTATATTATTTTCATTTTTATCTATTTGTAATTTATAGTTCATTATGGAAAAGATATTTCACACCGGGATTCTCGCTGTTATGAAAACATCTGTTGACAACTCAAGGTTGATTTTTATCCATGGTATACATTCATGGACCAATGCTAAAATGAAAGAAATTTATTCATTCTAGATAAAAAAAAAAAAAGAAAAAATTTAAGGATAATATTTTATCAATGAAAAGAATTTCTAAATTTAATGATAGTTTCTTCAGGATTAAAGTATACACTCCAAATTTCAACCACTCAAAAAATTTGAAAAAAGTATTTTGAAAAAAGCAATAATCAGGAGTTAAAAATTTCATATTGTAGATGTTCCAAATGGAATCCTAAGATTTCTTTTCAGCATTTAAAACAAGATTCAATATCTAATAACCCATCCAATAATACAAACTCAGCTAATCTTAGTTCAACTAATTTAGTAAATGTTATGAATGCCAATCATGAATTCAATGCTCCCAATATGTAGATAATGTCTTTATTCCCAGTAAGAAACACTCATTACAAGTCCGATATGTATTCTCTGAAAGTTTCATCAACACTATTAATTCTATTGCCAAGGATTTATTAATTATATATTGTCAACAGAAATCAGAAAAAGCGATGTTTAGAATGTCCCCCTTCCAAATTTTATTGTCTTCAAAAGGTAAAGCATATAAAATATAAACAAATCAAAGGTGACAATTCTGCAAGTGTTTCCATTGAATTTACTAAAATTGTTGACTCGCATAACAGACTCTATGAATCAATTCATAAAAAATGTAACGAATTTAAGAAAAAAAAAATAATTTATATTGGATTAAAATTAGATGTTCGTTGGCTCTTAAAAATGATAATAGGAAAGTATGAAAATGGGTCAAAAAAGAATGAAAAAAAAAAATAATAATCAATCTTTCACGGTTCTCTCATCCTATTAAAAACAGTAATAATGGACCTGTTTCTTCATCAGATGAAAAAATTAGAAGCTTGGCATGCTCATTATAAATTCCTAAGGTTGGATTCTTCAGATTATCGTCTATCTAAAGATTTCTGGAAAGATTTTAATGCACTTAGGAATTTTGGAATTCCAAGGCCACGAGAATGGGAAAATTAATCAAGATATTAGTCATGAAGAAATTAGGGAAGCTATCTCATCTACTCCTAACTTTAAAGGTTGTGGGTCCTGATGGTATTCCAAGGGAATTCTTTCAAAGCTTTGATTCCTTGGTAAAGAATGATTCAGAAGAATCTAATGAAAATTATAAGTTATATTTCAGCTGACTTTTAAATTTCTTAAAACCTTAATCAATCGTATTTAGAATGATGATATTCCAAAATCATGTAATAACGTATCGGTAGTTTCTATTCATAAAAAGGGATGATTCATCAGATTGCAATAACTATCGTGGTATCTCTCTTATTAATAATGGATTAAAAATTATGGAAAAAAAAAATCATTGTTAATTAAATCTCTAAATGTAGAATTGATAAATGATTAATTAAACATGAATAATTTGGATCAGGTAAGAGCGAAGAATGCAGAAGTCTTTATATTTCATTAAGAATTATATTCTAGAGATGAAAACTTGAAAATAACGATACTTACCTTGCTTTTTTTTGGTCCTTAAAAAAAGGTGTATGACTCAGTTCTCCCGTTTATAATGTTTTAATAAAGATTCATTCATAACTTAATGATTAGAGGTAAGTGCTATAAATTTATTGAAAACTTATACTTATCTTCGAAGGCTTGTGTAAGGGTTGATGGACAATTATCGGAATCATTTAGTATTAAGAAAGGTATTCGTCAAGTTTGTCCCCTCTCACCAAATTTATTTAACTTGTTCATTAATGACATGACATGTTTTAATAATTGTAATAAATATGAAATCTCTATTGGTGATAAATGCTGCTATGGAGGTCTCTTTGTCGATAACATTGTGTTTATGTGCTTCAACAAGATCTCAACTTAAGAAGTTGTTAAAATTCATCAGTAAGCGAGCTAGAAATAATGAAATACAATTTGGTATCAATAAATGCGAAAGCTTAGCAGTACAAGAAGAAAGAAGTTTCCTGATTTATCAATAATAATTACTTAACCCTTTATCTTTCAAGTCAAGAGTTATCTAAAACGAATAACTATAGTAACAATAGTAATAATAATAACCAATAAAAACTACTAAAATTTTTAAATCATAAAACAATGAATGATTTCCTTTATTTTAATTTTTCTAATTTTTTTTTTTTTTTTTAAAAAAAAAATGGATAAAAATTATTTTAAAATATAAAAACTATTAATATTATATAAATAACTTTTTATTACACATATATATATATAATTTTATTTTCTTGTAGTAATAGTAAATTGTACTTTTTTTTTTTTTCATTTAATGTTTTAATTGTATTATATATATATATATATTTTATTAGTTATTATAATAAAAATTTATTTTATATTATTTTTTTTTTTTTTTTTTTTTTTTTTTTTTTTAATTTTTTATTTTTTTTATTTTTTTAGAAAAAAAAAAGAAAAATAAAAAACTTAAAATATAAATTTGAATGTAAATTTATATTTATATTTAAAGATTTTTTTTTTAAACTAAATTTTTTTATTATTTAATTAATTATTAAAAAAAAAGAAAAGAAAAAAAAAAAATATAATTTACTATTACTACAGGAATATATATATGTAATAAAAAGTTATTTATATAATATTAATATGAATATAATATTATTAAAATATTTTAAAATAATTTTTATGTTTTTTTTTTTTTTTTTTTTTTTTTTTTTTTTAAAAAAAAAAAATAAAAATAATAATAAAAAAAAAAGAGATATTAATTTTTTATCATTGTTTTATTATTTAAAAATTTAATTAGTTATTATTATTATTATTATTATTATTATTGTTATTTTATAGCTAATAATTTTTTTTATTCCATATGAATGGTAGTTTAGATGAGAAAGAAGAAAAAAATTTTTTTTTTTTTGTATCTTATGAACCATATATAGATAGTCAGTTTAGAGGATTAACTAACCATTTGTCATTTAGTAGTTAATTATTTTTTTTTTTGATTGATACACAAAAAAACAATGAAGAAAAAAGAAAAAGAATATTAATACATAAAAAAGAAAAATGAAATAGAAAGTTGTTATATTGATATAAAAATAACGAAATCGCAAGTCTTAAAAATAAATATTTTTATAATTATTATAAAAAAAAATGTAATATCTTTCGAAAGTCTACTAAAATTCCTATATATATAGGAATTGTAATTACACCAAAAAATTATATAAACTTATTTTTCTATAAAAAATAAAAAACCAAAAAAAAAAAAAAAAAAAAAATATATATATATATATATAATAAAATAAAATTTTACTATAAAAAATAAGAAACAAAATTAAAATAAAAAAAAAATAAAAATAAAAATAAAATTTTAGAACTTCTAATTTAATAATATAATATTATATTTATATTTATATTATTTATATTATATTGATAACAATACCGTACCAATTAAAATAGATTTTCGAATTAATAAATTTTAACATAATTATAGTTGATGATTACATTAATAAAGGAATAATTAATGTAATAATCAAATTATAAAGATATATATATATATATATTTTTTTTTTTTTTTATTTGTATTTCCTATTGTTAAAAATAAGGATCTTGTTTCTAGTATGTATCGATAAGAAGTTTATTATTATTTTAATATAGGTTTAACAAATATATATTATATATTATATACTTGATTATTAAAAATGTAGTAGTACAAAACTCCTTAATATCTTACAAGTATAAAATTTTAATATTTAGTTATTTCATAACACTTATAAATTAATATGTTAATATATAACAATTTAAATTAAAAATTCATTTTATTTTAATTGAAAAAAAAAAACATCTTTCCAATTTATTTATTAATTTACTTTTTTATTCTTTATTATTCAATTATTTTATTATTCAATTGTTTATTATTTATTATTTATTATTTATTATTCAATTATTTATTATATATTATATATTATAAATTATATATTATTTATTATTTATTATTCATTGTTAATTTTTTATTTATTTACATGTTTATGTATTAATAATAAAAATTTTTCATATTTTTACGTCTTTTAATATATATTAATATATATATATATATTTTTTTATTTTATTAATGTTTTTAAAAAAATTATAAAAGAAAATAAATTAAAAATATAATAATAAAAGAATATTAAGAAACAATAAATTGGTAAAATAAATTTTTATTAGAAAAGAAATATTCAAAAGATAAATTTTATAAAATAATTTTTTAATCATTTATTATAGTATTTTTATATTTTTAAAGGTATATAACAAAAAAAAAAAAAAAAAAGCTCAATTTTGTATTATATATATATTATTAAATAATTGTGTGTATTAAATATACATTATAAAATAATTAACTACATAATTTAAAATCTATATAACATAAATATATAATATTTTAATTGAATTTCTATTAAAAAAAAAAAAAAAAAAAGTATAAAAATAATAATATTATAATTAATATAATAAATTAAGTAAAATGTGATTAATTAATAATTAAATTGCTTTTTTATGCAATAATATTATGATTTCTTTTATCCTTCCTATCTTTTAAATATATATATATATTTTTTATATTCGTTACAATAATATTAAAATAAAATAAAGTAATATAAAATTAAATAATTATAAAAAAAAAAAAAAAAAAAAAGTAATTATATTTCATTTTCCTTTTAAATTAAATAACTTTAATAAAATTTATTTAATATTATTCTATACACATAATTCTATAGTATCTATAATCAGTTATACTATTTAACTAATACATATAAATATATATTTATAAAAATATGTTTTTTTGTTTTTGTTTTTGTTTTGTTTTTTGTTTTGTTTTTGTTTGGTTTTTTGTTTGGTTTTGTTTGGTTATTTTTTTTTTTTTTGTTTTAAATTTTATTAGTTACCGTAATAATATATTTTGCTTTTATTTAAAGTGTTGTTACGTTCATTGTTATAATTATAATAAGAATGACTTATATTATTAAAATAATCTTTACTGGTAAGTTTTCCATTCCTATCATTATTACTGTAATTATTATACTCTTCCTTCATATAATCTTGACTGGTAGGTTTTCCATTCCTATCATTATAATGATAATTATTGTTGCTGTAATACTCGTTCTCTGAGTTATAGTAATTAATAATAGGATTAATATTTGATATAGATTTTGATGAGGTTGGACTTATTGACGGGGGTGCTGATCTTTCAAAAGTATTATTATTAAATTTAATTATTGATAATTCGGTAGTAGTATTATTTAATGTTTCATCATCACGATCATTATTATTTTTTTCTAATTGTAAATATTTATATTTAGATAGGGACGATGTATTATATGAATTGCTTTTTCCATTAAAATCATAAGTATCCGAATGGGAATATTCTAAATTGAGGTAATGTGGTTGAGAATTTAGTAATCTTTTATTTTTATTATTATTATTATTATTATTATTACTTTCTACAAAGAAATGAAGTAAAATTTGATCAATATACATTAAGGTATAGTTCACATTGAGAACACACTGTCTTATAAAGTCCGCTTCCACATCAGGAATATTATCTATCTGTTTGACACATAAAAAACCAAAACCAAGTAAAAATGGAAAGGCTAAGATGGTCGCTATCATCGAAAAAATAATTCGATATTCTGATACGAATTTAAATTTTGTTAAAAATTTACTTTTATTTCTAACTTCTTTATTCATCTTATTGAATACTTGAGATTTTAAGGTAGTAATTACGGTAATATCATAAACTAAACTTATTATTAATTGAGTAATATTATTACCCCAATATTTTAATTTATGTGTTCCCATATCTTCCTTATAAAATTCCCTGGTAGGAACACCATTCACTATTCTAAAGGGAATAAATGTAATTCCATTGTAAAATTGAATGATTTTGATTATATTATAGGTAATACATATAAAATATAAAATTCTAATTTTTTTTTTATTTCTAATGATAGCTTTGGTTCTTAGTAATGGATACCAATCTCCAATAATTTCACTTGCATACCAAAAAAACCCTGCAATTCCAAAGGGATAAATCCATCTTTCATTACTACGTGGCCATTCTGGAAATTGTAATGGAAGTATATTATTAAAATTATTTATGGTATCACCTATACTTCTTAAAAGCCAATGTAAAAATAAAACAATAATTGCAAGTCTTTTCCATTTATTTATATTTAATAAAAGAACTAAGCATGTCCATATAAAAAATTGATTTTTACGAAAAAAGCTAAAAATTATAATTTGATAACTATCAAAAGGTAATGGTTGAACACCATTTTCAACTTTTTCTATTATTGTTTGCATTTTTTTTTTTTTTTTTTTTGTTATATTTTCATTTATTTTATTTTTTTTTTTTTTTTTTACTTTGGATTTTATATATATAATATTTATTTTATTCAAATGATATTTACTTTTTTTTTCTTTCAAAAATAAAACCTCTTTTTTATTAGCATTATTTTTTAAACTTATTAACTTCAAAAATGATAAAAAATAATAATAAATTAGAGAAATCCGTTAATTATTTATATTTTTTTTTTTTTTTTTAATTATTGTTACAAATATTTTATGATATAGTTCCCATAAAATCATGAAATATAATAAATAATAATGAAATTAATTATTAATTTTAATTGGTTAATAAAAAAAAAAAAATTTTTTTTTTCCCTTTATTAACCAAGAAATTTTTTTTTTTTTTTTTTTTTTTTATGTAGTAATATAAATTAATTTTAATTTAAAAAAAAAAAAAAGAAAAAAATTAATATGAAAATCTCTTTTAATAATATTTAAAACTTAATCTATTCTTTATACTCTTTTTGCATATCAATTTCAGCCTTAAACACAATGCTATTATTTTATACTAAATTTAACTCTAAATAAATATAATAAAAAAAACTTTAGAGAGCACAAAGTAGTATAGAGCATAATTATATACAATTATTCTAGTGTTACAATATACTAATATACTAATATACTAATATACTAATATACTAATATAACAATATAACAATATAACAATATATAAATATATAAATATATAAATATAAATATATATAGATATAGATATAGATATAGATATATATTTTTGTTAATAAATAAATATAATAATTAAAAAGATGAAATATTTTAGTATTTCAAAAATAAAAAAAAAAATAAAAAAAAAAAATAAAAAAAAATTACAATTATACTTTAATATTAATTTTTATAAAAATTATATTTCAATATTTCGGAAGAAAAAATAAAATAAAATAAAATATAATATAATATAAATATATATAAGTTTTAATATAAACTTTAAAATATTTTACAACTTTCATTATTTCATAATTAATACGGATGATGAAATATAAAAAAAAAAAAACATATATATATATATAAATATGAAACAGTTAATAAATATTTTGTGTTACATTAATTTGTTTATTTTTTATTTTTTATTATTATTTTTTAATATAATAGTAATATATTATCTACTATATATGTTCAAAAAACAAAAAAAAAACAAAAAAAAAAAACATGCTATATTAATTTATATGTATCATATAAATAAGATTTACATAAAAAAAAAAAAAAAAAAAAAAAAAAAAAGGAACGTCAACACTGAAAATTCATTAAGGTAGGCTAGTAGGGCCAATGGCTCTGAAGGAGAAGACCATATAATTTCTTTCAAATTGTCAATTCAAAACTCTAATCTGGAATAAAAATTTCCTTTAAACAGAAATCTTATAATCTTAGAGGTAAGATTCCTTGTATATGATCTTTTTTTTTTTTTTTTTTTTCTAAATTTATTTATAACCTTTATTTTAAATATTAACTTTTTATTTCTCATTACTATTCAAAATATTATTATGTTTTAATTGGACTAATAATATTTATTTATTTTATTTTATTAATATAAATTGTTTAAATAAAAAAAGTTAAAAAGTTCTCAATAATTGCGGCTAAAATATATATATATATATATATATTATATTGATCCTAACACAAGTTTTTTTTTTTTTTTTTTTTTTTTATAAAAGAAACTTTTTCTCATTTTAAAATTTAAATAAATAAATAAATAAATATTTATATATTAATATTATCTATATAGATGTTAATATATAGAAATCATGAAATGATTAAATGAAATCAACGATTAAGAACTGAATTAATAAGGAATGAATATAATTTCATACTTTTTAAATCATAAATAATAATAATAATAATAATAATAATAATAATAATAATAATAATAATAATAATAATAATAATAATAATAATAATAATAATAATAAAAATTAGTTATAAAAAGATTTTTATTGGCTTTAATTCAAATATACCCATTAATAAAATTTGTAACCAAAAATTACAAATAAAACATTATCAAATGACTTTATTATATTACTTTAAAGAAATTATAATAAATAATATATATATTATTGTTTATATATCTTAACAATCAAGATTATTATATAAATATTATAAAATAATAATAATAATAATATAAATTTAATCTAATAAAAAATTATATATATTTATAAATTTATTCTCACATAGGACGTCACATGTATTTATTCATAATTTAATTTTATTTATGTATTTATGTAAAAAACTGTTATACATCAAAACTGTACTATTTCTTAAACTTAAATAAATAAAGTATTATAATAATAATTATTAATACAAAACAATAATAAAGGTATTTATACTATCATTATTTAGTTATTACTAATGATATTAATTTTTATAATAGATAATATATAATAAATAATAGATAATATTTAAAAAAATAATATAATTAATAATTAAATAATAAATATATAAATAATAAATATATAAATAATAAATATATAAATAATAAATATATAAATAATAAATATATAAATATTAAATAATAAATAATGAAAGAATAAATAAATAATAAATAATGAATAAATAAATAATATATAATATATAATATTATATAATATAATATAATATAAATAGTTGAAATATGAATATAAAGTATAGATTGTATAAAATAAAATAAAATAAAATAAAATAAAATAAAATATAATAAAATGTTATAAAATATAAAATATAATAAAAATAAAATAAAATAAATAGTGAAGTAATATAAAAGTGTAAAGTATTAATAAAAATAAAATAAAATGAAATGAAATAAAAATGAAATGAAGTGAAATATTATTTTATTATTAAATAAATACTATTTAGTTAAAAAAAGTATTGAATTGGTTTGTATTATATGAAGAAAAATTGTTCTTTTTTATAGCAATATTATATTGATTTATTATGATTATATTATATATTATAAATATAAACTAAAGTTACAAGTTTATATATAATATATAATTTATCATAATATATTTAACCTATTTCAAAATTATAATATTTTTAATAAATAAATAAATATATATATATATTTATTTATTAATTTATTTATTTATTTATTTAATGTATATATATATACATTAAATATTGATGTAGCCCTGGTTCAAGAAATATTGTTGGGATTAATTTATTAAAGTATTGAATAAATATATATAATCATAATAATAAAATTAAATAAAATAAATTTAATACCTTAAATATAAATATAAAAATAAATATAAATATAATAAAAATATAAATAAAAACATTGATTTATGTTAATAAAATTTATTATTACTTATTTTATTAATTAAAAGTATAGTTAATATAAAGAAATCAGGCCACTTAACAAACATTATAAAATCATTAAATTTTAAATTTGATATAGCCATAGTTTATTAATGAAAATCATTTTATATTAATTAAGGTTTAAATCGTTCATTTTATAATATTTATTAATAATGCTAATAAAATATTTTATAAATTTATTTTTATATGAAAAAAATTATCAATAGTTTTTAAAATCTATTATTATTATTTTTAATTTTAATATTAATATCACTTATTAATCATAATTTAAAAATTTTTTAAAAAATAAATTTTATTTTTTTTTTCGATTTAATTAAATTATATTTTATTATAAATAAATAAATAAATAAATAAATAAATAAATAAACAAATAAATAAATAAATAAATTATTTTCTTTTTTATACTTAATTTTTGCTTACTTTATCATTGTTAACATTGGAAATGAAATTGGAAAAAAAAAATACATTGCATGGTAAAATTAAGATTTCATGGTTTATATTAAATTAACATATTTAAATTATGTTAGAAAATTAGTATTTTTAGTTTATAAATTTAATTAACATTTTAATTAATATTTTTATTTTATTACAACTTTTATTATAATTTTAAATATTAAATAGTTTATTATAAATAAATAGGATATATTATATTAATATATAGTTTATATAGTTTATGAATATAGTTTTAAAAAAATTTTTATTTTTATAAGCCTCTTTTATATAGTTAATATTAAAACATGTATTTAATGTATTAAAATATGTATGATCCATCAAATGTATTTTGTATGTATAAATAACATTAAATTATGTATTCTTAAAAAATAAGCCTTTTGCTTCAAATAAATAAAGTTAATAAATAAACAAATATTGAGATTTTTTAACAGATTAAGAGTCTCATTTGACTCGATAAGTTTGTGTGGAAATTTAGAATACTTAGTTAATTAGGAAATTTAGTAATTTAGTAATTTAGCAATTTAGTAATTTAGCAATTTAGTAATTTAGCAATTTAGTAATTTAGCAATTTAGCAATTTAGTAATTTAGTAATTTAGTAATTTAGTAATTTAGCAATTTAGTATAATTAGGATATTTAAGATTAACAATACTTAAATATACACATAAGTAAATAAGAAACACATCAGAATTAGGAAATTAGTATTTGAATGTTTCTTATATAATTTAGTAATTAGTATTTAGAAATAGTAATTAGCAATTTATAATTAATAAACAAATTCATTAAATAATATTAAAAATATATTATTACATTTAAGAAATGACCGGAACAACTAGAACAGTTCTTAACAGGATGGAATATGTCCTAACAGAAGATAACTACGATGAATGGCATGAAGACTTTATCCTCGAACTCCAAGGCGCTGGATTAAGTGAATACGTAGAAAAAAACATAGATGATATAGTAAAAGAAGTAGAGAAGAAATATACAACCAAAGATAAGAAGGGAAATAATATCTTATCTGAAGAAGGCGAAAACAAAATTAAGGAACATAAAATGAACAACTTCAAAGTTTTGAGTTTTTTAAGAAAATCTGTTGATGCAAAAATAAAATCCTTTATTAGAAGTAAGGAAGAAGAAATAAATTCAGCATACTTAATATTAAAGGTACTAAAGAAGAAATACCACGAAGAAGAATTCAATGAAATACCAAAACTCTACAGAAGGTTAGAAAATATGAGGGCCGAAAGCGATAAAGAAACTTTAGAATACATCGAAGAATTTTTAGAAATCACGCAAAAGTTAGGAAAATTAAATAATAAACTTAGCAATAGGGAAAAATTAAACTACTTGTTTAAAGGACTATCAGAGAAACAATTAAATTTCTTAGAAATAAGATACAGTATCTCAGAAGACGTCGATGAAATATTAGAAGATATGAAGAAGCAAATTAGAAATCGTAGAATCTTTATCCCAGGAAAAAATAAAGAAAAAGAAGAAGAAATATCACAAATATCCAAAGGAAAAAATAAGAATAAAAATAAAGACAAAGGCAATAATTACGAAAGTTGTGATGAAGACGATATTTGCGAGAAATTCAATAATAAAAGAAGTATAAATAATAAGAAAAAGCGTTGTTATTTATGTGATAGTGAAAACCATTTAGTTTACAACTGCCCCTTTAACCCTAAGAATCCTCATAACAATATTAAACACATAGCAGAACAATTCCAAAAATTAAATATTTCAGTTGATGAAATAAACGATATTGAATTATGTTACGACAGTGATTCGGATAGCGATAGTAGTATAGTTAAAATAAAAGAAATAAATTTAATTGAAACTGAAAATAGTATAATGGAAACAAATTTAATTGAACCTGAAAATAGTATCAAAGAAATAAATTTATGTGAAATAAGCACCACTTCAGAAGAAGAAAAAGAAGATAATAATGATAATCAATATTCAGAATTTAAAACTATAGATGATATAAGAAAATTCAATTATGACACAAATTATTGTAATAACAGTAGTGAAAACAATAAATTTAAAAATAATAACACACCGAATAAAACAGAAAACACAAATATTTTTCAAAAGGAAAATAATATTATTTATGATTTAAATAATTATATTATTAATGGTATTTATAATAGCAATGAATATAATAACGGTAACTATAAGAATTTAGGTATAAATAATAACATACATTATAATGAAATAGAAAGTATGAATAAAAATAATATTTTGAATAATTACCAAAATTATGAAAATGAAAATCCTGTTACGATAGATAAATATGAAATTGAATCATTTCAAGGTAAAATAAACAAAACAAATTGTAAATTGAATAAATTATTGAAATGTTTGAGTGAAATTGAAGAAAAGAACAATAACATCCAGAAAATTATTAAAGAATATTTACAAATTATGAGATTTGATAATACTTATTATGAAAATTATGAAAAATATATGAAAATAATTAATCAATATAACAATATTTTGAATGTTAATTACGATAATCCAGGAAATGAAATTGAAAAAAGTGTAAACAAAAATAGTCTAGGCAAAAAAACTGGTGAAAATTATAAATATATGAAGAAAAACATTTTTTCAGAAAAAAATTTTTTTAATAATAAAAATTTGTCAAAAATTGATCAAAAATCAAAAATTAATACAAATGAGCAAAATTTGAAATTTAATTATAATGTACATGCGTTTGAATTTAAATCTGATTCGTTAGCTGAGAAAAATTTAGGTTGTACTACAAATAAGTAAGAATTATTAGCAAATTAGTAAGAATATAAAAATATTAAAAAAATAGCAAATTTTCTTATTAAACAAAGATTTTACAATACTTTGTTTAGGGGGGAATGTTAGAAAATTAGTATTTTTAGTTTATAAATTTAATTAACATTTTAATTAATATTTTTATTTTATTACAACTTTTATTATAATTTTAAATATTAAATAGTTTATTATAAATAAATAGGATATATTATATTAATATATAGTTTATATAGTTTATGAATATAGTTTTAAAAAAATTTTTATTTTTATAAGCCTCTTTTATATAGTTAATATTAAAACATGTATTTAATGTATTAAAATATGTATGATCCATCAAATGTATTTTGTATGTATAAATAACATTAAATTATGTATTCTTAAAAAATAAGCCTTTTGCTTCAAATAAATAAAGTTAATAAATAAACAAATATTGAGATTTTTTAACAAATTATAATAAATTTGGTAAATAATAATAACATGCAAAATTTTTATTAAAAGTTAAATTATATTTATAAAATTTAAATTATAGGGTTAGGGGTTAAGGGTTACCTAACTTTTTTTTTTTATATTTTTTTTTTTTTTTTTTTTTTTTATTGAATTAACTTGTATTAAATAGCTTTAATATAATTAATTTAATTATTTAAGTATATATATTAATTTTTTTAATAATATAAATATATGTTATATTTAAATTTTAGGTTATTAAAAAAGTATGTTTATATTTTTTTAATTTCACTGGCTGAAAAATTAATAATATATTTTTAATTATAATTAATAATTCATAATATTATGATAATTAAATCTTAAAATAAATAATAATCTTGAAAATAAATACTTTTCCATTATTTCTATTGAATTACTATAAATAAATTATTCGAAAAAAAAAAAAGAAAAAAAGAAAAATTTACTCAAATTCATACCAGTCATTTTATCTTAACCTTTTACTATTCTTGCTCAAAGCTTCTGAAGTTCTTAATTTTGAATTAATACAAATTGCGCATTTAGTTTGTACAATTAATACGGTTTAATTTATCTTTGATTTTTGAAAAATCAAAATGATTTTATTGTCCATGCTAAAGCTCGTTAATTGATTTTTATTTAAATAAATTTGATTAATTATGTAATTACTATTAATTTTATTTATATCATAACAACAAATAAATTTGTTGTTTTGATATTAATATTTTAAATGTGTTCATATATTGTTAGATATTGATTTATGGATTCTGTTGTTTTTATTATCCTAAATTATTGTTTGTGGTGAGTTACTATAATTGTTGAAGGTGACTTTGGAGTTTTGTGATATTAACTGATTGAGGAAGTACAAATATTTTTTGATATATTTTGAATAGTAAACATTTTTAATTGTAAACATATAATTATTAATTAATTCTGCAATGTCACCATAATAGTTTGATAAAATTTTTTCTTTTCCATTTACTGGTGAATTTTTTTTTTTACATTACATTTTTTGATGTTGGTGAGTAAATTGATATTGTTTATGATGCTAGTTGAAGTTTTTAGAATTAAGGATTTAAACTTTAGAATTATTATTATTGATTCTTTTTAATATTATTATAGTTATTATTAATATTAGATTCAATGCTAATGATTTCTAAAGTATAGAGTGACTTTGCTTACTGATTTAATTAATTTTCTTTATATTAAAAATATCTAATAAATTTCTAATATGTACGTTTTGATATGGTTATTAAATTATTATTTGTAATATATTGGTAAATATTTAGTATTATTAGTTATTATTTATTTTATTATAATATTTAATATTAATATATTTATATTATCTGTTATATGTGTCTTACAAGTTGTTTTAATTTATTCAAGAAATTGCAATAAAAGATTTTAAATTTATTTTAAATATTTTTCAGAGTTTAACTATTGTTTATAGTATTTTCAATTTGGTTCATGTTATTTAATATTTTAAATTATGGTACCAGTTTAATTTGTATAGCTGAAATTTTAAAGCTATTCTCAGTTTATATTATGTGGCTGACATCTCGGATTTTACTTTCACATTATATTATATGGTTAACAAGTTGAATTTTACATTCAGCTTAAATTTTATTTCTGACATTTTATTTCTACTTTCATATTAAATTATATAGCTGATCTCTTTATATTTCAAATTCCTTTTAAAACTGATAAATAAATTATATATTCATATGATTTTATTTAGAATTTTTTTATTTTAATCATTTTATTCATATGATTTTATTTAAATCTTTTTATTTTAATCAATTTTAAAAGAATAAAAGTTTCTTTTAAACATATATATATATGTATAATAATAAAGATTATTAAATATAAATATTTATATATTGATAATTAATAGTTAGTGTCATAATTATTAAGAAAGTTATACTATCTATATATAACATTATCTTTTTAAAAAAAAAAAATTACAAAGTTTTGTTTTAATTTAATCGGATAAAAATGAAATTCTTAATCTTTTTAAAATATAAATTAATAAACGTTTATTATTATTAAAAAATATTAATAAATAAACACTTTTACTATTAAAATAAATATATATAATTTTTATGTTTATAATTATTTACTATATATTTTTATTATCATAGATTTTTATTATTAGATTAAGAGTTATTTTTTTTTTAAAAAAAGTAGAACAATTATTTTATTTTATATATTTTAGAATAATATATAGTATAATTTATTGGTTATTGTAATATCAAAATTAATTATATATTTTTTTTGATATATATATATTTTTTTTGACAAAAATATAGTTAAAGTTTTATTATAATAAATTTTTATTATAAAAGGATTAGAAAAATAAAAGATATAAAATAAATTTTTATATGAGAAGTAAAGTAAAATATTGAACTAATTTTTATAAATAAATTAATATATAATTTAGGTAAAAACTATTTTTTCCCTAGTATCAATACAATTATTATTAATTCAATTTTTATTAAATTTATTATATGATTTTTTTTTTAAAGCCTAAATTATTGCGAATTTATTATATAAATAAAAATCATTATTCTTCCTTACTATTTTGATACAAAATTAACTCTAACTATTAAAAATTATGTTAAATACTATTTTTTGCTTAAAATTTATTTATACAATACTCTATCGTTGTATATAATTAGTTTAAATTATTTATTAGATATTAATAATAATTAAATTTATTTTTAATTTTTATTTAAAAGATTCAATTCCATTTTTAAAAAGGAAAAACATTGACTATTTTTTACTTAATAGTATAAAATATTACTAATTTTATTAAACTTTTAATAATAATATAATACAATAGGTAATGCTTTACCTAATGAAATTTAATATATATATATATATATATGAAAATATTCATTTTATTATTTTTCAAAAAAAATATCATGACACGAAATTTAACAAAAAATTTAGAAATAATTTAAATAATTTTTTTTAAATATTTTAATTTATTATATATACTTAGTAAGATTTTATTTTATTTTTATACATAACTCATTAATTAAATTTTGTATTTTAAGTTCTAAAATTCAAAAATTAAATATTCAATTATATTTATGAACTAAATTAAAAAATAAATTATAAATTATTTAAATATATATATATATATATATATTTTAAAAAATATAAAGGTTTAATTAAACTGATATTTATTTAATTAGTTTATTTTTGGCATTGGTGGAAGTAATCGTTAATTGGCTTACAGGTACCTTCAGAACAGCAAGATGGTCCATTGAAACCTTGTCCACCACATTGAGCCCAAAGGGAAGCACAGTTACCACCAGCAGCAGCGTTTTGTGGAGCAGCGGCATTTTGTGGAGCAGCCCAGTTACCTCCTTGGTTCCATTGATTACCTTGATCCCATGGATTACCACCTTGGTTACCTTGATTCCATTGATTCCATTGATTTCCTCCTTGGTTCCATTGATTACCTTGATCCCATGGATTACCACCTTGGTTACCACCTTGGTTCCATTGATTACCTTGATCCCATGGATTACCACCTTGGTTACCACCTTGGTTCCATTGATTACCTTGATCCCATGGGTTACCACCTTGATTACCTCCTTGATTACCCCAATTGTTCCAATCTCCTTGGTTTCCTTGAGCTGGAGCTGGTTCTTGGGCTGGAGCTGGGGCTTGTTGTTGTTGATCATTACCTTGAGCTGGGGCTGGGGCTGGTGCTTGTTCTTGGGCTGGAGCTGGAGCTGGAGCTGCACCACCTGCATTACCATCACCAATATATACCTTAGCATATGGGAAATCGGCAGTACCACTGACACCTCCACTACCATTACCAGCTTCACCTAAGACTTTAGCTTCATGTAATTTACCCATTTTCATACCAAGTTTTTCCCATTGGTCAAAGTGTGCTGAAATATCAATAGTACCACAGTCACGAGCTTGTTGACGAATACTGAAGTATTGTTTGAAAGTAGTATCTCCATCAATAGATGGTCCAGTACGAGTGTTTTCATAAACAGTATATTGAGCTCCATCAATAGTGAAGGCTCCATGTTTCTTATTACCAACCCAATCACCTGGTGGAGATGGACTAAGCCAGTTATCAACAATGTAGTATTCAACAAGTGGATCTCTAGTCCAACCATAAACACCAACATAAGAATATCCGACATTAGAAATATTTTGTTTAACAAGTTTGAAATCTGCCTTCATACGACCAATTTGAGATGGAGTCTTAGTACTATCGAAGGAAAGACCACTACGACATAAATAATCACCAGCACTTTGGAAAGTACAAGAGAAAGAACCATCAGAATAGAAGGTAGCACTATTATTACCACTATCAGCCCATAATTCATAACCAATACCTCCAATACTACCAACCTTGTTACTAGTTACCTTAACACTTTCACCAGAATGAGAAGCAGAACTACAGAAACTTTGAGCAAGAGTAGTAGTGGCTAAAGATAAAGCAACTGGAATTAATTGAGTGAATTTCATTTTTTTAATATTTTATTTACAGTAATATTAGACAGAAATAAGTAATAAAAAAAAAAGTTTGTATTTTTATTATTTCAACCAGTGAAACTAAATAATTTTATATATAAGTTTTTTTTTTTTATATAATATATTTATATATACAAATACTATTATAACTATTATACAAATTAGTTTTGATAAATAATAAAAATCAGAGAAAATAAAAATGTATTTATACTCGAAATGAAAATAATAGAATGAATATCTCAATATTATAAATTGGATATAATGGATATAAATTTATTTATTATGTATAAAATAATTATAATCATCTAATTTAAAAATAATATTAGAAAAAAATTAATCTAAAAAATAATTGGTATTTATTTAATATTCCACAATTTATTAATTTAAATAATAATAAAAAAAAGTTTTATTATAAATATTAAATATTATAATTTGAATGAAATAAACATGCCGTTCGAAAATAAATTATAAGTAATTGATTTTATAATATTGTATATTTGATATTTTATTAAATTTAATAATAATTAATATATTTATATTACAATTATAAATTAATATTATTAATTTTTTTAGTATTAAATAAATTTTAATGATTTTAACATTTCTATTTCATAAAAACATATTACATGTCAAATTTCATATATAAATATAAATTAACTTTTTTTTTAATAAATTAAGAAAATAAAATAAATTATTTATATATATTTTAGAAGAGATGAAACACTTTTACATCTTAAAAAAATACACTAATTAATCAAAATATATTTTAATAAAATATATTTTAAAATAATACAATTATAAATTTTTAAAAAATAGATAAGTTTCATTCATATGAAAGTCAAAAAAAAATTTATATGTAATTATAAAAATAATTATAATTACATATAAATATTTTTTTGACTTTTATAATATTTTTTTTTTTTAAAAAAAAAAAAAATAAATAAATAAAAAATATGGAATAATAGATGATAAATTAAATCTTGGCTTCAGTAATAATTATTTATTATTATTATTATTATTTTTTTTTATTTTTTATAAATTTATTTAATTTTATTAAATTTTTTATAAATTTTATTTCTATACTTTATTTTTATTTTTTTTTTTTATTTTTAAATTATAAATAGTAAATTTATTATAAAAAAAAAAGTTTTTAAGCAACATAATGGTATATATATAATATTTAAATATAAATAAAATAAACAAAAATGAGTAAAGGATATAATAATAAAGACTTTAAAATTTTTTATCATATATAAAAATATATAATAAAGAATATATATATAGTTGATCCTATCAAAATATAATATTGTAGTTATGCGATATAAATATCACCTAATTAAAAAATATTATAAAATATATATATATATAACAAAAAAAAAAAAAAATTCTAAATTGATTAATATGTTTCATATAAAATATATTTTATTCACGAATCAGAGCATAACAAATTTTTTCATTAGAATAATCTTTTATATTATTAAATACTGTTTTGATTGATTAATAATTATAAAACATTTTAATATTTTTAAGTTTTTCATATATATTATATCATTACATTATCTTTGTTTTAATTTTATTATTATATTATTTATTAAATTATTATTAATAAATGTTATGGGTTAAAGCTTTTTCTATAACAAAATCATATAAATAAAGTTATGTATAATTTATATATAAATACAAATTATTATCATGATACCATTTAACGTTGAACAGAATATCCAATTTATAAAATAATATTAAAATGTTTCATTCTAAAAATTATTTTATAATAATTTAATTAATAAAATTTGTGGTGAATATTTTTTTGTAAAGAAATAATTTTATCTTTAAATATCAACTGTTCCATTATAAAATAATTTATTTAAAATAATAATCATAATAATATTTATAATAATATTTATAATAATATTTATGATTATATTTATATTAATTTTTATGATAATAATAATTTTAATTATAATTTAAAGTTATTAAATAATCTATATGATAAATTAATTTTAATATATTAAAATTTGGATATATTAAAAATTTATTAAATATATTTATTTAATATTTATTATTGATAATATTATATGGTAAAATTTTCTAAAAAGAAATTTTTTATTTTTTTTTGGTATAAATACATTTTTATTTCATCACTTTAATTTTTTTTATTAATCTTTATTGTGTATTAATTACTAATTTGTAAAATAGTTTTTTTTTAAAAAATAATTGTATATATATTGTTTAATTTTACTGGTTGAAACAAAAATAATATATTTAAAAAAAAATAATATATTTAATTCGAATCTTAAAATAAAATAAATTTTTTTTGTTTAATTATTGTAAATAAATTATTCTAAAAATGAAATTCACTCAATTAATTCCAGTTGCTTTATCTTAAGCTTCTACTACTCTTGCTCAAAGTTTCTGTAGTTCTGCTTCTCACTCTGGTCAAAGTGTTAAGGAAACTAGTAACAAAGTTGGTAGTATTGGAGGTGTTGGTTATGAATTATGGGCTGATAGTGGTAATAACAGTGCTACCTTCTATTCTGATGGTTCTTTCTCTTGTACTTTCCAAAGTGCTGGTGATTATTTATGTCGTAGTGGTCTTTCCTTTGATAGTACTAAGACTCCATCTCAAATTGGTCGTATGAAGGCAGATTTCAAACTTGTTAAACAAAATATTTCCAACGTTGGATATTCTTATGTTGGTGTTTATGGTTGGACTAGAGATCCACTTGTTGAATACTACATTGTTGATAACTGGCTTAGTCCATCTCCACCAGGTGATTGGGTTGGTAATAAGAAACATGGCGCATTCACTATTGATGGAGCTCAATATACTGTTTATGAAAACACTCGTACTGGACCATCTATTGATGGAGATACTACTTTCAAACAATACTTCAGTATTCGTCAACAAGCTCGTGACTGTGGTACTATTGATATTTCAGCACACTTTGATCAATGGGAAAAACTTGGTATGAAAATGGGTAAATTACATGAAGCCAAAGTCTTAGGTGAAGCTGGTAATGGTAGTGGAGGTGTCAGTGGTACCGCTGATTTCCCATATGCTAAGGTATATATTGGTGATGGTAATGCAGGTGGTGCAGGTGGTGCAGCTCCAGCTCCAGCACCAGCCCAAGAACAAGCTCCAGCACCAGCCCCAGCTCAAGGTAATGATCAACAACAACAAGCCCCAGCTCCAGCCCAAGCCCCAGCTCCAGCTCAAGGAAACCAAGGAGATTGGAACAATTGGGGTAACCAAGGAGGTAACCAAGGTGGTAACCCATGGGATCAAGGTAATCAATGGAACCAAGGTGGTAATCAAGGTGGTAATCCATGGGATCAAGGTAATCAATGGAACCAAGGAGGAAATCAATGGAATCAATGGAATCAAGGTAATCAAGGTAATCAAGGTGGTAATCCATGGGATCAAGGTAATCAATGGAACCAAGGAGGAAATCAATGGAATCAATGGAATCAAGGTAATCAAGGTAATCAAGGTGGTAATCCATGGGATCAAGGTAATCAATGGAACCAAGGAGGTAACTGGGCTGCTCCACAAAATGCCGCTGCTCCACAAAACGCTGCTGCTGGTGGTAACTGTGCTTCACTTTGGGCTCAATGTGGTGGACAAGGTTTCAATGGACCATCTTGCTGTTCTGAAGGTACCTGTAAACCAATTAACGATTACTTCCACCAATGCCAAAAATAAATTGATTAAATAAATATTAGTTTAATTAAACCTTTATATTTTTTAAAAAAAAAAAATATTTAAATAATTTATTTAATTTATTTTTTAATTTAGTTCAAAAATATTATTAAATATTTAATTTTTAAATTTTAAATATATTATTTAATAAATTTGTATTAATATATATAAATTATATCTAAATAGATAACTATAAATAAGTGAAATAAAAAAATATATATAAAACTATAATAAATAATATTAAATAATGTTAGATAATATAATTAATAAAAGAAATATTGTTAAAAAAAAAAAATTAAAAATTATTAAATTTTGTGTCATTAAATATTATATAAATATATGAAATTAACAAATTTATATATAAATTATTTTACAACAGAAGTTTTAAAATTTATAAATTTAAAATATTTTTAGTCTTTTAATAAAAATAGAGTAATGTTATATTTTGTTAAATTTAGTATATATATTTATTTAACTCTCTTAATAATTTTATTATTTTAAATCTTAAAAAAAAAATTGAAATATATTCTATATTAGAAATCTTAATCGAATAGTAATAATTGAATTAATTTAATAAAAACACAATAAAATTTATTATGTAATGATCATATATAATAAAATCATTATGTTAAAATATAATTTTATATTTTAATATATATTATTTTATTTTATTGAATATTTAAGTTAGTCTTTACTATAAAAAAAATAAAATAACCATTATTAATTTTTTATTATGAACCATTATATGTACCTATTTTCTAATTATAATTTTATTTTTTTTATCATTTTATTTAAAAAATTTTATTTTTTATTCAATTATAAATATTTAATTAAATTTATATTTTAACGTAATGATCTTATTATATATAATCATTAAATAATAAATTTTATTGTGTTTTTATTATTAATATATTCAATTAGTAATATTCGATTATACTTTTATTTTATTGTAATGATCTTTTATAATAGGATCATTACATATTTAAATAGATAACATAAAAATAACTAAATTAAAAAATAATTAAATAAAATTACATAAAATATATAAATATATGAAAATATTCATTTTCTAAACTATAATTTTATAAAATACGAAATATTATTAACAATATACTTCCAATATGAAATATTAAAAATATTTAAATTTTAGTGTATTTGATATTAAAAAAAATTTTTCTTTTTTTTTATAACTCAATTTTTTAAAATAAAATTTTTCGATATTGAAATTTATAATTGATATATTTTTTTTATTATATTTAAATAAACGAATTTAATAACAGTTTAGATGAATTTTATTATTATAGTCCGTTTGACCTCACTTTTGGTATAGCTTTCAAATATTATCACCAAAAATTAAAAAAAAAAAAAAAAAAAAAAATTTAAATAATTTATATATATATATATAAATTATTTAAAATTTTAATAAAATTAAACACCAAATAAAATATATATATATATATTTATATATATATTTATCATACATATATTATATTACTTTAAACACATACACAAATTATTTTAATCATCAATTTTAATTATTGCAAAATTCTTATTTTTAAATTACTAAATATCTTTATTTATATAATGAATTTTATAATAAACAATTTTAATAATTTATTTGATTACAATTTACAATTGAAATTTTTAACAATAAAATAAATAACTTCATTTATGGTTTAACTTAAATATATATATTATTTACTTTTAATTTAGAAAATAAAAAAAATGGATTTAATTATACATAAAATTATTTAAATAATTTACTTTTGACATTGGTGGAAGTAATCGTTAATTGGTTTACAGGTACCTTCAGAACAGCAAGATGGTCCATTGAAACCTTGTCCACCACATTGACCCCAAAGTGAAGCACAATTACCACCAGCAGCAGCGTTTTGTGGAGCAGCGGCATTTTGTGGAGCAGCCCAGTTACCACCTTGATTACCACCCCATTGATTCCATTGATTACCACCTTGGTTACCACTTTGGTTCCATTGATTACCTTGATCCCATGGATTACCACTTTGGTTACCTCCTTGGTTCCATTGATTACCTTGATCCCATGGATTACCACCTTGGTTACCTCCTTGGTTCCATTGATTACCTTGATCCCATGGATTACCACCTTGGTTACCTCCTTGGTTCCATTGATTACCTTGATCCCATGGATTACCACCTTGGTTACCTCCTTGGTTCCATTGATTACCTTGATCCCATGGGTTACCACCTTGATTACCTCCTTGGTTACCCCAATTGTTCCAATCTCCTTGGTTTCCTTGAGCTGGAGCTTGTTCTTCGGCTGGAGCTGGGGCTTGTTGTTGTTGATCATTACCTTGAGCTGGGGCTGGAGCTTGTTCTTGAGCTGGAGCTGCACCACCTGCACCACCTGCATTACCATCACCAATATATACCTTAGCATATGGGAAATCGGCAGTACCACTGACACCTCCACTACCATTACCAGCTTCACCTAAGACTTTAGCTTCATGTAATTTACCCATTTTCATACCAAGTTTTTCCCATTGGTCAAAGTGTGCTGAAATATCAATAGTACCACAGTCACGAGCTTGTTGACGAATACTGAAGTATTGTTTGAAAGTAGTATCTCCATCAATTGATGGTCCAGTACGAGTGTTTTCATAAACAGTATATTGAGCTCCATCAATAGTAAAGGCGCCATGTTTCTTATTACCAACCCAATCACCTGGTGGAGATGGACTAAGCCAATTATCAACAATGTAGTACTCAACAAGTGGATCTCTAGTCCAACCATAAACACCAACATAAGAATATCCAACGTTGGAAATATTTTGTTTAACAAGTTTGAAATCTGCCTTCATACGACCAATTTGAGATGGAGTCTTAGTACTATCGAAGGAAAGACCACTACGACATAAATAATCACCAGCACTTTGGAAAGTACAAGAGAAAGAACCATCAGAATAGAAGGTAGCACTATTATTACCACTGTCAGCCCATAATTCATAACCAATACCTCCAATACTACCAACCTTGTTACTAGTTACCTTAACACTTTGACCAGAGTGAGAAGCAGAACTACAAAAACTTTGAGCAAGAGTAGTAGTAGCTAAAGATAAAGCAACTGGAATTAATTGAGTGAATTTCATTTTAGAATAATTTATTTACAGTAATTAGAAAGATATAAGTAAAAAAAAAAGAAGTTTTTCAAAAATAATTGTTTTTTTTAGATTTTAACCTTGTATTATTATTAAATAGATATTATTTATTTTTCAACCAGTGAAATTAAATAATACAATATATAAAATTATTTATGCAATTAAAATATTTATATATACAAATTTTATTTTATTTCTAACTATTATACAAATTAATTATTGAATAATAAATAAAAATTAAAGAAAATAATGAAGTATTTATACTAAAAATTTTACAAAAAGTTAATATTGCCAAATGATATTTTAATATTATTAGATAAATTAAAATAATAAATTTTTAATATATTTATTACAAATAGAATTTTTAATTTGCTAATTTAAAATAATAATAAAATTAAAATATGATATAAATAGAATAAATGGAGATTTATATTTTATGTTTTTGTTTAACTAAATTATATACAATACTAAATTATTAATTTTAATAAAATATATAAAGAATATATAAATATTATATTATATTATTAAATAATATAAAAATTGGATACAATTCAAATATAAATAAAAATATTTAAAAAAATAATTGGTTTTAAACTTTGCAAAAGTTAATATATTATATAATTGTAATATGAAATTTTTAATTTTTTGAAAATTAATAATTATATTAATTATTTGTAATCTTTTCCTAATTAATAAAACATTATTATTAAAAAAGCCACAAATAATAAATTAAAAAAAAAAAAAAAAAAAAAAGAGAAATTATATATTATACATTTTGTATTATTTAATTTAATTTTAATACTTTTTTTTAGTATTATTGTTTTTCTTGTTGGCTATCCTACTGTTTTTCGTATTGGTTATCCTACTGTTTTTCTTGGTATATTGGGGGACTATATTTATTAATTATTAATCATTAATTAAATTCAAACTTAATTAAATTATCATTTTTTTTCTGTTTTGGTCATATATGATTATATGATCCATCATCATATATTATATATGAAAAATTCAATTTTATTTATTTTTAATTTGTTTATATGTATTTAAATTAAAACTCTTGGTGTATTATTTTATATTTTAATAATTAAGTAATAAAAAAACTTACTAAAATATTATATATTACATAAAGTTAAAAATATTTATATATATACAGTTTTTATATAAAGATTTTATATATTGTATGGTTTATATTGTATTAATATATTATATATATTTTGTATTCTAAATCATAAAAATATAAATTATTTTTATTAAAGTATTATATATATATATTGTATTTTATATCATAAAATTATAAATTATTTGTATATTTATTCTCTAAATAAAATAAAAGAATGATAAGGGTTATTTATTACACATTATAGAATAATTTAATGTTTTAATTATTCCATTTATATAAATATCAATTTAAATTATAAATATTAAATGTAATAACTATTAAATAGCCTTTTTTTTTTTTAGGATTTATATATAAATATTTATATAATTTTTATTTGGACTTTTTTTTTATAGAATTTATTTTAATTTTATATTTAAAAATTTAAAATTGAAATAAAAATAAAAAAAAAACATTAGATTCAGGTTAATTAAAATTAAATATAATTAACGAAATTAAATATTTACATATATATAAATATATTTATTTTAATATTAATTCTAAAATTTATAAAACATATATATAAAATCATACTTTATAATAAATAATTTAAAATTTTTATATATCAATATTTTTATTTATTTTTAAATACTTTTTTTTTTTTTTACATTTAATATAATTACTCCAAAATATATATCTAATAAATTTTATATTTTTTCAATATTTATATTTCTTAGTTTTTAATTAATATATATATAATTTTACGTTTTTTTAATATTTCTATTTTACAATTAAATATTAATCATTAACTATATTTTTATATTTTTAATTTAAAAATAAATTTTAGTTACATTATATTACTATTTAATTTAGTTTTGACATTGGTGGAAATGTTCACTAATTTGTTTACAGGTACCTTCAGAACAGCAAGTTGGACCATTGAAACCTTGTCCACCACATTGACCCCAAATAGAAGCACAATTACCTCCAGCAGTAGCAGCATTTTGAGGAGCAGCAGCATTTTGAGGAGTAGCCCAGTTACCTCCTTGGTTCCATTGATTACCTTGATCCCATGGATTACCACCTTGGTTACCACCCCATTGGTTACCTCCTTGATTCCATTGATTTCCTTGATCCCATGGATTACCACCTTGGTTACCACCTTGGTTCCATTGATTACCTTGATCCCATGGATTACCACCTTGGTTACCACCCCATTGGTTACCTCCTTGATTCCATTGATTACCTTGATCCCATGGGTTTCCTCCTTGATTACCTCCTTGGTTACCCCAATTGTTCCAATCTCCTTGATTTCCTTGAGCTGGAGCTTGTTCTTGAGCTGGAGCTTGTTCTTGGGCTGGAGCTGGAGCTTGTTCTTGGGCTGGAGCTGGAGCTGCACCACCTGCATTACCATCACCAATATATACCTTAGCATATGGGAAATCAGCTGTACCACTGACACCTCCACTACCATTACCAGCTTCACCTAAGACTTTAGCTTCATGTAATTTACCCATCTTCATACCAAGCTTTTCCCATTGATCAAAGTGTGCTGAAATATCAATAGTACCACAGTCACGAGCTTGTTGACGAATACTGAAGTATTGTTTGAAAGTAGTATCTCCATCAATAGATGGTCCAGTACGAGTGTTTTCATAAACAGTATATTGAGCTCCATCGATAGTGAAGGCGCCATGTTTCTTATTACCAACCCAATCACCTGGTGGAGATGGACTAAGCCAATTATCAACAATGTAGTATTCAACAAGTGGATCTCTAGTCCAACCATAAACACCAACATAAGAATATCCGACATTAGAAATATTTTGTTTAACAAGTTTGAAATCTGCCTTCATACGACCAATTTGAGATGGAGTCTTAGTACTATCAAAGGAAAGACCACTACGACATAAATAATCACCAGCACTTTGGAAAGTACAAGAGAAAGAACCATCAGAATAGAAGGTAGCACTATTATTACCACTATCAGCCCATAATTCATAACCAACACCTCCAATACTACCAACTTTGTTACTAGTTTCCTTAACACTTTGACCAGAGTGAGAAGCAGAACTACAGAAACTTTGAGCAAGAGTAGTAGTAGCTAAAGATAAAGCAACTGGAATTAATTGAGTGAATTTCATTTTATGAATAATATATTTACAATAATTAGACAGAAATAATCAAAAAAAAGTTTCAAAATAATTGTTTGCTTTTAGATTTTAACCTTGTAATATTATTAAAAAGATATTATTTATTTTTCAACCAGTGAAATTAAATAATACAATATATAAAATTTCTTATACAATTAAAATATTTATATATACAAAATTTAATTTATTATAACTATTATACAAATAAGTTATTGAATGATTAAAAATTGAGAAAAAATAAAAAGTATTTATACTCGAATTTTGTAAAAACTGTTATTACCAAAAGTAAATTAAAATTAATTTATTATAAATAAAAATTATTTAATTAATATAAAAATCTAATATTAATATAAAATATTTTAATTAAAATGGAGATATTAAATTATTGGTATTTATTTGTTATAAATATATTAGAAACAAATTTTATTAAATCATAATTACAAATTAAATTATTATTAAATATCTTAATTTAATGTAATGTAAAAATTGGATATGCCGTTAAAAGATACATAAAAGAACAAAAAAATATTTATATCAAATAAATAATTGGTTATAAATTTTTATATATTAAAATTATAAAAACTTTTTAACAATAGTTCATGTTATATAATATTATATAAAAATAATATTAAAAATAAAGTTAAATTTATTTATAATTATTATATCTATAACGTGTAAATTATTTATAATAATATTACTTGGTTTTTAATTTTTATTTAGGGAGAAATTTAATTAATTATTTATTAATATAATTTTAATATAAAAGTGAAATATAATAAGAATGAAATAAACTGGTACCAAGAAGCATGAAATTATTATTATTAAAGACTTTATATTATAATTATAAAATAAAAATAATTTTAAAAGTACTCATATAATTATAAACTATTTAAAATATTTAAGATAAAAAGATATAAAAAAATTAATATAAAAAAATTAATACTAAAATATCAATATTAAAAATTTAATAAAAAATATATTATAATATTAAATATATTAAAATTATAAAAAATCTTATATATAGAAAATATATAAAAATTATTTACATGTTTTCTATATATTAATACTGGGAGTGGGACATTTCGCCAAATTGAAAATTATTAAATAAATAAATAAATAAATAAATAAATATAATTAAATATTATTAATATTGAATAAAAACAAGTTTAAAAAAAATTATTTTGAATTAATATTTATTTATTTATTCATTAATTTAAAATTATATTTAAAAATATATTATTCATTAATTTATATCAACACTTCACTTGTCGAAATGTAATTTGGGGAAATGCAACTATCACATTAATACTATGACATTCTATTTTATATCTCATTTTATTTAATCAATTTTTTTTTTAAACATTTTATTTTATTAATAATTAAAGTTTATATTGATGTTTTTTTATCATAATAAAGAATGTTGTAATACATAAAAGGAAATGAATATGAATATGATACATATTACTCAAGATAGAATTACATAATCAATAATGTAGATAAATATAACACTAGATATACAAAATATAATAAAAATGTAATAAAAGAAGGATTAGAATTCAGTTATAATATTAATTAAAAACTTCTAGGTTGCATTTCGCCAGGTGGCGTAGTATTAAAATGTTTCATTTTGCCAAGTGCAGTAAGATATAAATAAATGAATAAATAAATAAATATTTATTCAAAATAATTTTTTTTAAACTTGTCTTTAGTCAATATTAATAATATTTAAATTTATTTATTTATTTATTTATTTATTTAATAATTTTTAATTTAGCGAAATGCCCCACTCCCCTTTTATATTTCATATTACTAATGAAACAGCCGTTCAAAGATAAACATATGATAACTATTTAATTATTATATTTTATTTTATATTTAAAATTATATAAAATTTTTGAAAGAGCAAACATATTTGTTTTTTTTAATAAATAATAAATTAGCACAAAAAAAAATATTAAATGAAAAAATTAATTTATTTTATTCATTTCTTTTTATAATTTTTTATTTTTTAACTTATTGACCTTCAGTTTTGTTTTTCTTAGAATATTTGGGGAACAGTATTTATTAATTCGTAATTAATTTATTAATTAAGGACAAATACTTATTTATTTATTTAATTTTTATTTTTGAATCTTGGAATTAAACATTTCATATGAAATATTCAATTTATTTTATTTTAACATTTTTTTTTTTTTATAATATCTATGAATTTTTATAACATATTTGCCGTTATATTATTATTTTATTTTATAATAAATCATATATATGAATTTTTTTTTTTTAGAAATTAATGCTTAAAAATATAAATTAAATCAATAATATTACATAAAAGAATTTATTACTAATATTATATACTTTTTTCTTTATTTATGTTTATTTATTTTATTTCTATATTTCTTTGTTTATTATTATTTATAATATATTAATTAATACTTATGTATTTTTTATTCATTAAATAATATTTTACAGTCAATTTTATTTATTTTATTTTTTTTTTTTTTTAATTTTTATCTTCCATAATAATTTATTTATTTAAATATATTAAGATCAATAATATTTTTATTTAATATAATTTTTTAATATATAAATAATTTTACACTTTTAAAAAAAAAAAAAAACTTTTTATTTTTATTTTTTTTTATTTTCTTTTTTATTTTTATTTTTATTTATTTTTTTTTTTATTTTTAATTTTTTTTTTTTAAAAATATATATATATATATATATTTAATATATTTTTTAATAATTTATTACATATATATTAAAATATAAATTTTTTAAAGTGAATATAAATATATAAATATATGATATATGTGTATCAAATATATTTAAATTGGGGAAGTTGCATTACGCCATTTTCACGTGATATATATAAATTTGTGGCTATAGATATTTTATGCTACATAATATTATTTTATTGTATTATTTTGTTATTTCAATTTTTAAATTAATTATTAAGTGAATAATTAAATAAATCATATAATGGTTAGATTTTATGATTTTAATTCTTTTATTTAAATGTATTAATAAAAAAATTATATAAAAATATAAATGTTATTAAAAATATAAATATTATTAATAATAATTCTTTTATTTAAATGTTATCAAAAAAAATAATAATTATAATGATAAAATTATTAATTATAGAGACGTATTTGAATATTTATTTAAACTGTATAAATTTAATAAGCTTTATAAATTAAATTTTTGAATGACAGAATTCTGATTATTTCGTTTGGTTATTCCTCATTTTTTAATTATTTATTATAAAATAATATTTATATTATATTATTTAAATCAGTTAAACAATTAAACCACAAATTAATAGTATTATTTCTATCACATTTAGTATCAATTAACTTGGTTTCAATATTTTTGTAGCGTTCAATTAAGACACTGATTTCATTAGCTTTAATTATTGCTCTTTTTTTTATTTTCTAAATTCCTCTTATTTTTCTTTGATAATCATAATATGGTAAATGTTCAAGTTCATTTAATTTATCTATTAATTTATAATAAGATGGTATTGTTAGAAATAAATTATTTAAATAACTATTGATTCTGCAATTATAATATTATTGTTACATGTATTAGCATTTTTTTTTTTTTTTTTTAATTTTTTAAATATTTTATATATTTCTTGTTCTTTATTTTGTAATATTGAAAAAAAAGTAGTGTAAAAACTATCTAATTCTTTAGTGTAAGTTCTTGTAATAAATATTTGATAACTAAATTTAGAGGCAATAAAAAATGTACCATCAACAAATATATCATCATTATATTCCCTAAATAATTTTACTTGAAAAGGAGATTGAAAAATTATTAAATTAATATTTTTTGAATATCATAAAAATTTCACCTCACTTTGTTTTATAATATTTAGATTCATTAGGAATTTCAGTAAATGTTGTTACATTGGATGGAAGTTTTTATTTAAATTTCTTGATATTTGAGATTTAATTGAATTATATTCTGAACATATAAATCTCATTTCCTTAGAAATTTTATTATATAGGGGTTTTATTTTTATACCATAAGGAATTGAACTTTTTTTCAATTCCATCTTTAATTTTATGTTTCATTATAGATAGAGATACATCGTATTCTTTTTCAGGATGATTAAGTGAACTATCATATTTTAAGATTTCTTTCTTATCATTTAAAATAATAAAAGATTTACATTTATTTCTGTACATAAACTTTTGAATTATCTTTTCTTATATATGAAAAATTAAATTTATATTTTTTATTAATAATAATTTATTTTTTTCCTTTGTTATATTCACTTATATCAATAATAAGATTTTTTTTCCATTTCTATATTTTTATAAATATTTTTTAATTATATAATTAAAATTATTATATTAATTATCCAATATTATTCTAAATACTAATTTTGAAAAATTAGTTTTTCAATTATTTGTAAAAAAAAAAAAATAAATAAATAAAGAATGCAATAGTAAGTACAAGTATACAAAATAAAATAAAATATAATAAAATAAATAGTAGAAATATAAATATGAAGTACAGATTGAATAAAATAAAATAAAATAAAATAAATAGTAGTAGAATATAAATATAAGTACAGATTGAATAAAATAAAATAAAATTAAATAAAATAAATAGTAGAAATATGAATATAAAGTACAGATTTAATAAAATAAAATAAAATAAAATAAAATAAAATAAAATAAATATTGAATGTAATAATATAAAAGTACTAATATATAAAATAAAATAAATATTTATCATTATTTTTTATTAAAGAATATTAAAGACAATTTATTTTTAAAAATAAAATGTTTTATTTAATTATATATGTTAGAAAGCAAAAAAATCATTTATATTTAATGAGATTATTAACAAACAATAATATTGTTTTATATATTAAATTACATCATCATCAATTGAATACAATAAAAATGTAAAAAATTTTCATTTCTAAAACATTGATCTGTAATATTCTTTAATAAAAAATTAATAGATATTTATTTTATTTTATTTTATTTTATTTTATTTTATTAAATTTGTACTTTAAATTCATATTTCTACTATTTATTTTATTTTATTTTATTTTATTAAATCTGTACTTTATATTCATATTTCTACTATTTATTTTATTTTATTTTATTTTATTTTATATTATTTTATTTTATTTTATTAAATCTGTACTTTATATTCATATTTCTACTATTTATTTTATTTTATTTTATTTTATTTTATTAAATCTGTACTTTATATTCATATTTCTACTATTTATTTTATTTTATTTTATTTTATTTTATTTTATTTTATTTTATTTTATTGAATCTGTACTTTATATTCATATTTCTACTATTTATTTAATTTTATTTTATTTTATTTTATTTTATTTTATTAAATCTGTACTTTATATTCATATTTCTACTATTTATTTTATTTTATTTTATTTTATTTTATTTTATTAAATCTGTACTTTATATTCATATTTCTACTATTTATTTTATTTTATTTTATTTTATTTTATTTTATTAAATCTGTACTTTATATTCATATTTCTACTATTTATTTTATTTTATTTTATTTTATTTTATTTTATTAAATCTGTACTTTATATTCATATTTCTACTATTTATTTTATTTTATTTTATTTTATTAAATCTGTACTTTATATTCATATTTCTACTATTTATTTTATTTTATTTTATTTTATTAAATCTGTACTTTATATTCATATTTCTACTATTTATTTTATTTTATTTTATTTTATTAAATCTGTACTTTATATTCACATTTCTACTATTTATTTTATTTTATTTTATTTTATTTTATTTTATTAAATCTGTACTTTATATTCATATTTCTACTATTTATTTTATTTTATTTTATTTTATTAAATCTGTACTTTATATTCATATTTCTACTATTTATTTTATTTTATTTTATTTTATTAAATCTGTACTTTATATTCATATTTCTACTATTTATTTTATTTTATTTTATTTTATTAAATCTGTACTTTATATTCATATTTCTACTATTTATTTTATTTTATTTTATTTTATTAAATCTGTACTTTATATTCATATTTCTACTATTTATTTTATTTTATTTTATTAAATCTGTACTTTATATTCATATTTCTACTATTTATTTTATTTTATTTTATTTTATTAAATCTGTACTTTATATTCACATTTCTACTATTTATTTTATTTTATTTTATTTTATTTTATTTTATTTTATTTTATTAAATCTGTACTTTATATTCATATTTCTACTATTTATTTTATTTTATTTTATTTTATTAAATCTGTACTTTATATTCATATTTCTACTATTTATTTTATTTTATTTTATTTTATTAAATCTGTACTTTATATTCATATTTCTACTATTTATTTTATTTTATTTTATTTTATTTAATCTGTACTTTATATTCATATTTCTACTATTTATTTTATTTTATTTTATTTTATTAAATCTGTACTTTATATTCATATTTCTACTATTTATTTTATTTTATTTTATTTTATTAAATCTGTACTTTATATTCATATTTCTACTATTTATTTTATTTTATTTTATTTTATTAAATCTGTACTTTATATTCATATTTCTACTATTTATTTTATTTTATTTTATTTTATTAAATCTGTACTTTATATTCATATTTCTACTATTTATTTTATTTTATTTTATTTTATTAAATCTGTACTTTATATTCATATTTCTACTATTTATTTTATTTTATTTTATTTTATTTTATATTATTTTATTTTATTTTATTAAATCTGTACTTTATATTCATATTTCTACTATTTATTTTATTTTATTTTATTTTATTAAATCTGTACTTTATATTCATATTTCTACTATTTATTTTATTTTATTTTATTTTATTTTATATTATTTTATTTTATTTTATTAAATCTGTACTTTATATTCATATTTCTACTATTTATTTTATTTTATTTTATTTTATTAAATCTGTACTTTATATTCATATTTCTACTATTTATTTTATTTTTTTTATTTTATTAAATCTGTACTTTATATTCATATTTCTACTATTTATTTTATTTTATTTTATTTTATTAAATCTGTACTTTATATTCATATTTCTACTATTTATTTTATTTTATTTTATTTTATTAAATCTGTACTTTATATTCATATTTCTACTATTTATTTTATTTTATTTTATTTTATTAAATCTGTACTTTATATTCATATTTCTACTATTTATTTTATTTTATTTTATTTTATTAAATCTGTACTTTATATTCATATTTCTACTATTTATTTTATTTTATTTTATTTTATTAAATCTGTACTTTATATTCATATTTCTACTATTTATTTTATTTTATTTTATTTTATTTTATATTATTTTATTTTATTTTATTAAATCTGTACTTTATATTCATATTTCTACTATTTATTTTATTTTATTTTATTTTATTTTATATTATTTTATTTTATTTTATTAAATCTGTACTTTATATTCATATTTCTACTATTTATTTTATTTTATTTTATTTTATTTAATCTGTACTTTATATTCATATTTCTACTATTTATTTTATTTTATTTTATTTTATTAAATCTGTACTTTATATTCATATTTCTACTATTTATTTTATTTTATTTTATTTTATTAAATCTGTACTTTATATTCATATTTCTACTATTTATTTTATTTTATTTTATTTTATTTAATCTGTACTTTATATTCATATTTCTACTATTTATTTTATTTTATTTTATTTTATTAAATCTGTACTTTATATTCATATTTCTACTATTTATTTTATTTTATTTTATTTTATTAAATCTGTACTTTATATTCATATTTCTACTATTTATTTTATTTTATTTTATTTTATTAAATCTGTACTTTATATTCATATTTCTACTATTTATTTTATTTTATTTTATTTTATATTATTTTATTTTATTTTATTAAATCTGTACTTTATATTCATATTTCTACTATTTATTTTATTTTATTTTATTTTATTAAATCTGTACTTTATATTCATATTTCTACTATTTATTTTATTTTATTTTATTTTATTTTATATTATTTTATTTTATTTTATTAAATCTGTACTTTATATTCATATTTCTACTATTTATTTTATTTTATTTTATTTTATTAAATCTGTACTTTATATTCATATTTCTACTATTTATTTTATTTTTTTTATTTTATTAAATCTGTACTTTATATTCATATTTCTACTATTTATTTTATTTTATTTTATTTTATTAAATCTGTACTTTATATTCATATTTCTACTATTTATTTTATTTTATTTTATTTTATTAAATCTGTACTTTATATTCATATTTCTACTATTTATTTTATTTTATTTTATTTTATTAAATCTGTACTTTATATTCATATTTCTACTATTTATTTTATTTTATTTTATTTTATTAAATCTGTACTTTATATTCATATTTCTACTATTTATTTTATTTTATTTTATTTTATTAAATCTGTACTTTATATTCATATTTCTACTATTTATTTTATTTTATTTTATTTTATTTTATATTATTTTATTTTATTTTATTAAATCTGTACTTTATATTCATATTTCTACTATTTATTTTATTTTATTTTATTTTATTAAATCTGTACTTTATATTCATATTTCTACTATTTATTTTATTTTATTTTATTTTATTTTATATTATTTTATTTTATTTTATTAAATCTGTACTTTATATTCATATTTCTACTATTTATTTTATTTTATTTTATTTTATTAAATCTGTACTTTATATTCATATTTCTACTATTTATTTTATTTTATTTTATTTTATTAAATCTGTACTTTATATTCATATTTCTACTATTTATTTTATTTTATTTTATTTTATTAAATCTGTACTTTATATTCATATTTCTACTATTTATTTTATTTTATTTTATTTTATTTTATATTATTTTATTTTATTTTATTAAATCTGTACTTTATATTCATATTTCTACTATTTATTTTATTTTATTTTATTTTATTAAATCTGTACTTTATATTCATATTTCTACTATTTATTTTATTTTATTTTATTTTATTAAATCTGTACTTTATATTCATATTTCTACTATTTATTTTATTTAATTTTATTTTATTAAATCTGTACTTTATATTCATATTTCTACTATTTATTTTATTTTATTTTATTTTATTTTATATTATTTTATTTTATTTTATTAAATCTGTACTTTATATTCATATTTCTACTATTTATTTTATTTTATTTTATTTTATTAAATCTGTACTTTATATTCATATTTCTACTATTTATTTTATTTTATTTTATTTTATTTTATATTATTTTATTTTATTTTATTAAATCTGTACTTTATATTCATATTTCTACTATTTATTTTATTTTATTTTATTTTATTAAATCTGTACTTTATATTCATATTTCTACTATTTATTTTATTTTATTTTATTTTATTAAATCTGTACTTTATATTCATATTTCTACTATTTATTTTATTTTATTTTATTTTATTAAATCTGTACTTTATATTCATATTTCTACTATTTATTTTATTTTATTTTATTTTATTAAATCTGTACTTTATATTCATATTTCTACTATTTATTTTATTTTATTTTATTTTATTAAATCTGTACTTTATATTCATATTTCTACTATTTATTTTATTTTATTTTATTTTATTAAATCTGTACTTTATATTCATATTTCTACTATTTATTTTATTTTATTTTATTTTATTAAATCTGTACTTTATATTCATATTTCTACTATTTATTTTATTTTATTTTATTTTATTAAATCTGTACTTTATATTCATATTTCTACTATTTATTTTATTTTATTTTATTTTATTTTATATTATTTTATTTTATTTTATTAAATCTGTACTTTATATTCATATTTCTACTATTTATTTTATTTTATTTTATTTTATTAAATCTGTACTTTATATTCATATTTCTACTATTTATTTTATTTTATTTTATTTTATTTTATATTATTTTATTTTATTTTATTAAATCTGTACTTTATATTCATATTTCTACTATTTATTTTATTTTATTTTATTTTATTAAATCTGTACTTTATATTCATATTTCTACTATTTATTTTATTTTATTTTATTTTATTAAATCTGTACTTTATATTCATATTTCTACTATTTATTTTATTTTATTTTATTTTATTAAATCTGTACTTTATATTCATATTTCTACTATTTATTTTATTTTATTTTATTTTATTTTATATTATTTTATTTTATTTTATTAAATCTGTACTTTATATTCATATTTCTACTATTTATTTTATTTTATTTTATTTTATTAAATCTGTACTTTATATTCATATTTCTACTATTTATTTTATTTTATTTTATTTTATTAAATCTGTACTTTATATTCATATTTCTACTATTTATTTTATTTAATTTTATTTTATTAAATCTGTACTTTATATTCATATTTCTACTATTTATTTTATTTTATTTTATTTTATTTTATATTATTTTATTTTATTTTATTAAATCTGTACTTTATATTCATATTTCTACTATTTATTTTATTTTATTTTATTTTATTAAATCTGTACTTTATATTCATATTTCTACTATTTATTTTATTTTATTTTATTTTATTTTATATTATTTTATTTTATTTTATTAAATCTGTACTTTATATTCATATTTCTACTATTTATTTTATTTTATTTTATTTTATTAAATCTGTACTTTATATTCATATTTCTACTATTTATTTTATTTTATTTTATTTTATTAAATCTGTACTTTATATTCATATTTCTACTATTTATTTTATTTTATTTTATTTTATTAAATCTGTACTTTATATTCATATTTCTACTATTTATTTTATTTTATTTTATTTTATTAAATCTGTACTTTATATTCATATTTCTACTATTTATTTTATTTTATTTTATTTTATTAAATCTGTACTTTATATTCATATTTCTACTATTTATTTTATTTTATTTTATTTTATTAAATCTGTACTTTATATTCATATTTCTACTATTTATTTTATTTTATTTTATTTTATTAAATCTGTACTTTATATTCATATTTCTACTATTTATTTTATTTTATTTTATTTTATTAAATCTGTACTTTATATTCATATTTCTACTATTTATTTTATTTTATTTTATTTTATTTTATATTATTTTATTTTATTTTATTAAATCTGTACTTTATATTCATATTTCTACTATTTATTTTATTTTATTTTATTTTATTAAATCTGTACTTTATATTCATATTTCTACTATTTATTTTATTTTATTTTATTTTATTAAATCTGTACTTTATATTCATATTTCTACTATTTATTTTATTTTATTTTATTTTATTAAATCTGTACTTTATATTCATATTTCTACTATTTATTTTATTTTATTTTATTTTATTTTATTTTATTTTATTAAATCTGTACTTTATATTCACATTTCTACTATTTATTTTATTTTATTTTATTTTATTTTATTTTATTTTATTAAATCTGTACTTTATATTCATATTTCTACTATTTATTTTATTTTATTTTATTTTATTAAATCTGTACTTTATATTCATATTTCTACTATTTATTTTATTTTATTTTATTTTATTTTATATTATTTTATTTTATTTTATTAAATCTGTACTTTATATTCATATTTCTACTATTTATTTTATTTTATTTTATTTTATTAAATCTGTACTTTATATTCATATTTCTACTATTTATTTTATTTTATTTTATTTTATTTTATATTATTTTATTTTATTTTATTAAATCTGTACTTTATATTCATATTTCTACTATTTATTTTATTTTATTTTATTTTATTAAATCTGTACTTTATATTCATATTTCTACTATTTATTTTATTTTATTTTATTTTATTAAATCTGTACTTTATATTCATATTTCTACTATTTATTTTATTTAATTTTATTTTATTAAATCTGTACTTTATATTCATATTTCTACTATTTATTTTATTTTATTTTATTTTATTTTATATTATTTTATTTTATTTTATTAAATCTGTACTTTATATTCATATTTCTACTATTTATTTTATTTTATTTTATTTTATTAAATCTGTACTTTATATTCATATTTCTACTATTTATTTTATTTTATTTTATTTTATTTTATATTATTTTATTTTATTTTATTAAATCTGTACTTTATATTCATATTTCTACTATTTATTTTATTTTATTTTATTTTATTAAATCTGTACTTTATATTCATATTTCTACTATTTATTTTATTTTATTTTATTTTATTAAATCTGTACTTTATATTCATATTTCTACTATTTATTTTATTTTATTTTATTTTATTAAATCTGTACTTTATATTCATATTTCTACTATTTATTTTATTTTATTTTATTTTATTAAATCTGTACTTTATATTCATATTTCTACTATTTATTTTATTTTATTTTATTTTATTTTATATTATTTTATTTTATTTTATTAAATCTGTACTTTATATTCATATTTCTACTATTTATTTTATTTTATTTTATTTTATTAAATCTGTACTTTATATTCATATTTCTACTATTTATTTTATTTTATTTTATTTTATTAAATCTGTACTTTATATTCATATTTCTACTATTTATTTTATTTAATTTTATTTTATTAAATCTGTACTTTATATTCATATTTCTACTATTTATTTTATTTTATTTTATTTTATTTTATATTATTTTATTTTATTTTATTAAATCTGTACTTTATATTCATATTTCTACTATTTATTTTATTTTATTTTATTTTATTAAATCTGTACTTTATATTCATATTTCTACTATTTATTTTATTTTATTTTATTTTATTTTATATTATTTTATTTTATTTTATTAAATCTGTACTTTATATTCATATTTCTACTATTTATTTTATTTTATTTTATTTTATTAAATCTGTACTTTATATTCATATTTCTACTATTTATTTTATTTTATTTTATTTTATTAAATCTGTACTTTATATTCATATTTCTACTATTTATTTTATTTTATTTTATTTTATTAAATCTGTACTTTATATTCATATTTCTACTATTTATTTTATTTTATTTTATTTTATTAAATCTGTACTTTATATTCATATTTCTACTATTTATTTTATTTTATTTTATTTTATTAAATCTGTACTTTATATTCATATTTCTACTATTTATTTTATTTTATTTTATTTTATTAAATCTGTACTTTATATTCATATTTCTACTATTTATTTTATTTTATTTTATTTTATTAAATCTGTACTTTATATTCATATTTCTACTATTTATTTTATTTTATTTTATTTTATTAAATCTGTACTTTATATTCATATTTCTACTATTTATTTTATTTTATTTTATTTTATTTTATATTATTTTATTTTATTTTATTAAATCTGTACTTTATATTCATATTTCTACTATTTATTTTATTTTATTTTATTTTATTAAATCTGTACTTTATATTCATATTTCTACTATTTATTTTATTTTATTTTATTTTATTAAATCTGTACTTTATATTCATATTTCTACTATTTATTTTATTTTATTTTATTTTATTAAATCTGTACTTTATATTCATATTTCTACTATTTATTTTATTTTATTTTATTTTATTTTATTTTATTTTATTAAATCTGTACTTTATATTCACATTTCTACTATTTATTTTATTTTATTTTATTTTATTTTATTTTATTTTATTAAATCTGTACTTTATATTCATATTTCTACTATTTATTTTATTTTATTTTATTTTATTAAATCTGTACTTTATATTCATATTTCTACTATTTATTTTATTTTATTTTATTTTATTTTATATTATTTTATTTTATTTTATTAAATCTGTACTTTATATTCATATTTCTACTATTTATTTTATTTTATTTTATTTTATTAAATCTGTACTTTATATTCATATTTCTACTATTTATTTTATTTTATTTTATTTTATTTTATATTATTTTATTTTATTTTATTAAATCTGTACTTTATATTCATATTTCTACTATTTATTTTATTTTATTTTATTTTATTAAATCTGTACTTTATATTCATATTTCTACTATTTATTTTATTTTATTTTATTTTATTAAATCTGTACTTTATATTCATATTTCTACTATTTATTTTATTTAATTTTATTTTATTAAATCTGTACTTTATATTCATATTTCTACTATTTATTTTATTTTATTTTATTTTATTTTATATTATTTTATTTTATTTTATTAAATCTGTACTTTATATTCATATTTCTACTATTTATTTTATTTTATTTTATTTTATTAAATCTGTACTTTATATTCATATTTCTACTATTTATTTTATTTTATTTTATTTTATTTTATATTATTTTATTTTATTTTATTAAATCTGTACTTTATATTCATATTTCTACTATTTATTTTATTTTATTTTATTTTATTAAATCTGTACTTTATATTCATATTTCTACTATTTATTTTATTTTATTTTATTTTATTAAATCTGTACTTTATATTCATATTTCTACTATTTATTTTATTTTATTTTATTTTATTAAATCTGTACTTTATATTCATATTTCTACTATTTATTTTATTTTATTTTATTTTATTAAATCTGTACTTTATATTCATATTTCTACTATTTATTTTATTTTATTTTATTTTATTAAATCTGTACTTTATATTCATATTTCTACTATTTATTTTATTTTATTTTATTTTATTAAATCTGTACTTTATATTCATATTTCTACTATTTATTTTATTTTATTTTATTTTATTAAATCTGTACTTTATATTCATATTTCTACTATTTATTTTATTTTATTTTATTTTATTAAATCTGTACTTTATATTCATATTTCTACTATTTATTTTATTTTATTTTATTTTATTTTATATTATTTTATTTTATTTTATTAAATCTGTACTTTATATTCATATTTCTACTATTTATTTTATTTTATTTTATTTTATTAAATCTGTACTTTATATTCATATTTCTACTATTTATTTTATTTTATTTTATTTTATTAAATCTGTACTTTATATTCATATTTCTACTATTTATTTTATTTTATTTTATTTTATTAAATCTGTACTTTATATTCATATTTCTACTATTTATTTTATTTTATTTTATTTTATTTTATTTTATTTTATTAAATCTGTACTTTATATTCACATTTCTACTATTTATTTTATTTTATTTTATTTTATTTTATTTTATTTTATTAAATCTGTACTTTATATTCATATTTCTACTATTTATTTTATTTTATTTTATTTTATTAAATCTGTACTTTATATTCATATTTCTACTATTTATTTTATTTTATTTTATTTTATTTTATATTATTTTATTTTATTTTATTAAATCTGTACTTTATATTCATATTTCTACTATTTATTTTATTTTATTTTATTTTATTAAATCTGTACTTTATATTCATATTTCTACTATTTATTTTATTTTATTTTATTTTATTTTATATTATTTTATTTTATTTTATTAAATCTGTACTTTATATTCATATTTCTACTATTTATTTTATTTTATTTTATTTTATTAAATCTGTACTTTATATTCATATTTCTACTATTTATTTTATTTTATTTTATTTTATTAAATCTGTACTTTATATTCATATTTCTACTATTTATTTTATTTAATTTTATTTTATTAAATCTGTACTTTATATTCATATTTCTACTATTTATTTTATTTTATTTTATTTTATTTTATATTATTTTATTTTATTTTATTAAATCTGTACTTTATATTCATATTTCTACTATTTATTTTATTTTATTTTATTTTATTAAATCTGTACTTTATATTCATATTTCTACTATTTATTTTATTTTATTTTATTTTATTTTATATTATTTTATTTTATTTTATTAAATCTGTACTTTATATTCATATTTCTACTATTTATTTTATTTTATTTTATTTTATTAAATCTGTACTTTATATTCATATTTCTACTATTTATTTTATTTTATTTTATTTTATTAAATCTGTACTTTATATTCATATTTCTACTATTTATTTTATTTTATTTTATTTTATTAAATCTGTACTTTATATTCATATTTCTACTATTTATTTTATTTTATTTTATTTTATTAAATCTGTACTTTATATTCATATTTCTACTATTTATTTTATTTTATTTTATTTTATTAAATCTGTACTTTATATTCATATTTCTACTATTTATTTTATTTTATTTTATTTTATTAAATCTGTACTTTATATTCATATTTCTACTATTTATTTTATTTTATTTTATTTTATTAAATCTGTACTTTATATTCATATTTCTACTATTTATTTTATTTTATTTTATTTTATTTTATATTATTTTATTTTATTTTATTAAATCTGTACTTTATATTCATATTTCTACTATTTATTTTATTTTATTTTATTTTATTAAATCTGTACTTTATATTCATATTTCTACTATTTATTTTATTTTATTTTATTTTATTAAATCTGTACTTTATATTCATATTTCTACTATTTATTTTATTTTATTTTATTTTATTAAATCTGTACTTTATATTCATATTTCTACTATTTATTTTATTTTATTTTATTTTATTTTATTTTATTTTATTAAATCTGTACTTTATATTCATATTTCTACTATTTATTTTATTTTATTTTATTTTATTTTATTAAATCTGTACTTTATATTCACATTTCTACTATTTATTTTATTTTATTTTATTTTATTTTATTTTATTTTATTAAATCTGTACTTTATATTCATATTTCTACTATTTATTTTATTTTATTTTATTTTATTAAATCTGTACTTTATATTCATATTTCTACTATTTATTTTATTTTATTTTATTTTATTTTATATTATTTTATTTTATTTTATTAAATCTGTACTTTATATTCATATTTCTACTATTTATTTTATTTTATTTTATTTTATTAAATCTGTACTTTATATTCATATTTCTACTATTTATTTTATTTTATTTTATTTTATTTTATTTTATTTTATTTTATTTTATTAAATCTGTACTTTATATTCATATTTCTACTATTTATTTTATTTTATTTTATTTTATTTTATTTTATTAAATCTGTACTTTATATTCATATTTCTACTATTTATTTTATTTTATTTTATTTTATTAAATCTGTACTTTATATTCATATTTCTACTATTTATTTTATTTTATTTTATTTTATTAAATCTGTACTTTATATTCACATTTCTACTATTTATTTTATTTTATTTTATTTTATTTTATTTTATTAAATCTGTACTTTATATTCATATTTCTACTATTTATTTTATTTTATTTTATTTTATTTTATTTTATTTTATTTTATTTTATTAAATCTGTACTTTATATTCATATTTCTACTATTTATTTTATTTTATTTTATTTTATTTTATTTTATTTTATTTTATTTTATTTTATTAAATCTGTACTTTATATTCATATTTCTACTATTTATTTTATTTTATTTTATTTTATTAAATCTGTACTTTATATTCACATTTCTACTATTTATTTTATTTTATTTTATTTTATTTTATTTTATTTTATTTTATTAAATCTGTACTTTATATTCATATTTCTACTATTTATTTTATTTTATTTTATTTTATTTTATTTTATTTTATTTTATTTTATTTTATTAAATCTGTACTTTATATTCATATTTCTACTATTTATTTTATTTTATTTTATTTTATTAAATCTGTACTTTATATTCATATTTCTACTATTTATTTAATTTTATTTTATTTTATTTTATTTTATTTTATTAAATCTGTACTTTATATTCATATTTCTACTATTTATTTAATTTTATTTTATTTTATTTTATTTTATTTTATTTTATTAAATCTGTACTTTATATTCATATTTCTACTATTTATTTTATTTTATTTTATTTTATTTTATTTTATTTTATTTTATTTTATTTTATTAAATCTGTACTTTATATTCATATTTCTACTATTTATTTTATTTTATTTTATTTTATTTTATTTTATTAAATCTGTACTTTATATTCATATTTCTACTATTTATTTTATTTTATTTTATTTTATTTTATTTTATTAAATCTGTACTTTATATTCATATTTCTACTATTTATTTTATTTTATTTTATTTTATTAAATCTGTACTTTATATTCATATTTCTACTATTTATTTTATTTTATTTTATTTTATTTTATTTTATTAAATCTGTACTTTATATTCATATTTCTACTATTTATTTTATTTTATTTTATTTTATTAAATCTGTACTTTATATTCATATTTCTACTATTTATTTTATTTTATTTTATTTTATTTTATTTTATTAAATCTGTACTTTATATTCATATTTCTACTATTTATTTTATTTTATTTTATTTTATTTTATTTTATTTTATTTTATTTTATTGAATCTGTACTTTATATTCATATTTCTACTATTTATTTAATTTTATTTTATTTTATTTTATTTTATTAAATCTGTAATTTATATTCATATTTCTACTATTTATTTTATTTTATTTTATTTTATTTTATTTTATTTTATTTTATTTTATTGAATCTGTACTTTATATTCATATTTCTACTATTTATTTTATTTTATTTTATTTTATTAAATCTGTACTTTATATTCATATTTCTACTATTTATTTTATTTTATTTTATTTTATTAAATCTGTACTTTATATTCATATTTCTACTATTTATTTTATTTTATTTTATTTTATTAAATCTGTACTTTATATTCATATTTCTACTATTTATTTTATTTTATTTTATTTTATTTTATTTTATTAAATCTGTACTTTATATTCATATTTCTACTATTTATTTTATTTTATTTTATTTTATTAAATCTGTACTTTATATTCATATTTCTACTATTTATTTTATTTTATTTTATTTTATTTTATTTTATTAAATCTGTACTTTATATTCATATTTCTACTATTTATTTTATTTTATTTTATTTTATTAAATCTGTACTTTATATTCATATTTCTACTATTTATTTTATTTTATTTTATTTTATTTTATTTTATTAAATCTGTACTTTATATTCATATTTCTACTATTTATTTTATTTTATTTTATTTTATTTTATTTTATTTTATTTTATTTTATTGAATCTGTACTTTATATTCATATTTCTACTATTTATTTAATTTTATTTTATTTTATTTTATTTTATTAAATCTGTAATTTATATTCATATTTCTACTATTTATTTTATTTTATTTTATTTTATTTTATTTTATTTTATTTTATTTTATTAAATCTGTACTTTATATTCATATTTCTACTATTTATTTTATTTTATTTTATTTTATTAAATCTGTACTTTATATTCATATTTCTACTATTTATTTTATTTTATTTTATTTTATTAAATCTGTACTTTATATTCATATTTCTACTATTTATTTTATTTTATTTTATTTTATTAAATCTGTACTTTATATTCATATTTCTACTATTTATTTAATTTTATTTTATTTTATTTTATTTTATTTTATTAAATCTGTACTTTATATTCATATTTCTACTATTTATTTAATTTTATTTTATTTTATTTTATTTTATTTTATTTTATTAAATCTGTACTTTATATTCATATTTCTACTATTTATTTTATTTTATTTTATTTTATTTTATTTTATTTTATTTTATTTTATTTTATTAAATCTGTACTTTATATTCATATTTCTACTATTTATTTTATTTTATTTTATTTTATTTTATTTTATTAAATCTGTACTTTATATTCATATTTCTACTATTTATTTTATTTTATTTTATTTTATTTTATTTTATTAAATCTGTACTTTATATTCATATTTCTACTATTTATTTTATTTTATTTTATTTTATTAAATCTGTACTTTATATTCATATTTCTACTATTTATTTTATTTTATTTTATTTTATTTTATTTTATTAAATCTGTACTTTATATTCATATTTCTACTATTTATTTTATTTTATTTTATTTTATTAAATCTGTACTTTATATTCATATTTCTACTATTTATTTTATTTTATTTTATTTTATTTTATTTTATTAAATCTGTACTTTATATTCATATTTCTACTATTTATTTTATTTTATTTTATTTTATTTTATTTTATTTTATTTTATTTTATTGAATCTGTACTTTATATTCATATTTCTACTATTTATTTAATTTTATTTTATTTTATTTTATTTTATTAAATCTGTAATTTATATTCATATTTCTACTATTTATTTTATTTTATTTTATTTTATTTTATTTTATTTTATTTTATTTTATTGAATCTGTACTTTATATTCATATTTCTACTATTTATTTTATTTTATTTTATTTTATTTTATTTTATTAAATCTGTACTTTATATTCATATTTCTACTATTTATTTTATTTTATTTTATTTTATTTTATTAAATCTGTACTTTATATTCATATTTCTACTATTTATTTTATTTTATTTTATTTTATTTTATTTTATTAAATCTGTACTTTATATTCATATTTCTACTATTTATTTTATTTTATTTTATTTTATTTTATTTTATTTTATTTTATTTTATTGAATCTGTACTTTATATTCATATTTCTACTATTTATTTAATTTTATTTTATTTTATTTTATTTTATTAAATCTGTAATTTATATTCATATTTCTACTATTTATTTTATTTTATTTTATTTTATTTTATATTATTTTATTTTATTTTATTAAATCTGTACTTTATATTTATATTATACTATTTATTTTTATTTTATATACTTATTACATTCTTTATTTATTTATTTATTTGTTTGTTTATTTATTTATACATTTATTTTTTTTACATATAATTTTATTAAAATTTTTATGGCGTTAACAAAAAATTTTACAAGCCATTAAAAATAAAAGCGTATTGAAAATTTGTATTATAAAAATTGGCGAAATGAACCACATTCATTTAAATTATATATCGATTTATTATATTTCAATTCTTCAGAATTGTGACATCTATTAAAATTGGAAACATTTATTATATTAATTCTTTTTTGGTTTTTCTCATAATTTAAGTCTTTTAAAGAAAAAATAAAAATAATATATGTATTTATATAATTTTAACATATATGATTTTATAATTTCTAATAATTTTATTAATACTAAATAAATAAAATAAAATTAAAAGATTTTGAATAACAGACGTAAAACAAATTTTTTTCATTTTTTTTAAAGAAATATAATATTTTTTTATATATAAATATATATTTTTATTATTTTAATAATTTACGAATTTATTTAATACATTAAATAAAATAATTTTAAATTTAATATTTTATTTATTTATAATAATTATTTTATATACAAAATTAAAATTTAATAAATTAATATGAAATTTTATTTCTAAAATAAAATACATAATCACAGATATGCTTTCATTTGAAAAATAATTATTAATTAAATTCTATGTTTTTAATTTTTTTATTAAAAAAAAATTCCATTTTCATAAATCATTTAATTAATTTAGTTTTGGCACTGATGGAAATGTTCACTAATTTGTTTACAGGTACCTTCAGAACAGCAAGTTGGACCATTGAAACCTTGTCCACCACATTGACCCCAAATAGAAGCACAATTTCCTCCAGCAGCAGCAGCATTTTGAGGAGCAGCGGCATTTTGTGGAGCAGCCCAGTTACTACCTTGGTTCCATTGATTTCCTTGATCCCATGGATTACCTCCTTGGTTACCACCCCATTGATTACTTCCTTGATTCCATTGATTACCTTGATCCCATGGATTACCACCTTGGTTACCTTGATTCCATTGATTCCATTGATTTCCTCCTTGGTTCCATTGATTACCTCCTTGGTTACCACCTTGGTTCCATTGATTACCTTGATCCCATGGGTTTCCTCCTTGATTACCTCCTTGATTACCCCAATTGTTCCAATCTCCTTCATTTCCTTGAGCTGGAGCTTGTTCTTGAGCTGGAGCTGGGGCTTGTTGTTGATCATTACCTTGAGCTGGGGCTGGGGCTTGTTCTTGGGCTGGAGCTGGTGCTGGAGCTGCACCACCTGCACCACCTGCATTACCATCACCAATATATACCTTAGCATATGGGAAATCAGCTGTACCACTGACACCTCCACTACCATTACCAGCTTCACCTAAGACTTTAGCTTCATGTAATTTACCCATCTTCATACCAAGCTTTTCCCATTGGTCAAAGTGTGCTGAAATATCAATTGTACCACAGTCACGAGCTTGTTGACGAATACTGAAGTATTGTTTGAAAGTAGTATCTCCATCAATAGATGGTCCAGTACGAGTGTTTTCATAAACAGTATATTGAGCTCCATCAATAGTGAATGCGCCATGTTTCTTATTACCAACCCAATCACCTGGTGGAGATGGACTAAGCCAATTATCAACAATGTAGTATTCAACAAGTGGATCTCTAGTCCAACCATAAACACCAACATAAGAATATCCAACGTTGGAAATATTTTGTTTAACAAGTTTGAAATCTGCCTTCATACGACCAATTTGAGCTGGAGTCTTAGTACTATCAAAGGAAAGACCACTACGACATAAATAATCACCAGCACTTTGGAAAGTACAAGAGAAAGAACCATCAGAATAGAAGGTAGCACTATTATTACCACTATCAGCCCATAATTCATAACCAATACCTCCAATACTACCAACTTTGTTACTAGTTTCCTTAACACTTTGACCAGAGTGAGAAGCAGAACTACAGAAACTTTGAGCAAGAGTAGTAGTAGCTAAAGATAAAGCAACTGGAATTAATTGAGTGAACTTCATTTTAGAATAATTTATTTACAGTAATTAGACAGAAATAAAAAAAAAAAAAAAAAAGATTTTTAAAATAATTATTTGTTTTAAATTTAATCGTAATATTATTAATTAGATATTATATATTTTTCAACCAGTAAAATTAAATAATACAATATATAAAATTTCTTATACAATTAAAATATTTATATATACAATATTTGTTTTATTTAACTATTATACAAATTAGTTATTTTTTAAAAAGTATAAAGAAAATAATGAAGTATTTATACTAAAAATTTTACTATAATAAATTTTTACCGAATTTTTTGAATAATTTAATAAAATTAAAATAATTTATTTATTATAAATAAGATTATTTAGTAAAATTGAAATTAAAAAATTAAATATAATTTTAATATAAATATAAATATTGTTATTATATAAAAATTGGATATAATGTTTTTACATAAAATTTTTAATAAATAATTGGACTTTTTTATTTAATAATAAATTAATTACCAGAAATGTTAATATGTTAATATAAAAATGAATTAATTTTTATTATTTTTTTTAATTAATAGTAATATTATTAATTTATATCATTATCATTATATCCATTATCAAAAAGAAACTTCTCATTTTAAATATATACCATACATATTTAAATTAAAAAAATAAAATACAAAATAATTTTTTTATACCTTTTTAAAATTTAATTTTATTATTTTTTTCTTATTGGTTTAAAATTTTATTTTATTTTTTTTTCTTATTGGTTTAAGTTTGTTTTTTCTTGGAATATTGGGAGATTATGTTTATTAATTATTAATTTATTCATTATTGTCAAATATTTATTATTATTATTATGTGTTGATTTATGATTTTTTTATGAATCTTTTAAAAAGCTTTATTTTTTTTTTTAATTTATAATGCTTTTATAACATATCTATCATTTTATTATCATTTTACTATTATATCATAATTTTTATAATTTTATAGGATAAATTATATTTATAAAATATATATATATATCATTTTGATTATATATTTAAAAAAGTAAATTAATTAAAAAAAAAACAATTTTTTTCAATATAATAACAAAAATGAACCTTTTAATAGCAATAAAAAAATATTTTTACAAGACTTTATTTATTTCATAACCATACATTTTTTTGTTTACCTCTGATACCTAAGTAATGAATTTTCATTTGATACATTATATATTGGAACTGAGTCATACGCCTTTTCTCGGTTACAAAATCAATTATCATCAGAATTACAGAAAACTGTATTTAGTACACTTGATATAGGCTATTCCTTTTCCATTAACCCTCAATGGACCTGGAAAAACAATTAATATCATTAGGGAATTTTTATTATTTTTATTATATATTTAGTGTTTTTCATTAATTAATTGTGAATAATTACTTATTTTTTTTTTTTTTAGTTTAAATTACATATTAAAATTTTAATTTAATTTTTTTTTATACCATTTTTTATAATTTATTTTATGTTTTTTTTTTTTATTATTTTCTTAAAGTGTATTTTATTTAATAAATAATATCTAAATATCAATTATCTATTTCATTTTTTTAATTTCTATTTTCAATAGCATATTACTTATTAAAAATTTCAAACCTAAGATTAAGAAGGGTTTCATCCTTCATGATCTATTAATATATCCATAATATAATGATAATTTTATTATGAAAAATTTGATTTTTTTTTTTTTTTTTTTTTTTTTTTTTTTTTTTTTTTTTTTTTTTTTTTTTTTTTTTTTTTTTTTTATAGCTTTATTTAATTCTTATTTTTAAAAAAATAATAAAAATCGAGATTAACTATTAAAAAAAATAATAATAAATTATTAAATATGTATTTTACTTTAAATTTATAAATATAATTTATATCATTAAATAAAAAAGGATTCAATTGAACAATAACACTAAATTAATACAGTAATTAATTAAAGAAATTAAATATTTATTATTTTATTTATATAAATATTTATTTAATATATAATTTAAATATTTTAATAAAAAAAAAAACTTAAATTTTAAATTTAATAATACTTTTTCTATTTTTCAATATGTATTTATATATTTAAAATAATTATTCTAATAAATATAAAATTAAAATTTAATAAATAAAATTTATATTTTTATTTTAGAAATAAATATAAAATTACAATTATATTTATATTTTTCAAATAAAAATTAATAATATATTACAATTTTACTTTTAAAAAAATAAGAAATACTTTAAATTACTTTAAATTTTTAATTAATTTAATTTTAACATTGGTGGAAATACTCATTAACCTGTTTACAAGTACCTTCAGAACAACAAGTTGGACCATTGAAACCTTATCCACCACATTGACCCCAAATTGAAGCACAATTATCACCGGCTGGAGGAGCTTGTTGTTGATTATTACCTTGTGGTGGTTGTGGTGGAGCTTGTTGTTGGTCATTACCTTGTGGTGGTTGAGGAGCTTGTTGTTGATCATTTCCTTGTGGTGGTTGAGGAGTAATGATATTATTATTTTCACTATCACTAATATTAATATTCCTATTTTCACTATCAATACTACTACTATTATTAGCAAAATTATTTCTATTGCTATTATTAATAATATTATATATGGAAGATAAGTATAGGCTTTCAATAAATTTATAGAACTTATCTCTAATACCTAAGTGAAAAATCTTCATTAATACATTATAAATGGGAACTGAGTCATACTCTTTTTTAAGGTCTAAAAATGTAAATTAAGTATCTTTAATTTTAATACATTTCCAATTTTTCGATTTAACTTTTTTTAATTTGTATTATCAATAGAATATTACTTATTAAATAATACAAACATAAGATTAAGAAGGATTTCATCCTTCATAATCTATTAATGTATCCATAATATAATGATAATTATATTATGAGAAAATTGACTTTTGATTTTTTTTTTCTTTTTTTTTTTTTTTTTTTTTTAGTTCTATTTAATTTTTATTTATAAAAAATAATAAAAACTGATATTAACTATTAAAATAATAATAATAAATTATTAAATACGTAATTTACTTTAAATTTATTAATATTATTTAAATCATTAAATAAAAAAGGATTCAAATAAGTAATAACACTAAATTAACAATACAATTGATTAAAGAAATTAAATATTTTTTTAATATATAAATATATTTATTAATTCATTAATATAAATAGTTATTTTATACATAATTTAAACATTTTAAAAAAAATCTTCAATCTAATTTTAAATTTAATAATACTTTTTCTATTTTTAATTAAATATTTATATATTTATTCTGTTAAATATAAAATTAAAATTTAATAAATAAATTTTTACATCTTTATTTTAGAAAGAAATACAAAATTACAATTATATTCTTATTTTTCAAATAATAATTAATAATATATTACAATTTTATTTTTTTAAAAAAAAAAGAAATACTTTAAACTACTTTAAATTTTTAATTAATTTTGGCATTGGTGGAAATATTCACTAACTTGCTTACAAGTACCTTCAGAACAACAAGTTGGACCATTGAAACCTTGTCCACCACATTGATCCCAAATGGAAGCATAATTATCACCAGCTGTAGGAGCTTGTTGTTGGTCATTTCCTTGTGGTGGTTGTGATGGGACTTGTTGTTGGTCATTACCTTGTGGTGGTTGTGGTGGGACTTGTTGTTGGTCATTACCTTGTGGTGGTTGAGGAGCTTGTTGTTGTTGATCATTACCTTGTGGTGGTTGTGGTGGAGCTTGTTGTTGGTCATTACCTTGTGGTGGTTGTGGTGGGACTTGTTGTTGCTCATTACCTTGTGGTGGTTGTGGTGGAGCTTGTTGTTGGTCATTACCTTGTGGTGGTTGAGGAGCTTGTTGTTGTTGGTCATTACCTTGTGGTGGTTGTGGTGGGACTTGTTGTTGGTCATTACCTTGTGGTGGTTGTGGTGGGACTTGTTGTTGGTCATTACCTTGTGGTTGTGGTGGGACTTGTTGTTGGTCATTACCTTGTGGTGGTTGTGGTGGGACTTGTTGTTGATCATTACCTTGTGGTGGTTGTGGTGGGACTTGTTGTTGGTCATTACCTTGTGGTGGTTGTGGTGGGACTTGTTGTTGGTCATTACCTTGTGGTGGTTGAGGAGCTTGTTGTTGTTGGTCATTACCTTGTGGTGGTTGTGGTGGGACTTGTTGTTGGTCATTACCTTGTGGTGGTTGTGGTGGGACTTGTTGTTGGTCATTACCTTGTGGTTGTGGTGGGACTTGTTGTTGGTCATTACCTTGTGGTGGTTGTGGTGGGACTTGTTGTTGATCATTACCTTGTGGTGGTTGTGGTGGGACTTGTTGTTGGTCATTACCTTGTGGTGGTTGTGGTGGGACTTGTTGTTGGTCATTACCTTGTGGTGGTTGTGGTGGGACTTGTTGTTGGTCATTACCTTGTGGTGGTTGTGGTGGGGCTTGTTGTTGGTCATTTCCTTGTGGTGGTGGGACCTGTTCTTGGTCATTACCTTGAGCTGGATCTGTGGCTGCTTCTTCTGCACCTCCTCCATTACCATCACCAATATAAACTTTAGCATATGGGAAATCAGCGGTACCACTGACACCTCCACTACCATTACCAGCTTCACCCAAGACTTTAGCTTCATGTAATTTACCCATTTTCATACCAAGTTTTTCCCATTGGTCAAAGTGTGCTGAAATATCAATAGTACCACAGTCACGAGCTTGTTGACGAATACTGAAGTATTGTTTGAAAGTAGTATCTCCATCAATAGATGGTCCAGTACGAGTGTTTTCATAAACAGTATATTGAGCTCCATCAATAGTGAAAGCGCCATGTTTCTTATTACCAACCCAATCACCTGGTGGAGATGGACTAAGCCAATTATCAACAATGTAGTATTCAACAAGTGGATCTCTAGTCCAACCATAAACACCAACATAAGAATATCCGACATTAGAAATATTTTGTTTAACAAGTTTGAAATCTGCCTTCATACGACCAATTTGAGATGGAGTCTTAGTACTATCAAAGGAAAGACCACTACGACATAAATAATCACCAGCACTTTGGAAAGTACAAGAGAAAGAACCATCAGAATAGAAGGTAGCACTGTTATTACCACTATCAGCCCATAATTCATAACCAACACCTCCAATACTACCAACCTTGTTACTAGTTTCCTTAACACTTTGACCAGAGTGAGAAGCAGAACTACAGAAACTTTGAGCAAGAGTAGTAGAAGCTAAAGATAAAGCAACTGAAATTAATTGAGTGAATTTCATTTTTTGAATAATTTATTTACAGTAATTAAATATAAAAAAAATGTATATATTTATTTTTATAATAATTTTTTAATGTAATTTTAAAATTTAAAATATTATCTATTATATATTATTTATTTTTCAACCAGTGAAATTAAATAATACAATATCTAAAAAAAAAATTATAATTAAAAAAGTTTATATAAATATACAGTTGTTTATTTCATTTATTTTTTTTTTTTTTTTTTTTTTTTTTTTTATTTTGACTATATACAAATAAATTTTTAATAAAGTATAAAATGTAATGGAAAATACGAAGTATTTATATTTAAATTTTTCCAAAATAGATTTTTCCAAATTATATATATATTATTTGATAATGGTATAAAATTTAATTTATTTTTAAAAATTATAATTATTTAAAAAAAAATTAATATTCTAACTAAAAATGATATTAATATAAATATAAATTTTTCCATTAAAAAAAAAATGCAAAAAAAATAGATTATATTAAAATGATTTGTATAATTAAATTTTATATTATATAAAAATTAAGAGATGCCGTTTTAAAAATAAATGAAGATTTCTAATAAATAATTGGTTTTCGACATTTTTTTTTATTAATATAAAATTAATTATCAACAATAGTTTATATAAAAATAAATAATAATTAATTAATTTACATACATCGAAAAAAAAAATAAAAATAAAATAAAATATAATAATATAAAATATAAATAAAAAAAAAAAAAAAAAAAAAAAGAAAAAAAACATTCTTTTTAAATTTTTATAATATACAGTATATGTATATCAAATACTAAAATAAATATGAAATAATTAATTTATCTTTATTTGGAATACTGATAGGACCATATTTATTAATTAAAATTTATTTAATACTTTTGGATAATAATATTTAACTTTTTTTTTTTAATTTGATTCGTAGAATCATATTTTATATGAAACATTTAATTTGTTTTAATTTTTTTCTATTTTTAAAAAAAATAAACATCTTTATTTTACTATTATTGAATATTTGTTTTATTTTTATTTAATTTTTTCATATATTTTTTATTTATTTTTTATATTTTTTTTTATTTTTCTATTGTGTATCTATTTTTTTTTTTATTTTTTTTGTATTTAATATCTTATATTTATTACGTTTATTACTATATAATATACATTTACAATTATGTTTTTTTTTCTTTCAATATCTATCTTCCATAATATATTAAAATTTTTTTTTATTTTAAGATATTAATATTAGTTAAATATAAAATATATTTCTTTCTTTTATCATTTATAAATGTATTAATTTTTTTTTTTTATATAAATGTTTTAATAATGTAGCCAGAATTCTATTTTGAAAAAATACTTTTTGTATTGTTTTGTTCCATTTAATTATATGAAAAGACAAAACCATATAATAATAAATAATACATTAAAAGCTGTCATGAAACAGTTTTTATCGAAATACGGAATTTATTTGCTTAAATTAAATTTATTAATTTAAGTAAATTATAATAAATTAAAAAAAAGTTAATAAACTAGATATTTATTAATATATTATAAAATATCCTCATAATATACTTAAATATAATATAAATGTATATATATGCTTTCTAATATTAATTTAACATATATAATTATATTTGTATTTAAAATATATTTATTAATTTACTAACTGTATGAATTACAGAAAATTCACTAAGATAAAAAATAAAAACAAAACTAAAATTAAAAATTAAAAAAGAAAATAAAATAAATAAAATAGAAAAAAAAATTATAATTTATTTTCTAATGATAATGATTTTCTATCATTTCAAATTTTAACATATTTTTTGAATTATTTTTTTTTATTTCAATAATAACTTAAAAATTGATATATTTTATATTTTCTAAATTTACTTTTCTTAGTTGTAAAATAAAATATACATTAATATCTACATTAATATTAATATTTATATTCATATTCAAATTTAAAAAGTATCAATTAATTATATATTATAATTTTAATATTCAAAAAAAATAAAATATTCCTTTTTATAATAAAAGGAATTTCAATAAGTTTAATTTTGACATTGGTGGAAATGTTCACTTATTTGTTTACATGTACCTTCAGAACAGCAAGTTGGACCATTGAAACCTTGTCCACCGCATTGACCCCAAATAGAAGCGCAATTACCTCCAGCAGCAGCGTTTTGTGGAGCTGCGGCATTTTGTGGAGCACCCCAATTACCACCTTGATTACCTTGATCCCATGGATTACCACCTTGATTACCTTGATTCCATGGATTACCACCTTGATTACCTTGATTCCATTGATTACCTCCTTGATTACCTTGATCCCATGGATTACCACCTTGGTTACCTTGATTCCATTGATTACCTCCTTGATTACCTTGATTCCATTGATTACCTCCTTGATTACCTTGATCCCATGGATTACCTCCTTGTGGTGGTTGTGGTGGAGCTTGTTGTTGTTGATCATTGCCTTGTGGTGCTGGTGGGACTTGTTGTTGTTCATTTCCTTGTGGTGCTGGTGGAGCTTGTTGTTGGCCATTGCCTTGTGGTGTTGGTGGAGCTTGTTGTTGTTGATCATTTCCTTGTGGTGCTGGTGGAGCTTGTTGTTGTTCATTACCTTGAGCTGGAGCTGGTTCTTGGGTTGGGGCTGGAGATGCACCTCCTCCATTACCATCACCAATATAAACTTTAGCATATGGGAAATCAGCTGTACCACTGACACCTCCACTACCATTACCGGCTTCACCTAAGACTTTAGCTTCATGTAATTTACCCATCTTCATACCAAGCTTTTCCCATTGATCAAAGTGTGCTGAAATATCAATAGTACCACAATCACGAGCTTGTTGACGAATACTGAAGTATTGTTTGAAAGTAGTATCTCCATCAATAGATGGTCCAGTACGAGTGTTTTCATAAACAGTATATTGAGCTCCATCAATAGTGAAAGCGCCATGTTTCTTATTACCAACCCAATCACCTGGTGGAGATGGACTAAGCCAGTTATCAACAATGTAGTATTCAACAAGTGGATCTCTAGTCCAACCATAAACACCAACATAAGAATATCCGACATTAGAAATATTTTGTTTAACAAGTTTGAAATCTGCCTTCATACGACCAATTTGAGATGGAGTCTTAGTACTATCAAAAGAAAGACCACTACGACATAAATAATCACCAGCACTTTGGAAAGTACAAGAGAAAGAACCATCAGAATAGAAGGTAGCACTGTTATTACCACTATCAGCCCATAATTCATAACCAACACCTCCAATACTACCAACCTTGTTACTAGTTTCCTTAACACTTTCACCAGAGTGAGAAGCAGAACTACAGAAACTTTGAGCAAGAGTAGTAGAAGCTAAAGATAAAGCGACTGGAATTAATTGAGTGAACTTCATTTTTGAATAAGTTATTTACAGTAATTAAATATAAATAAAAAAATATTTAATTTCAAAAATATTATTTATTATCTATTATTTATTTTTCAACCAGTGAAATTAAATAATATATTGTCTAAAAAAAATTTTTAATTAGAAAATTTATATATATACAAATATTATTTTTTTTTTTTTATTTTAACTATTATACAAATAACTTTGTAAATGATGGATAAAATAGAGTAAATAATGAAGTATTTATACACAAATTTTTAAAACAAAATGTTCAACTAAATAATATAATTTTTTACATGTAATAAAATTTATTCATTTTAATAAAATTTTATCATATATAATGATATAATATAATGTAAAATTAATTAATTAATTCATTAATTAATTATGAAAAATGTAACCAGTACAAAAGATATTAAAATTAATTACTTTTAATTTATAAATTAAAATATTTTATTTAATAAATGAGGAAATATTTTCCATCTATAGATATTTATTTAATATATAATTATATAAATGTATACAAAAAGTATAATAAATTTAATTATAATTTTTTAACGATAATTATTTGAATCAAAATTCAAAAATTATATTAAAATATAAACATTTATTATTAGTTTTTAAACATTTTTATTATTAATTTTTTTTTTTTTTAATTTTTGTTATTATTGTATTAATATATAAACCTAATTAATATTATTTTATTTCTCTAATTAATTCTAATTTGAGTCTTTATTGGTTACCTCTCTATTTTTATATTAGTTCCAAATATACCGCAATTCATTACATATGTACTAAAAAATTTAAATATATTAAAAAAATTTTAATTATTCTTTTATTAGTATGTTAATTTTTTTTATTAATTTTCAATTATATTATTAATAAACCATGTCTTCATCATACTTTTACATCAATCTTTTCTGAATTTTAATTCGTCAAATCATATATTTCATCTGAAACTTTTTAATTTATTTTTTTAATTATAATTATTATTTATATGTATATTTATTTATTTATATTAATATTTATATTTTTAACTTAAATTCTTGGTTTTTAAATTATTATAAATTAACTTTTTTTTTATTATAATTATTATTATTATCATAATTTTTTTTTATTATAATTATTATTATTATCATAATTTTTTTTTATTATAATTATTATTATTATCATAATTTTTTTTTTTTTAGTATTTACGATTTTACTAAAAATCATGGATTAAATTAATATTTATTATGTCATAATTTTGAAGAAAAAATTTCATTTAGAAGTTTTTTATATTTATATTAATTATTAATTTACTTATTTATATATTTAAAATTGAATATTTGAATATTAATAATTGATGAAATTTTATTTTATTATAAACCCTCTATTCATTTTCCACTTTATTTTACTTATTTATTAATATTATTATATCTAATAATATAATGTTAAATATAATACCTATCCTTAAATATGATATATTCTTTCATTTTAAAAATATAATATACTAATAATAATCTTTTAAGAATATACTATTCTTTGATTTATATAATTATATATATAAATATATTATTATTTTTATTAGTATATCGTATTTCATATAAGAAATGTTAATATAAAAGTTTTTAAGTTATTATTCATAAAAATATTAAATTTTTTTTATATTTATCTTTTTAAATTTATAATAAAGTATATTATTTCTTTTTTTAAAAAATTGATATTTCTATATTTCATTTAATTTTTATATAAAATATCTGAAATTTTACCATATACAATTATACGATTAATTCATAGTTTTTTAACACTTTTTCCTTATTTTTTTTTTTTTTTTTTTTTTTTTTTTTTGTAAAACATCATTTCATAATAATTTTTAAGCTTATAAAATATTAAAAATAAATATTTTTGAAATATATTAGACTTAACTAAAATTATTGTTGATACCTCTAAAACCATTGATTACAACTAATACTTTAATTTACTTAATCATTTAAAAAACTTAAATTCTAATTTCAAAGCAGCAGGTGAAATAAATCAATTAAAAATAAATATTTATTATTTAATTAATTATTTATTTAATTATTAAAAACAAGCCACATATAATAATACGCCACATTGAGAAATGCACTATTGAGAAATTCACTATCTCCAAAATTTATTTATCTAATCTAGATTACATGTTATTTTATTTATTATATATTTCTATTTCATAAATACTAAATTCATATAAAGTTGCCTTTTCTATACATTGAACTTTAGTATATCTACATAATTCTAGTGTAATACGTATATTACTACTTAAACTTTTATTATTATTATTTATTTAAACCTCTTTATATTCTTTTCGATTATTACTTAATAAAATTTTAAAATTCTTTGCATAGGCAACTTCCCAATTAATTTTTATATAGTTTACATATTTGAAATTTTTAAAATCTACTTCTATCCATTCTTCATAATTTTTAAATTCTCTAAAAGTCCAACGCGTTTTGATATCTCCATCAACTAACCCATTTACTTCCTAATTCTTCTTTATTATCTTCTACACTTCTACTTCTAATTCGTTTATTCAATACAATATTTTTATATTATCAAATTTTGTTTTTCTATTATAATTATTAGCAAACCCAATAATATAATACTTCTGTTTGTTCTTTCCATATATACTCTTTAAATCTTTTTTATTACCACTTAGAATTTTGGTTATATGGAATAAACAACTTATCTTTACAAACATAAAACCACTCTTTTCTCTTACTCTAATATAAAGATACAAATTATCCAACAACAATAACAACTAATACAACGATAACAATAACCTTTCGTATTCCTTTATTTTTTACTCCCTTTAGAATACGACTAATAAAACTACTGTTAATACTACTACTACTATCATTACTATCTACTATACGATTAATCCTTTCAATTTCTATATTTTGTTAATGTATTAATAATGTAGCCCAGTATTCTATGTTGAAAAAATGAGTTTCTATTTGTATTTTTTTTTTCTGTTTTGTTCCATTTAATTAATATGACAAAACCATATAATAATAAATAATACATTTAAAGAGCTGTCATGAAACAGTTTTTATCGCAATACGGAATTTATTTACTTATATTTATTAATTTAAGTAAATTATTTATTAAAAAAAAATGTTAATAAAATTTACAATATATTAAAAAATATACTCATAATATACTTAAATCAAGTGATAAACTCTTCAGGTTAGGTTATCTCTTTCTGGGAGAAGTTTATAATTTATTTATTTTATTTATTTATTTTATAATTTAAATTTATTTAATTAAATACTAAATTTTATAAATTCAAATTATTAATATTTTTAAAAAAATATATATTTATTATGGCAATAACTTTTTATACTGTTACAATTGTAAAGAATACTTATAATGAATAAATATAAAGTAAAAGTATTATTTATATAATAATCTTTAATTATAAACTATTTTAAAATAATAAGAATTACTTATTTAGTTAATAATTATTATAAATAATAAAATATTCATAATAATTATTAACATATAAAATTATATAAAAATATAAAATAAAATAATTAAAATAAAATAAAACTAAATTAATTTATAAATTCTTTACATAACATAAAATTTATGTTATAAAATTTATGTATACATTAATTTTATGTAGAATTTATGATATTTTATAAATCGATTTTATATTATGTTATTCTTGGGGGAGGAGCATTTCGAAAAATTTCATTTTGGAAAGTTTCATTTCGGAAAATTTACATAAAAAGTTTCATTTCGAAAAATTTCATTTCGGAAAAGTGTCATTTCGCAAAATTTTTAATAAATAAATAAATAATAAAATAAATAAATAATATATATGATATAAATAAATAACTAAATAAATAAAAATAAATAAATGAAACTATAATAAATAAATAAATTTAAAATTAAATTTTTAAAAAAAAATATATACATATATATATGGACATATATATAATAAATATACATTATATAATAATAAATATTCATTAGAATTAACACTTTAAAAAAGTAAAATATTTTATCATATGTTTTAAACGTTTTATAATTTTTTAAAATATATAAAAGAATTTTATATATATAAAAAAAGTAAGTATTAATAATTTAAAAGATGTAAAGGATAATAATTTTATATTTTTTTTTATTTTATTTTATATTTTTTATTTTATATTTTATATTTTATAATTTTTTTTTATTTTTTTATTATTTATTTATCTATTTATTAAAATTTTGCGAAATGAAACTTTTCCGAAATGAAACTTTTGCGAAATGAACTTTTGCGAAATGACACACACTCGTTATACTTGTATCAGCATATAAATCATATGATAATTAATCAAGTGATAATTTAATCCTTATTAATTTTTTTCAATGTAATTACTAATAAAATAATTTATTAATAATTAAAGTTTTGATTTTCATTTTATATCACAAGATTAGAAAGTATATATATATACATCATATATGTCAAATATAGTATATTCGTATTTAAAAAAGAATTACAAAAAAAAAAACTCTAAAATAAATATAAAAAAAAAAATAATATAGAAATAAAAATAAAAATAAAAATAAAAAATAAATTAAAAAAAAATAGACTGAAAAACAACTTATTTTCAATGAAAATGATTTTCCATTATTTTAATATAATTTTTGAACAAATATTCTTTATTTCAATAATAATATAAATATAATGATTTTATATTATACAAATTTTAAAATTTAATATATTTTATATTTTCTAATTTATTTTTCTTTTCTTTAAAATAAAATTTACTCTAATATTCATATTTAAATTTATATTTATATATTCACATTTATATTTATATCTAAAAAGTAGCAATTAATCAAATATTATGATTTTAATTTTTCAAAAAAATAAAATATTCTTTTTTTTAACGAAAATATTTTAATTAATTTAATTTTGGCATTGGTGGAAATGTTCACTAACTTGTTTACAAGTACCTTCAGAACAGCAAGTTGGACCATTGAAACCTTGTCCACCACATTGACCCCAAATGGAAGCGCAGTTATCACCAGCAGCAGCGTTTTGTGGAGCTGCAGCATTTTGTGGAGCACCCCAATTAACACCTTGATTCCATTGATTACCTTGATCCCATGGATTACCACCTTGATTCCATTGATTACCTTGATCCCATGGATTACCACCTTGGTTACCTTGATCCCATGGATTACCACCTTGATTACCTTGATCCCATGGATTACCACCTTGATTACCTTGATTACCTTGATCCCATGGATTACCTCCTTGTTGTTGGTCATTACCTTGTGGTGGTTGTGGTGGAGCTTGTTGTTGATCATTACCTTGTGGTGGTTGTGGTGGAGCTTGTTGTTGATCATTACCTTGTGGTGGTTGTGGTGGAGCTTGTTGTTGATCATTACCTTGTGGTGGTTGTGGTGGAGCTTGTTGTTGATCATTACCTTGTGGTGGTTGTGGTGGAGCTTGTTGTTGATCATTACCTTGTGGTGGTTGTGGTGGAGCTTGTTGTTGATCATTACCTTGTGGTGGTTGTGGTGGAGCTTGTTGTTGATCATTACCTTGTGGTGGTTGTGGTGGAGCTTGTTGTTGATCATTACCTTGTGGTGGTTGTGGTGGAGCTTGTTGTTGATCATTACCTTGTGGTGGTTGTGGTGGAGCTTGTTGTTGATCATTACCTTGTGGTGGTTGTGGTGGAGCTTGTTGTTGATCATTACCTTGTGGTGGTTGTGGTGGAGCTTGTTGCTGGTCATTTCCTTGTGGGGCTGGTGGGGCTTGTTGTTGTTCATTACCTTGAGCTGGAGCTGGTTCTTGACCTGGGGCTTGTTCTTGGGCTGGAGCTGGTGCTGCACCTCCTCCATTACCATCACCAATATAAACTTTAGCATATGGGAAATCAGCTGTACCACTGACACCTCCACTACCATTACCGGCTTCACCTAAGACTTTAGCTTCATGTAATTTACCCATCTTCATACCAAGTTTTTCCCATTGATCAAAGTGTGCTGAAATATCAATAGTACCACAGTCACGAGCTTGTTGACGAATACTGAAGTATTGTTTGAAAGTAGTATCTCCATCAATAGATGGTCCAGTACGAGTGTTTTCATAAACAGTATATTGAGCTCCATCAATAGTAAAGGCGCCATGTTTCTTATTACCAACCCAATCACCTGGTGGAGATGGACTAAGCCAGTTATCAACAATGTAGTATTCAACAAGTGGATCTCTAGTCCAACCATAAACACCAACATAAGAATATCCAACATTAGAAATATTTTGTTTAACAAGTTTGAAATCTGCCTTCATACGACCAATTTGAGATGGAGTCTTAGTACTATCGAAGGAAAGACCACTACGACATAAATAATCACCAGCACTTTGGAAAGTACAAGAGAAAGAACCATCAGAATAGAAGGTAGCACTGTTATTACCACTATCAGCCCATAATTCATAACCAATACCTCCAATACTACCAACCTTGTTACTAGTTTCCTTAACACTTTCACCAGAGTGAGAAGCAGAACTACAGAAACTTTGAGCAAGAGTAGTAGTAGCTAAAGATAAAGCAACTGAAATTAATTGAGTGAACTTCATTTTTAAATAAGTTATTTACAGTAACTAAATATAAATAAAAAAAATATTTATTTTTAAAAATATTATCTATTATCTATTATTAATTTTTCAACCAGTGAAATTAAATAATATAATATCTAAAAAATTTCTTTATTAGAAAGTTTATATGTACAAATATTATTTTTTTTTTTTTTTTATTTTAACTATTATACAAATAAGTTATTATATGATGGATAAAAGAGAGAAAATAATGAAGTATTTATACACAAATTTTTAAAACAAAATATTTACTATTTAATATAATTTTTAACATGTAAAAAAATATGATCATTTTAAGAAAAATTTACCATACATAATATGATATAATATGATGTAAAATTAACTAACTACTTAATTATGAAAAACGTTATATGCACAAAAGATATTAAAATTAATATTACTTTTAATTTTACTTTTAATTTATTAATTAAAATATTTTATTTAATAAATAAAGATTGAAATATTTTCCAACTATAGGTTTTTATTTAATATATAATTATATAAATGTATACCAAAAATTTAATAAATTTAACAGTAATAATTTTTTAATGGTAATTATTTGAATCAAAATTCAAAAATTATATTAAAATATAAACATTTATTATTAATTTTTAAACATTTTTATTATTAATTTATTTTTTTTTTAATTTTTGTTATTATTGTATTAATATATAAACCTAATTAATATTATTTTTATTTCTCTAATTAATTATAATTGGTTTGAGTCTTTATTGGTTACCGCTTTATTTTTATATTAATTCCAATATATACCGCAATTCATTAGATACTTTTATTAGTATGTCAATTTTTTTTTTTTTTATTAATTTTCAATTATATTATTAATAAACCATTTCTTCATCATATTTTGACATTAATATTTTTGAATTTTAATTTGTCAAATCATATATTTCATCTGAAACTTTTTAATTTATTTTAATTATAATTATTATTTATATAATTATTTATTTATTTATATTAATATTTATATTTTTAACTTAAATTCTTGGTTTTAAATTATTATTAGATTTTTAATACTAAATAAAAAGATATGATAATAATAATAATTATAATAAAAAAAAAGTTAATTATTATTATCATATCTTTTTATTTAGTATTAAAAATCTAACTAAAGATCATGGATTAAATTAATATTTATTATGTCATAATTTTGAAGAAAATATCCCATTAGATTAAATTTTTTATATTTTTATTAACTATTAATTTATTTATTTAAAAAATTGAATATATATAATTGGTGAAAATTTATTTTATTATAAACTCTCTATTTATTTTCCACTTTATTTTATTTATTTATTTTATTTTCATTTTTATTTAGCTATTCATTATTATTTATGCTGGAGATTATTTTTTATATATATCCTTATTATATTAAGGTTCTAATATTAAATAAAATGCTTTTCATTAAATATGATATCTTTCCATAAGATTCCAGAATGTTTTTTCTTTTTTAATATTTCATATAAATATATTCATTCAATTTAAAAATATAATATAATAATAAGAATCTTTTAATAATATATTATTTTTTTTGGTTTATATAATTATATATATAAATATATTATTTTTATTAGTAAAATTTTAATTTATTTTTTACAAAAGTATTATAATCTATTTAGATTTTATAATAAAGAATATTGTTTTACTTTTTTGAAAAATTGATATTTCTATATTTCATTTTAATTTTTTATTTAAACCATCTGAAATTTTCCCATACAATTAATTCAAAATTTTATAACACTTTTATTTCTTTTTTTTTTTTTTTTTTTAAAAAAACATTTTTTAAAAAATTTCTATATTTTAGTTTGACTTTAAAGCACTCGTCACCCGCCGCAAATCCTACACACTATAACTTTCTGTTGTAAACTTGTTTTTAAAGTTCAAAAGGTTTATTGTATACCTTATTAAAAATATATATCAAATGTAACAATATATGCTTGTATTTATACTATATTAACCAATATGTTTGATATAACATATATATACATAAATTTCGCATATTATACATTTTTATTGATATTATTATCATATATTTTATTTTACGAATTATATAATATGAATTTTTAAGCAATGACGTTTAATATTATATTGTTATGTTATGTTTTTCACCAGTTATTTTAAAAAATTTTTTTTAAAAAAAAAAAAAGGTTTTTTTATTATAAAATTCTAATTATATTTCACCAAATTACAAATTTTATTTAACATAAATTATCACTTAAATTCATTTAATAATTTAAAAGAATTTATTACATAAAATAATAAACATGTATTAAATAAATATTAAATCAAAAAAAAAAAAAAAAAAATAAATAAATAAACACAAATTTTATTAACTATGAGTTTGAAAATTTTTTTTTATTTTTTTTTTTTTTATTTTTTTTTTTTTTTTTTTTTTTTTGGAAACAGAAAATTTAAGTATAATTTCTTTAATATATTTGTAACAAAACAAATTTTACATATATTATTTTTTTTTTATTAAAAAAAAAAAAATCATTATTATAAATAGGTTGTTAAAATTATTTATTTATTTATTTATTTATTTATACTATTTTTAATGTACTTAACATTTTAATTAACCGATATAATTATATAAAATAAAAATAAAAAAAATAAAAAGAAACATAAAACTATTAAAATAATGATAAGGCAATAAGACATTAACTGTTTTTTTTTTTTTTTTTTTTTTTTTTTTTTTTTTTTTTTTTTTTTTTTTTTTAATAATTTTATATAGTAAAAGTAATATTAATACAAAATTTATATTAATTATTTAATATATTTAAAGTATTTTTTAATTTTTTTTTTAAAAAAAAGGAATTAATAATATAAATTTTTAATTTTATTGTGTTTTTTGTCTTTTACATCTTTTTAACCTTCTCTCCATTTTAGTTTTAACTTCATTTTTTAAATAATCGTTTAATTCTGAGTTTTGTGGCAAAATTTTTTGCTTTGTTCTTTTGAACTTCCGTTGAACTCTTGATTTACCTCTTGATTTAACTGTTGATTTAACTCTTGATTGAATATTTAATTGTTGAATTTCTTGATTTGTCTCTTGATAAAAATCAAGTTTTTGAGAATTTGACTGAAAATAGAACTGAGGATACTCCTGCATTATAGGTTTTTTACCTATATGAGAATCTAAATGTGATCCTTGTTGGGAATTAACTTTTATATCCTGTTGAGTTTTAGATTTGTAATTATGATCATTTGATGATTGATTATTTTGTTGAATAACAGAAACAGTATGGGTTTTTATTGGATATTCTAAGTGAATATCTTCCTTTTGTTTCAGATAATTTTTAGAATTATTATTTTGAGAAATAAATACTTCATCATTTAATATATTTGGAATATCTTGTAGTTTATTATTCATTTTTTCTTGTCTTTTATTTAAAATATCTTTTTGCTTATTTGTAATATCATCTAATTCTGTTGAAACGTTTTGTTGTTCATTTGAAATATTTCGTTGTTCATTTGAGATATTTTGTTGTTCATTTGAGATATTTTGTTGTTCATTTGAAGTATTTTGTTGTTCATATAAGATATTTTGTTGTTCATTTTGATTATTTGAAATGATTTGTTGTTCATTTGAATTTTCTTGTGAATATTTGTCTTTAATTTCTACGGATTCTGATATATTACCTTGTTGTTCGATATTAGTTCTTAATTCTGTTTCTTCAAATGAAGTTTTATCTAAAATATCATTAAAATTATATTTGGATTGTCTTGTTTGAAGTACTTCTTGTTTAAATTCTGATCGTTCCACATTTAATTTGTCTAAAAGTAATTCATTTTGAATATCCTGTTGAAGATTTTGTTGATATATAACTTCTTCTATTTTTAATTTTAATGCAATTATAGATTTTTCATCTTTTTCTCTTTGTGTATCATAATCACGTTTCATTTTTTTATAATAGTTTCTAAGTTGGTCAATTTCTCCCTTATTATTTTTATAATTTAATTCAACTTCTGATTTATATTCTTTTACTAAATTTGAAATATCTTTATATTTTTTATTCATATTAACTTTAAATTTATTAAAATTTGATTTATTTTTTGTTATATTTTTCTCTAATACATTCAATTTTTTAACATTGTTACAGGATTCACTTAATAAATCATTCATCTTTTCTTCAATAACTTCAATATTGTTACAATAATCACATAATAAATCATTCACCTTTTTTTCAATAACTTCAATACGATTTGAATTGCTTTTAATCATTGTTTGATTGTTACTATTAATAATTTTAATTTTGTCTTCATTTAAATCATTTTGAAATTCTTCGTCATTAATAATAATAGGTTCCTCATTCAATTTACTTTGTTGATCCACCAGTTTTTCAAACTCTTTTTCGATTTTTTCAATAATTTCAGCCATAACAATGTCCTTCATTAATTCTTCCGAATAATTAACTGATCTACTTGCGATATTAATGTTTAAATATAAACTTTGAAAAAGTCTTAAATATTTTCTCCCTTTCTTTCTATAATATTCTTTAGCATTAAAAGCAGCTAAATTAATTTCAATAATATCTAAGGATTGATCTTCAATTAAGGAGTAACAGTTGTAGTTAATTTTATTTGTAGTATCATTTATAATAAAAATCATTTTAAAATCATTTTTATTAACGCCATTTTCATTGATTTTATTTTCACTTGTAATATCTTCTTTTACATTATCCTCTTTTGTAATTTTTTCATTGATAATAATTTCATTAACAATATTTTTTTTGTAAGTTTGTGCTTCTACAATATTTTCTCCTGTAACACTTTCATTTGTAACACTATCATCATTAAGTTCATCAGGCATAGGTTCTTTTCCTTTTTGATTTGAATGTATGATTTTTAAAAATTTATTTTTAGCTTCATTTATTAATTGATTTTCAATTTGATAAATATTCTCTAAATTAGGAATAATAGAAAAAGATAGAAAAAAATTTTTTCGAATTCTACTAGTACATTTAGCATATAGGGATTCATTAGTTTTGCCTTCATTTAAAAATAAAAATTCCAAATGAATTACTTCATTTTTCTTATTTAAAAGTAATATTCTATTAATGAAATTAATGAAAATATGAATATTTTCTCTAAATATTTTCAAAATAATTTTCTTTGTAATAGAACCAGCGTTTTCGGTCATCTTTTGTTAATAGTTTATATTTAAAAAAAAAAAAAAAAAATTATAATAATAATAATATTTATATATATATATAATATTAAAATATATTTATATTTAATAACTCTTTTTTTTACTTTTTTTTTTTTTTTTTTTTTGAAAAAATTTGCTGCTTTTATCTTTTTCATGGTATAATAAAGAAATTTATTTTGAAGTTAAATAACTTCAAAATAAATTTATTTTAATAAACTTCATTTTTTGTGAAATAAAAAATTTATTTATTTATTTATTTATTTAATAAAATTAATATATTTCAAAATTATTTTAATTAATTAAATAATATATAAAAAAAATGAAATAATATCTTTAATTAAAAATTCGAATAATTATTACTTAATCAATTATTTTTTTTTATTTATATAAATATATATAATTGTTATTTTTCAATACAATAAAGCAAAATAAAATTAAAATATTTCTTTTTTATAAAATATATTAAATTAAGTTTAATTTTTTTTTTATTGAATAAACTTCAAAATATTAGCTTCACCTCAATATCAATTTTTTTTATTATTATTTATAAAATTTGTTATTCGTTATATTTTATCACATAATTTTTTTTCATTAACTATTTCAAAATATTAACTTCATCTCAATATAAATTTTTTTTAATATTTATAAAATTTATAATTCATTATATTTTATTTCATCATTCATTTTTATTATTGATAACATTATTGTTATATCAATTTTTATTTAATGTCAAATTTATTATTTATTTTTATTTTTATTAACTCATCAATTTAATTTGGCTATCAACTGTATATTAAGAAATTTAATATTGTAATTTTAATAATTAATTAATATCCATCATTGCTACAAATTTCAATTGTTGACTTATAAACTATTAATCATAAAAATATTCATCTTAAATACTTATTTTTTAAAAAAGTAAATATATAAAAATAAAATATCTTTTAAATTACTATAACAATTATTGATGATTTAAAAAAATTAAAAAAAATTATTTTAATAATAAATAAATAAATAAATTGAGATATACAAGCTATCATTAGTTTTTTATTTTTTTTTAAAAAAAATAATAATAAAATAAAATAAATATTTTTTATTAAATAGATATATTTTTTTTTTTTAAATTTTATTATTATTTTTATTTATTTATTTATTCAAAATATATTTTAAAAATAATTATATATATACTGATATGAAATGAAAAAAAAAAACCTTAATTATTAATTAATTATTTTATTAATAAATCAATTAATCACTTGATTAATTATCATATGATTTATAAAATGATCCAGAAATAACGTGATATAAGATAAATTTATGCAACATCATAAATTCTATTAAATACATAAAATCAATGTAAAATAAAATTTATATCATAAATTTTATGTTATGTAAATAATTTATAAATTAATTAAGTTTTATTTTATTTCATTTTAATTATTTTTATTATATTTTTATTATATTTTTATATGTTCTAATTATTATAAATATTTTATTATTTATATTATACTTTTTAATTCTTATTATTTTAAAATAGTTTATAATTAAAGAGTATTATATAAAGAATAGCTTTTTCTTTATATTTATTCTTTGTAATTTTGCAATTTTGCAAATTGCCATTCATTCAATTAAAATTATAATATCAAATTAAATATATTTTTTTTATTAATAAAATTAATTTAGTAATATTCAATATGAATTTAATAAAATTTAGTAGTTAATTAAATAAATTTAAATTATAAAATAAATAAATAAATATTTAATAAATAAATAAATAAAATTATATTATTTTAATAAATTTCATAAATAAATTATATAACTTCTCCCAGTAAGAGATACTGAACCAGGCGTACTTTATCAATACATATATTTATATAAAATTTAAAATATATATATATATATATTTTAAATTTTTAAATAAAAATAATAGGTTAAAAATTATATAAATAATGAATTTTTTTTTTTTCTTTTGTAAATATAAATTTATCCATTAATATTTCAATAATATTTTTTTTATGTAAATTAAAATTTAATTATTATTTCAATTAACAATTTATATTCAAAATTTATAGGTCTTGAAACAATTTTTATTAAGCATTTTTATAATTTGTAACCCTCCATTTCTGATATTTCCTATGTATTAATAAATTTTGTTTTATTTTATAATATATATTTTAAATTTTTTTATAAAAAAAATAATGAAAAATGCGTTAACCGGGAATCGAACCCGGGCCATTTGCTTGGAAGGCAAATATTCTACCTCTATTAATGCTATATATATAAAATTATAAAAAAAAAAAAAATATATATATATATATATAATTAAATTATAATAAAAATATTATTAATAATAAAATAATAATTATAAAATTAAAAAAAAATAAAAATAAAATAAAATTCTTAGCAGAAAACTTATTTATTCTTTTATTTATTCTTTTTTTGTTTTTATTTTATTTTTTTAATGCTAAAATACATTTATTCTTTTTTTTTTTGTTTTTATTTTATTTTTTTAATGATAAAATACATTTATTCTTTTATTTATTCATTTTTTTTGTTTTTATTTTATTTTTTTAATGCTAAAATACAATAAATAAAAATATACGTTGAAAATAGTGGCGTATTACATATATTATGCACATTGTACAAAATTTTATGATGATTATACATAAATTATGTCGAAATGCTTCACATTCTGTAAACATAAAATTTATTACATAAATTTTAAGATATGTTAAAATTGAAATAATTTATAAATTTCTTTTTATTATTTTTAAAAATTACTATTTTTATATTTGATATTTCATTCATGAATTTTTAATATAATATATTGCTTAGCAATATATAAAGTGTCCGTGTCCGACGCTTTTTCTAATATCATTAACTACTAGAAAAAGCTTTTCGGACACTTAAAAAATGACTAAATTTTATATTAAAGATAAATTAGAATTTATTGTAACTTTTGCTCATAATTATTGGGGCTCTCTTGTATTCAATAACTGTACTAAACTATGGCCAGCGGATTACTGGTTATGGGTTGGCAGTATTGAACAAGATCATGAGTCCCTTGACCATGAACACTATCATTTTTATTTAAAATATATTGGAAAAAATAAAAAGGGATTCTCTACTAGAAAAGAAGATATTTGGGATGTACCATTATTACTATCCACAAAAGAGCATTTCAAAAAATATGATAGTGATGAATGGCCTTTAGATAAAGAAATAAAAAAATGGAAAGAAGCCATCCTAATATCAAATTTAAAAATCCCAAATCAACTGACGAAACAAAGGATTCCTACCATATGTTGGATTACGTTACTAAGCAACGTAAAAATCTTCCTGAAGAAGAGTGGAAGATTTATTCAAATTATGATTGGAAATCAGAATTAAAAATATTAGAAGAAAAAAAATATGAAAAAGAACAATCCAAAAACTCTCTTAAAAAAACCAAAGCATACAAACTCTCTGAAAAGGAAATCGAATTCTGTATGTGGTTAAGAGACCTTTTATTGAATCACCCTAATCTTACAAAATACGAAGTTCGCCGAAAGATCTTAGAAATACCTGATTTCTCTTGTATTTTTATGTCCAGGCATTTAAACTATAATTCGGTACTTAATGAATACTTTAAAAATAAGCCAATTGAAAAATCTCCTTATTGGGGTGTTTTTCATATTCCATATGAACTTAAAAAGGCTCTTGATTATTTAGATGAATGGGTAAGAAGATGGTACAACAAAGAAGTTAGAAGAGGTGAAAGACCTCGTCCTATTTTTATATCTGGTAAGGGTAATTGTGGAAAAACAAGTCTTATATGTTCTTTAGGTAGTTTTTCTTATTGGTGTACCAACTGGAACTTTTCTAATTATCAGGCTGAAACTTCGTTTAATTTTTTTGATGACTATGACAGAAGGGAGGATTTTAAAGGTAATTCTAGTGATAACAGTTGGGCTTATCTAAAACCATGGATTGGTGGCCAAGATGTTATATATATCAGTGGTAAATTTAAGTCTCCTATTATTGTTACTAATAATAGACCATGTGTATTTGTCTAAAATAATAGTTTCTATTAACGCTATATATTAATTGTTGATGAAGAATAGAATAATAATGATATTTTTAATTAAATTCTTGATAATTTATTATATAAAAATATATTATTATATTCTATACTATTAATAATTTTCTTATATTCTATATTAATAATTTTTTATATTAATTATATTTTATTATTTTAAATATTAATTTATATAATTAATTTATATGATTGGATTTAATAATGCAATTAAATAATATAAAAAATATGTATAATCCATATTTTTTATGAGGGGGCCTTTCTGAGAAAAGAATTAGAAATAGTAGTAAAAAATAAATTAGGAATAGTAATAATTGAAAGGTTTCCCATATTGTTATAAAAATGAATATTAATATTAATAAAGTTATTTTTAACAATAAAATAGTTATAAATTTTATTTAAAGAACTATTATTAAAAATATTTATTATTTATAAATTATATAATGTGTAGTAATAATTTCTTTAGTGTAATTTAGTTAGTTAATTTATCTATTTATTAATGTTCACACTCCTTTTACAATATGAACCTCAACATTGTAAAAGATAAGTAATAACTTCAAATTAAGATAATAGAATCGTTTTTCAAATTGATAAAGAATGAAAATTAAAAATTAAAAATAATTAAAAAACGGAATTTAAAAATAATAAATAATTAAATTATAATAAAGTAATTAATTTTTAGATTATAAACATTTAAATTATAAAAATATTAAATATTTAAATAATACATAATTAATATTAATTAGATTAAAATAATATAAAATAAACAATAATTGTTTATTTAATTGTTTATTATTAATAGTTTAATTTATTATTTATAAACTCATCATTAAAAGTTCTTCACGTTCAGTAAGTCTTCTTATTCTTCCCATATTTGAAGAGTTTTCCATAACATTATCATTAGTATCTTTTCCTTTTATGATCAATCTTAAATTTTTTGGTTTAATCTTGTTTGAACAATTGAATTTGAGATGTCCTGGTTGTTTGCATAGGAAGCAAATGCCCATCTTTCTTTCTTCAGAAAAATGTCTCCTTTATATTTTATCAGACGGTAAGTATATTTTCTCTCTTTGGGACCTCTTTTTATACAGTAAAGATCAATATCCATCTGGACGTTATACGCAGCAGTATTACTGAAAAATTCTACCTTTTCATTTCTTCTGAGTAAGCTTTCTATATTTAATACGGTAACAGTTAACCTAGCAAGAGATCTAGGATTTGGATCGACTAGAGCAGGTTTTTCTCTTAATGATTGTTTTAATCCTCTAATAAACATATATATTTTTGCACTTTCATTAAAGTCAGAGTATCGAACGATCCTTTGGAATTCTGAAATATATTCAAATACGTGCCCATTCTTCTTCTGATAAAGCTTACTATTTGCAACAATGGACTCAATGGTATAAATACCGAAGTTTGATTTTAACTCTTTCACGAAATCATCGTACGAGTTAAGTAACGGACTATTATTTCTACGCAAGCAAGGGACCCATTCCAAAGGTTTTCCAAGCATGTAAGACAAAAGAAATCGTACTTTGCTTTCTTCGTCTTTAAATTGGTTCGACTTTGATTCCATGGCTAATTCAACCCTAGTCAGGAAGCCTTCAAATTCTTCTTTTCTTCCGGTAAATGATGGTGGTTTGTTAACCACTCTGAAGTTTAAATCATTTTCTTGAATGGTAAAAGATAAATATATTCTACCAGAAACGGATACAGAAAAGGAACTTTGTCAAATTTTCAGTGAAGTATTCAACATTGATATTTCAGGTATTGGTAAAATGACTGATTTTTATGAAATTGGTGGTGATAGTCTAAATGCAATTAGAGTTTCCTCGGAAATTGAAAAAAAATTCAGTGTAAAGTTATGAGAGAAATTATGAATAATTCACTATTATGTAATTTTTTTATGTAATCTAAGTAAGCAAATCGAATTAAGAAAGGACGAAAATATAAATAATGGAATAAAAATTGAAAAAATTAGCAAAATGAATTCCAAGACCTTCCCAGTAACGTCTCAACAGCTAGGGGTATACTTCGATTCAATTAAATATGATGATAGTATCATAATATTCCTTTATTTTTATATATAAATGAAAATATAAATATATCTAAACTTAAATTAAGCATTTGAAATTTATTTAAAAATCAAGAGATATTGAGATCAAGATATTATCAGAAAGAAGTAGGAAGTGAAATGCAGGTTTATGGAGTCATTGATGATAATTGTACTCTTGAATTTGAGGAATATTCATATGAAAATGCAACTGAATTTATTCGACCATTCAATTTATCGAAGGCACCATTAATTCATTTTGAATTTATTAATAATGAAGTTTTATTAATAGATATTCATCATATTATATGTAATGGAATGTCTTTTCAATTAATTTTAAAATATATAAATGATCAATATAATTCAAAAATATTAGATGATATAGAAATTGACTTTATAGATTACGCAATATATCAAAATAGAAGACGAAAAACAGATTATTATGTGAAAGTATTATCCTTTTATAAAGAAATGTTTAATAACGAATATGAACAGATAAATTTATATAAAAATAATGTTCATTTACACCCTCAATTACAAATCCAAAACTTATTGATTAGTGATTCCTAAATGGTAGCTCTGGTAGCTCTTAAAACTAATTCCACTCGGTAGCTTTTAAAACTCTATACTGGCGGTAGACCGAAAAAAATCTTGAGCTAGTAGATACAAAGTTATTGTAACTTATTTTATTAAGGAAAAGGTAATTGTTATTGTAAAAGAAACACCAAAATAGATTACAATAACAATACAATAAGATTTTATTTTATTAAAAATTTTTTTTTAAAATTATTTTTTCTTGATATTATATAATTATTAATAGTTAATAACAATTACATCGAAAAGAAATATGAAAACTATCTTCTATTTATACTTTTCCTAAATACATTGATAATATATTATTTTATTTAAATTACATATATTTTAAAATAAAACTATCTTAATGAATTTTATTAAATAATAAATTTATAAACTATAGCTAAATTTAGAAAAATATAATTAAACTAAATACTAAGTAATTTAAATTAAGTACATTTATTATCTATTTATTATTTTAATATTATAAATAAAATCTTTATTTTCAATTTAAAAACAATGTTAAAAGAATCATGATTAAATTTTGAAACTTAATTTTCACAAAATAAATTATTAATTTATTTTGTTTTAAACTTTAATCAATTCATTAAAATCATTGTAAAACGCTATGAAATTACACTTTATTAAATTTATAATTTATAATAAAGTAATAAAGCAATGATTAATAACTAAATTCATGGAATGCTGGTTAAGGTTGCAGATAAGGATGTTACCCTTACATATACTATTATTAGAAAAGATACTAAACTAATTGAGACTATTGTGCTAGTACTGTATATTTAAAATGGAATTACTTATGTTTGGGTACATGATTTCATTTGTCCATATAGATATATTCTACTAAAATTTAATATTTCTAACAGTTATGCATTTGCCCCTAACCCTAACCTACGATTATATAATCTAACCCTATGGGTTAGATTATATTGGTCATGATTCAAAGGAAAATTACGAAATAATACTCAAAATTTAACTGCATTATATTAACAAACATAATAACAAATATTCTGAATAATTGCATTAATATAGAAGTACTCAAAAGGTGTTAGGGGTAGTACTAGAAATATTCTCAGCAGTAATTTGAATGCCAATACTTAAACACTCAGTAAGATCGTGAATACTTTTATCATTAGATGCAAAACTCACTTCTATCGATACGCTAGTAGATACCTTTACGACGAACAGGCAAAGGTATACTACGTTACCGACCATAGAAAAGGAAGTGCTGCTCTGTGGTATTAAGCTAGCCGGAAGGAAACCCAATAAAGACGTCTCGACATAGCGAAGTTGTTCAAGGAAATGAGGGCTAATTTTCAATTAGAAGAAGATAAGGAGCTAATGAAATCTAAGTTCCTAAAGCTAATGCATGAATAAGGGGAAAGTCTACAATTATTTAGTGGAGTTCAACAGACCCACCAGTGCGATTGACTGCACGGAAGAAGGAAAGGTATATCAAACTACCTAGTTCGATCATCAGTACAAAAGGAATTCATGAAATTAGAATCTGACAACCCTACGAAGATCTCCCTAAAGGACCTGATTCGCTGTGATCCTCTGTGACCTAGACCAGAAAAGTATTATGACGAAAAATTGGAAAGAGATTGTCGCCAAGATAACCAAGCTTTAGTTGCCGCTTTATTGGGAATTTATAGCACCGAATATAGAATTTTTGTAAAGAGAATAGAAGAAAATGGAAAGAAAAAGCACAAACAATTCCATCTTATTTAAGGAAAAAGGTTAAGACACCCAGGGAAAAGGAAAGGTTTACCAGAATTGACCCCTACATACAATAAATAAAAAAAAAAAAAAAATTATTTTTGTTTTCCGTTCATTTCTAACAATTTCTATAATGTTAATAGAAAATTAGTTTTATATTAAAATAAAATTTGAATCAAAAAAAATTTGGTCGAGAATCCGGGCGAGAACATAAAGTTTGAATAAATCTATGATGTATGTAGTGGTTAATTTTTAAATATATATTTTTTTTTTTTTTTTTTTTTTTTTTATAAAACATTTAAAACTTATTCCATTTTGATAATAGTAATAAAATAGCAAGCAATAATAAAAATATTATTGTTAAAATATTAAATTTTTACCTATGTTACATAAGCATTGAGAAGTTTGTGAAACATAAAAATAAAAAAACAATAGAAGAAATTGATATTATAAACAACCTATAATTAATAAAAGGAAGTCTATTTCTAGTAGACATTCCACTTCCTTATCATATTTGTTAACTGATTAGGACAATTAATTTCTAATCAGTTACTTTGTTATATTTCTAATCTGCAAGGGGATTAATGTAATATAAAAACTAAGAAATAATTAATCCTTCCAACAATCATTAATAAATATTATAATTAATATTAAAAGAGTTTGTGCATTATTAAAAAGAATAAATTAATTCACTCACATAATCCTTATTTATAGAGTACGGCTGTTAGATAAAAAACTCTGCTAAATTGCTTCTCTATAATATAACCGAATAATTTAATTCCAATTTTTTTAATACTATTCAAGTAATTTATTAATTATTAATAAATATAGTATATCATTTATTTATTTAATAATTATTTATTTATTTATTTATTTATTTATTATTTATAAAATAATAAGGTAATTACAAGGATATAAAATTAGGGTAAAATTAATGACATTTATACACATGTTGTGGCTTGATTTTATTTATCATTTGATCAAAACTATTTCTAATTTACATAAAAAATTGCGAATAAATTCAATTACAAATTTATAAAAATAATTGCTAATACTTTAATTAAATTACGAATTTTAATTTATTTATTTCAAATAATTTATTTTATTATTTTAAATCAATATTTATAACATTCCCCACTCAAACTTATTTTTAATATGATTAAAATATGAGTTTGGAATTATTAATATTATTTATTGTTTTTTAGTATTTATTATCATTACTATTAAATTTTCTTTTATTTATGTTGAATATATTTTTATCATTTACTTGACGATACGGTTTTGTATTCATAAATGGATGATATGCTGAGCAACCCCAACTATACACATGATCATTTGAAAGTAAAAAATTAATGAAAAATGAAATATTATTATTAAAATTGTTGTTTAATATAAAATTATTATTAGTTGTTATCATGTGATTATCCATTGTTTCTATGTTATTTATGGATTCATCATCGGTATATTCAATGCTATTAATGGAATAATCATAATAGTTATTATAAAGTTCATTGAAGGAGACATAGTCATCGTTATGTTCGATGTTTTTTAATGATCCAGTTTGTTTTTTGTAATTATATTTATGTTTCTTTTGATTGATACTTTTGTTTTTGTAATTTTTTGAGTTTCGAATTCTTTTGTTTGTCTTCGCATTGAAAAAACATTCGTCAGTGGAATGTCCGTTGATTTTACAAATGTGACAAAATTTCTTGTTGGAAGGATAAGATTTTGAGTTGCGTAGATTTTTAGTATGATGGTAGACGTGGTTAAGATCATAATCAAGGTCCATGTTGTCTTCTTGAGAATTTTGAATATAATTGTTGTTTAAACTAGTGAGTCTATTGGACTTACTATTATATTTTCTAATAAAAATCTTATTTTTGATATCATTGTAGAATTCAATCAGGTTGACGTCTGCGCTAAAATTGACAATATTTTTGATTTCATTTGGAAGAGCATTGTGTAAAATTGTGAGTTTTTCTAAATTGTTTGGATTTAAATTTGTGTCATGTAACATATTGAAAAGTTCCATAATTTCATTTATGACATCCATAGTGTTATTGATGTCACTTGCTTTAAGTTCATAGAGCCTCTTGTACCAAATATAATGTTCTTCTTCTTCGTCTCTTTCGTAGAGTTGTTTAAGTTTCTCCATTTTTTCAAATACTTTTTCTCTCCTTTCGATAAATTTTAAAACTTTATCTGTTACATTAGCGATGATTATGGAGTTAGCCATAGCGTCGTTGGCAACCGCCTCTTCTATAGCGTTCTGTTGTTGAATCAACTGTTCTTGAATATTTTGGATATTGGCTTGAAGTTCCCGGTTATTTTGATTATTCTCGGCCTGAGCTTGTAGATTTTGGAGATCATTAATTAATTGATTAAAGACGTTGGTTCGTTCAGCAATGATGTCGACTTCAGTATATTGGAATAGTCTCTTTCCTTTAAGGAAATTTTGAATAAAGAGGTACCAAGTACGAAAATTTTTTCCATTGAGTTTTTGGACAAAAGGTGTAGTAGTAGTGGCGGCGTTCATGGTAGAAAAAGACTCTTAATCTAATAAATATAGTATATCAAATTTATTTATTTAATAATTATTTATTTATTTATTTATTATTTATAAAATAATAAGGTAATTACAAGGATATGGTTGAAATATAAACAATAATTAAGTAAATTATATTTAAGAGAGTAACTAGACGCGCACTCAACAAGTTAGAGTAGAGGTGCTTAAACAGTTTAATAGCTATTTCAAGAAGGTAGTAGCTTGTTCAGTTGAAATTCCTGATGAGAGATTCGGGTTAGGAAAGTGATATAGAAAGTTGGGCTGAAGAGTTTAAAAGAGTAATGGATCCGTCAGATATGAGGAAAGGAAGATTTTTTTTTCTTGTGCAAAAGAATGTGTTCAAGGAAGATTAAAGGGTGCAATAAATGAATTAAATGGAAGAAGAAAAAAATTCTAAGTACCCTTCAATAGATGAAATAAAAGGAGACCTTGAAAAATATTTAAATATTATTCCTTAAGAAAAATGATTTAATTTGAAAGCTTTGAAATTTATAAGAGGAGAAATTATTAAAGATTTTAACTAGAGATACAATAATTATTATAAAGATTTAAAAGAAGTAAAATCCTCTATTACTATCCAAGATTACACTAACTCGATTGCAGGGAGGCTATTTACTCAATCACATACCTCTAAACCCAAATATAATTATAATTTAACCCTGCAAATATAATTTTATTATGAAGTAAAAATTTTATTTGAGAAATTTAATATTTTCTTTCCATTTAAGTCTTTGGTAAATATATCAGCAAGCCTATGCTGGAATCAACATATTCTATTTTAATAATTTTCTTTTCAATATAATCCTTATTAAAATGATATTTAATATCAATATGTTTTAACTTCGTATTTAATTCTCCACTTTTAATACTTGTCTTACTTGCTAAATTATCCGTATAAATTGTATTAGTTATATTAAATTTGAGTAGTTCATATAAAATATTTCTTAACCATAAAATTATTTTCAGACATTCAGCGGTACTAATATATTCTGCCTCTGTAGTAGATTGTTTTTTTTAGAAAACCAAATTAAAGGCGAGTTTCCTAACATAATTATGAAACCAGAAGTAGATTTTTTATCTATTATATTGGCAGCATAATCAGCATCAGAATATCTAGTAATAGTTCCTATACCATCATAATGTAATTTATAATCTATAGTACTTTTTAAATAATATTTGATATTGCTTTCCAGTCGAATATACAGGGATTTTCAGATTTTCTTGAAGTTTTATGTACTGCATATGTAATATCTGGTCTTGTACATTTTGTTAGAAATATTAAATATCCAGTAGTATTTTTATAAATGGTATTATTAAATGGATCTTTAATGTTGAATTTTTCTAATAATTTTATAACAAATCCTTTTTGGGAAATGATGAATTTATTTTTAACTTTGTCAATTTTTATTCCAAGAATGTATTTTATTGTTTCACATTTTGAAATTTTAAATTTTCTTAATTTTATTTATTATAGAAAAAATTTCATTATTATAACCTGTAACAATCATACTGTCTACGTATATGCCTATAATAGCGATTAAAGCTCCATTTACTACCTTTTTAAAAATACATTTCTCATAAAAGTTGTAAAAGTCCGTTATCAATGAGAAAATTTGTAATATTTATATTCTATTGTCGGCCAGATTGTTTTAGGCTGTACAATTCTTTATTTTATCCAAAAATTGAATTTAGTGAAACTAATAGAGGAAAAGAACAAGTTATTATAAATAAAAAATAATTTAAATTTAATTTTTCAACTTTAAAGAAAAATAATTCAAAAGTATATAGATGCACTGAATACAGAACAAAAAATAAATGTAAATCTTTTATTATTTTAAACGAAAAGAAGGAGATCATAGAATTGTTGAAGATACTGTGGACAAATACTTATCAATTAAAAATAAAGAAAATAAATTGGTTCCCTTAGTTCCAATAGAGGATATATCTATGTTTCATTCACAAGCCTTATTATGTTATTTATATGATGATAATTTCTTAATTTCTGCTAATACTATTTTTACAACTATAAAAGAGGATAGAAGAGCTTTTATAGAATCAGTTATAGAAGGTATGGATATTCAGGAAGATACAATAAAATCAGAATTAAGAAATTTGTTAATAACATTTAATGATGTCGTTGCAATATCTTCAGATGATTGGGAACCATCCAAATTATTACCACATCATATTGAACTGATAGACGGAACAAAACCTATTAAACAAAGAACATATAGGTTATTCCATATCCAATTAGCAGCATTGAAAGAAGAATTTAAAAAAATTAATTGATAAAGGATTAATTTCTCCTTTCCACTCTCCATGGTCGTCTCCTATTGTATTGGTACCAAAGAAAAATGGACGTTGGAGACTATGTGTAGATTATAGATTAATTAATAATATTTCAATAAAAGATGCATATTCCCTACCAAAAATTCAAGAAATATTTGACGTTCTAAAGGATGCTACTATTTTCTCAAATCGATTTATTTAGTGGATATCATTAAATTCCTATGTTTGTTGATGATCAAGAAGTTACCTCCTTTACTATAAAATATGGTAACTATTACTTTAAAGTGATTGCTGTTTGAGTTAATGAATGCACCGGCCACTTTTCAGAGGGAAATGAATCGAATATTTTTCGATTTAATTAATAATTGGTGTACAAATATATCTTGAATATATCTTGATGATATTATTGTTTATTCCCCTAACATAGAACAATATTTATTAGATTTAAAAGAAGTAGTTTATATTTTAAGAAAACTTAAATTAAAATTAAATATTGAAAAATGTCATTTTTATAGGTATGAAGTAGAGGCTTTGGGACATAAAGTAACAAATAAAGGTTTATTGCCTATTAAGAAGAAAGTGGAAGACATTAGTAAGATGAATCTCCCAAATAATATTACGGAGTTGCGTTCTTTTCTAGGTATGTTCGGTTACTATAGAAATTTTATTGAAAATTATGCAATAATATCAGCTCCATTATGTAAATTATTAAGGAAAAATGTAGAGAAAATGTCAGGACATTGGAACATACTGAAAGTTTCAATAAATTGATAAACGCGTTAGTTAATGCACTTATTCTTTGTTACCCAAGATTTGAAAAAACCATTTATCATACGTTCTGATGCTAGTTTTAATGGTATTGGTGGTGTCTTACTACAATTATATGATGATAATATAGAACATCCAGTTTATTTAGTTAGCCGCTCTCTAACCAAATCAGAAAGAAATTATGCCATTACAGAAATGGAGGGTACCGCTGCATACTATTGTATTAATTAATTTAGACCATATATACTTAGTAATCCATTTCAGACAATTTCATATACTGACCACTTACCTTTTTTTTTTTCTATTATTAAGAAGTTAGAACCTGCTACAAGTAAACATGCTCGTTGGTGTAATCTTTTTAGTCAACTTCAAGTTAATATTGTATATCAACCTGGTAAGGGTAATATTATCGCTGATGCACTATTAAGAATTAGAAAAAAAGATAATATAATAGTAGATACATTAATTAATAATAATAATAACGAAGAAAATAATGATGGAGGGAATAATTCTATAGAGAATAACAGTGATAATGATGAAAATAATCTAATTGAGACAATAAATGATGTTGAAAACGAAAAATATATAGATGAATTTATGAAAACATTCTTGAAAGATCGAATAATTACAATAGATAGTAAAACTTATATTAGAGATAATAATAAACTACGATTGGTAATAGATGACTACCTAGAGAAGATAAAATTTATAGGTATGGCCCACAGAACTGGACATGATGGGGTACAGAAGACATACGATAGAATAAAACAAAATTATTATTGGAAGAATATGATTATTGATATCAAAAAGTACGTCTCTCTTTGCAAAATATGTCAATTAACCAGATCATCAATTATTCATTCATCCTTTACTATATAGTCTATGCCAGTTTACTCCAACTGGATTGATTAATGTTATCGCACCCATTAATGAGGGTGTAGAAGAAGAAGAAAAGTTGGTATGTGTATTAAAAGCTATTAGTTCTAATGGAGAACTAGAAAAAAAAAAGAATTTAGAAAAGTTAGAAGGTTTACCTCCTATAGAATATATTCATTACGAAAAGTTTAAAAAGACTCTTAATAAAAATTATGTCGACGAAATTATTCTTCTACTTGAAGATAATATTGAAATAGTTGCCTCATCAACTGAAGAACTGACTCCTTCTAAATTATCTCCTCACAAAGTTAAATTAAAAGCCGGGGCAAGACCTATTAAACAAAGATTCTACCTTTTAACTAAATTAAAATTAGATATTTTTTTAAAAGAAGAACTAACCAAATTGATTGAAAAGAAACTTATTGAACCGTCGTTATTCCGAATGGTCTTCTCCAGTAGTCCTTGTACCGAAGCCTAACGGTAAATGGAGATTATGTATAGATTATCACAAGGTTAATGATGTCACGGAAAAGAATCCCTATTCTTTAACAAACATAGATGAAATCTTTGATAGCTTGGATAGTGGTAAGATATTTATTACGCTTGATCTTTATTCCGGCTATCACCAAATTTTAATGGACGAAGAAAGCGTGGAAATAACTAGTTTTACAACTAAGTTTGGAAACTATCAGTTCAAAGTTATGCCCTTTTGGGTTAACAGGAGCACCTGCCTTAATCCAAAGAGAAATGAACAAAATCCTAGTTCCACTTATTGGAAAATGTGTGTATAACTTTATTGATGACATTCTTATTTATTCTCGCACCATTGAAGAACATCTAGAGCATATTAAAGAAGTTCTTAAGAATTTTAAAGGGTATCATTTAAAAATTAATATTGAAAAATGTAAATTTATGCAAACTGAAGTAGAAGTACTTGGCCATAAATTAACTATAGAAGGTTTTAAGTCCCATAGATAGTAAAGTTGAAGCTATTAGAAACTGGAAATTTCCTACTAATGTTCATGAGCTCAGATCATTTCTGGGGGCATTAGGTTACTACCGTAATTTTGTTAATAAATATTCTCAAATTTCAGCACCGTTATGCAAACTTTTTAAAGAAAGGGGAAAGATATATTTGGAATAAAGAGCAAGAGGAAAGTTTTAAATCACTTAAAGAAGGTTTAATTAATGCACCTATCTTAAAGTTTCCGAATTTAACAAAAAATTTATAATAAGAACCGAGGCGTCGTACGATGGAATAGGTGGAGTACTTTTGCAAAAAGATGAAGAAACAAAAACTGAACATCCTGTTCACTATATTAGCAGAACCTTAACTAAATCGGAGAAGAATTATGGAATTACTGATTTAGAAGGTGCTGCACTATATTATTACTTAACTAAATTGAAACCTTTACATTATAGGTAAAATCCCCTTAAAACAATCGTATATACAGACCATAAACCATTAATAAGTTTATTTAAAAATAAGGAACCACATTATGCAAACAAACTCGTTGGTGTCTAACGACAAGTATGAAGAGGAGTTGATATTCGGTATGAAAGTGGTAAGAAGAATGTCGTTTCAGAAGCTCTCTCTAGAATGAAAAATGGAAATGATAAAGTTGTTTTAGCTACCAATATTAATTCTAAAATTGATGAAACTCCTCTGTTATCTAAAGTAATTAAGGAATTTCTAGAAGAAAAAATTTACTGTAATTGATGGAATGGAATATTTCATCGATGGAAATAATTATCGTAAATTAATAACCAATACTGATTAAAAAAATTAAAACTGTCTTTTGCAGCACATAACGTCGGTCATGAAGGATATTACAAGACATATCAAAGGTTAAAAAGATGCTACTACTGGAATAATATGATCAGCGATGTCAAGAGGGTAGTAAGTAAATGTTGAGAAATGTCAACTCAATCGCCCTCAACCATATCCCAATCCAACGGAAGGAATTTCGATCCCAGTTGAAGGAGCATTCGTACACATGGGTCTGGATATCATAGGTCCATTGATTCAAACGAGAAATAAAAATCAATATTTAATAGTAATTGTAGACTATTTCACGAAATGGGTGGAAGCCGAACCTACAGAAACCATCACAGCAATGGATGTAATTAAATTCCTTATTAAGGTATTCTCAAGGCATGGGGTTCCACAAGTGATCACTACTGGTAATGGAGTACAATTTACTGTGGACATGGCTAAAATATTTCTTGATCTTTATGACGTCTATGTTAAGTTTACCTCAACCTATCATCCTGAAAGCAAAGGTTTAGTAGAAAACAGAAATAAGGAAATAGGTAAGCTATTGAGATTACTAGGAACTAAAAATAAGGATTGGGGTTGAAATCCTTCCTTCCGCTTTATGGGCTCTTCGTACTACTAAAAGCAATGTAACAAAATATTCTAGTTCTGAACTTGTGTATGGACGTGAAGATCAACAACCTTTTGATATTGCAGCTTGTCCAACAAAAGATACTAAAGGAAAAAACCTCAGATGAAATAATCCTTGAAAAATTCATTAATCCCTTATTGATGGACATTAGAAGTTGAAAATGTCAAAAATGAGGGCAATTCGTAGACAAGAGAAAAACAGTATGAACAAAGGAAAAAGCATTAATCCTGGAGATTTAGTTCTTGTAAGAAATCTATCAAGAACTAAGTTGGAGCCATACTTTGTAGGTCCCTTGAAGGTTATAAAGAAGCAATTTAATACAGCTACTCTAGTAGATTCAGGCCTACAATTGAACAGAAATGTTCATTTAAAGAATATAGTAAAGTATAAAGTCAGCTTCATGATAGCTTGAGTCTTTGTCGGAGCATCTTGGTAAAGAGTGACTATAAATTACTTATTTTGTTATGTTTAGACATAACTTAACCATAGTCAAATTTATATTCTTTACTAATGTAATTTTCTTATATTCTTCCCTGAATTAAATAAAAAAAAAAATTTTTTTTTATTATAATATAATATTATAAATTAATTAAATTTATTATAAATATACATTTATTATTTAAATAGATATTATATTCTTATATATATGATTTATAATTTTAAAATGTAATTTCTTAATAATAACCAATTTCTAATGAAATTAATTTAGAAAGGGGGTTTTTAATTATTTAGGAAAAGCAATAATAAATTAAATAAAGATATAACTATATTATTATAATTAAAATATAGCACATAAAAGTCCCGTATATAAATATATAATAAAGTGATATAAAATAGATTTATGAAATAACATAAATTCTATACACATAAAATAAATTTGTTATAATATATTATGATTCACTTGATATTATTATAGATTAAGGCTTACGAAAAATGGATACAAATTACATGTATTTATATGTCTTAAATGTGCCTTAACAATATTAGAAATAACTTAATACATGAATATTCTAAGAACTATTATATTAGTAATGTATTATTCGTAGTTAAAAAACGGGGATCATGCATTTCGCAATGTGGCATATATATATATTAAAATAAAGCCACACATTTTTAAAATATTCTATACAATCATAAATAAATATATAAATAATTATTATTTTAAAAGAAATAATAATATATTCTATTTAAAAGAATTATAAAAAATTATTTTTAAAATTGAATAGTAATAAATTATATATAAAAAAAGGATATTTAGTATTTATTTAATTATTATTTATTTAATTATTAAAAAAACAAGCCACATATAAAATACGCCACATTGTGAAATACACGATTATGAAACGCACTAGATTTATTGAAACATAAACAGAATCAATAAATAATAATTATAATTATAATAATAATAATAAATAATAATAAATAATAATAATTAATAATAATAATAATAATAATAATAAATAATAATAAATAATAATAAATAATAATAATAAATAATTATAATTATAATAATAATAATAATAATAAATATTAATTATTTATTAATTGAAAAATAAAATTTTTAAATTTCTTTTTTTTTTAAATATAAAAAAAGAGAAATAATTTTAAAAAGGATTTATATATATATATATATATATATTAAAAAAAAAATAAATATACAATAAAAAAATGAATTCAATTTTATTAAAAATTTATATAATTAAATATATTTAATAAGATTGAAATTTTGAAAATTAATTATTAATAAATAATAAATAATAAATAATAAAAAGAAGTATTTATTAATAAATAATAATTTTTTTTTTTTTAGAGATTAATAAATAATAATTTTTTTTTATAGATTAATAAATAATAATTTTTTTTTTAGAGATTAATAAATAATAATTTTTTTTTATATATATTAATAAATAATAATAATTTTTTTTTTTATAGATTAATAAATAATAATTTTTTTTTCTTTATAGACTGAAGACTTTTGTTTCCCCCATATATTAATATGAGATGTAATGTTTTAACCGTCATAATGGTACGGCGTCGACGCTCGCCACTCCCCCTCCATAAACAAAGAAACTCCAGAAAGAAGTACTCTACGCGATCCTCAAAAAAAGGGAAAGCAGAGCCCACTACAGCACTACAGGTGGCGTCCTTGCCATTCCAGAGGAACTAGAAACTGTAATCCTCTCAGAACAAGGCATACGCCATATGGGATTCTTAAAGTATTAGAAATATAGAAAACATACCTACCTGAGTATCATTTAACCCCTAGCCTTTCACGCAATACCCAGAGGGAAAAATCGTTGAAGATTTGATACTGACTTGTGGGCGATCCAGATTAATAAATAAAAATAAATAATAAATAAGTTTAATTAAGGTGGATAATTATGAAATAACCATAAAAAAAAATAACCATAAAAAAAATAACCATAAAAAAATAACCATAAAAAAATAACCATAAAAAAATAACTATAAAAAAAAATAAAAATAAAAAAAAAAAAATAGATCGATTGAAAAAATTTTAAATAAAATTTATAAACTTTTTAATTATTTATTTATAAATATTTTTTTTAAAATTTTTTTAATTATCCAAAATTAAAATTTTAATTATTTTATTTTTTTATTAAAGTCATAATTAAATGAATGGATAAATAAATAAATTAAAATGGATTAATTTTTTAATTTTTTTTTGACTTTTTTAAAAATATTTAAAAAGAAATTTTAATTAAAAAAAAAAAAATAAAAAATTTTTAAAATATTTAAAAAGAAATTTTAATTAAAAAAAAAAAAAAAAATAAAAATTTTTATAATAATAAAAAAATAAAAAAAAAAAAAAAAAAAAGACTGGAAAAAAATATAATAAATAGTTTATTAACCTTTTTTAGGTTCAATTTTTAAATTTCTTTTTTTTTTATTTTTTATCCTTTTTTTTTTTTATCCTTTTCTTTTTTTTTTTTTTTATAAATATTTTTAGTTATAAAGAATTATTATAAATTTTAATTTTATAATTATACTTTATTTCATTTTAATTTTTTTTTATTTCTATTATTTTATTAAAATAAGAAATTATAAATATAAATATATATATGTTTTTTTTTTTTCTTTAAAAAAAGTAAAACTATAAATAAATAGTTAAAACTTATTACTACTGATAAAGTATTTTTATTTATTAATTTTATTAATATTTTTTCAATTTTAATAAAAACTTATTACTAGTGATAAAATATTTTTATTTATTATTTTTTATTAATTTTATTAATATTTTTTTTTTAATTTTATTAATTTTATTAATATTTTTTTTATTAATATATTTTTTTAAATTTTATTAATTTTATTATTAATATATATATATATATTTTTGTTATTAGTTATAATCCCATTATTAATATTATTTAATGTTAATACTAATATTAATTTATTGTTAACTTTTTAAAAATTAATCCTGTACTGAATTTTTTTTTTTATGGTGGATTTAATTTTTTTTTTTTAATATATTAATTTAATTTAATTCAATTAAATTTTTATTTATTTAATTATTATTTATTTATTTAATTATTTATTTATTTATTTTTGTTAATAATATTAAATTAAATCAATAGTTTCAGTTAATAATTACAGCAAATTTATTAATCAATTTCCAATAAAATTTTTTGAATGATCAATTTATATTTATTTAATACTAAATATTTAATTATTTATTTATTATTTATTATTTAATATTCAATTATTTATTACTTATTATTTATTATTTATTATTTATTATTTATTATTTATTATTTATTATTTATTATTTATTATTTATTATTTATTATTTATTATTTATTATTTATTATTTATTATTTATTATTTATTATTTATTATTTATTATTTATTATTTATTATTTATTATTATTTATTATTCAATTATTTATTATTTATTATTTATTATTTATTATTTATTATTTATTATTTATTATTTATTATTTATTATTTATTATTTATTATTATTTATTATTTATTATTTATTATTTATTATTTATTATTTATTATTTATTATTATTTATTATTCAATTATTTATTATTTATTATTTATTTATTATTTATTATTTATTTATTATTTATTATTTATTATTTATAAAAAAAAAAATAAATCAAATAATTAAATAATTAAGCCTTAATTAAAAAAACACCATTATTATTATTATTATTATTGGTTTATATTTTAAACCAATTTTATGAATATTTAGTTGTAGTTATGCTAAGTAGTTTTATGAATTTTAGGTCGGACAAACCAATAAATATATTATTTTATTATATTTTTATTTCACTTTTATTGTTATTTATTATTATTATTATTATTATAACTATTTTTGAAGGTTAAAAAATAATAAATGATGTATTTCTATTTTAATTAATTAATTTGCTTTAAATTTTATTTTGTTTTATACCACTACCATTTTTTTTTATTAATATATTTAACATAGAAGTTAAATATAATTTCATCAATTTATTATTATTATTTAAATAAATAAATAATAATGTTCATATATCATATCATATAATTCTTTTTTGTTATTAAATTTTTTTTAACTTAATTTTTTTATTTATTTATTTATTTTTCTTTGTTTTTTTTTTTTTTTTTTTTTATTTTATTTATTTTATTTTTTATTTTATCTTGAAAATTAATAAATAAAGTTAAAAAAAAAAAAAAAAAATTAAAAGGAATATGTTAACAACTACTTTACTATCGAACTATGCATTATCTGGTATAAGAAAAACCAGTATTCTTCCTTTTAAATCCCTAAATTCATTCTATAATTTAAATAATCTTCGAAAATTTGTAAATATGTTAATTTTATTACTAATCTTACCATAAAAGTAATTTATATTAATATAATAATACAATAATAATAAAACTATATATATTATATTCGATAGATTAATTTTTTTTTTTTTTTTTTTTTTTATTTTGTTATTTTCTTTTTAATTTCATTTAATAATTTATAAATAATGAAAAAAAAAAAAAAAAAATACATTAATTGATGTTTTATATGAACAAATTCATTGAATTTATAATTATATATATATATATATAAATAAAAGAAATCAACAAAAAATAATGCTAAAGAAAAACGATTTGATTTAAATAAGATAACACCAGAAAAATTTAAGGAAAGAGTAACTTCAGCTCAACTTATTCACAAATTTAACCATGCCATGCCATATACTCCCGAATATGATAAGTTAATGCAGGAAGTTTTTGGAAATAAAATTGGAAATAAATTCAATGGTAATGACACCAGTTTCAGGTTCAGATTTAAATAATGTTTCTATTGGAGATAATGTATTCATTAATTCTGGAACTTTATTTATGGCAACAGGAGGTATCACCATTGAAGATGATACAATACTTGCTGCCAATGTTCAACTTATTACAAACAATCATGATTTACGACAACATAACATCATAACATGCAAACCAGTTCATTTAAAAAAGAATTGTTGGATAGGTGCAGGAGTAACCATTTTACCAGGAGTTACTATCGGTGAAAATTCGGTGATAGGTGCAGGAAGTGTTGTTACAAAA
>JACVTC010000229.1:0-130859 GCA_016946835.1 Neocallimastix lanati (nom. inval.) | reverse complement strand
TTTTTTTTTTTTTTTTTTTTTTTTTTTTTTTTTATTAGACTAGGAATAAACTTTATTTAATAATATTTTTTTAAAAAATACATGAAATTTAAATACATGAATTATTTTTTATATTAATATTAAAAAACTACGTTATGAGATTCGAGGACGAAAAGGCCTCTAACTCTTCCCATTCATCGAAGATAACTCCATGTGGATGAAAATTATCATTCGAATCTGTATCAGAATTTCTTCTTTGCCTTATCGTTACGACGTCGACGCTCTTGACAACGGTAGGTCTAACACTATACAAATCGATCATGGTGTAAAAATCACCAATCACAATAGGCATAACATTAGTAAGGAATTCCGCAAGCCCCACAAAATATGAAATCGGGAAAGAAGACTCGTTCGAAGGTGATTGAAAAATATTATTAATATATCGCCTTCTTTCCCCAAGCCGATCTTTAAGATTTCAAATACTGCATTTCCGCCAAGAAGGAGACACAGCACGTAAAAATTGATATTATCATCAAAATCTTTCCTCTTTATCATCAGGAATGTTCAATGATTTCTCATGAACAATAAGAGAAAAATTAATAAAAATTTCATCAACAAAGGGAATGAAATGTTGCCTAAATTCTTCAAATTTAGGACATAAAAGTATCCAGTGTGTAAAACTAGGAATGCTGTCTCTCACCACAACAAGGGCAGTATGTTGGGCAATTTTCTGATACTAGATTACTTTTAAACAAACGTTTTTACATCAAATTTGAATCCACATTTAATTCGTCCAATCCAAAAAAATCCAATGAGAAAATTGTGAAAATTTAAGTGATAGACGTTGAATATAATTTTTAAAACCAAATGTTAAATTTCTTGTATTTTGTAGATCTGATCGCAGGAGTGCTTGAATAATGAATATTTTCCCAGTAAAACTTCCCTTATTTTCTCCAGGAAGTTTATTATTGTGCTTGTGTACTGCTAAACTCTGTGCTTTTTTCGTCCATGAATAGTGAGAAAGTGTAGGTATATTTTTTGACTAAATGAGAAATCATACAAGAAGAATCTTTCCACTTTTTAAAGCATCGAATCATCGCCTTAGCACAAAAACTAGCTATAGGAGGTATAGAAAGTTCCTTAGACATATTGTAAATTGAAGTATTGGAGGTTTTATTTTTAAACCCGAAACTCCAATACAAACCTCGATTAAAAGCAGTTTGAGCTTTTTCAGTATTCTTTTTATTTGAACCAAGTAAGGGAGCATAATAAAGAACTGAACTAAGGACAAAAGAAACTAGTATACGAGTTTTAAAGTTGAAAGGAACATTCCTATTGGTTAAAAATCTAAAGAAAGAGTTAACTGTATAATTAATTTTACTATTCATCTTAGCAATAATAGGTTTTAAATCCAACGATTCATTAAAAGGTATACCAAGATATGTATATTGATTAGTGCTTGGTATATAGTTCATACCAAGTCTAAAAGTAGGATTTTCATAATGTCTTGAAGGTATAAAATTCTTTGGTTTAACAACTAGTGTAGCGCATTTATTGATTCCAAAGGTCATTTCATTTTTAATACCCCAATCATGAGCAATATTCAAAAGGTTTTTAAGTGAAGATTTTGTAGGAGCTAATAATACAATATCATCAGCAAATAATCCACCACAACACTTTTTCTTTTCAGTAATCACACCATAACTTTTACATTTATCAAAAATATCATTGATAAATATATTGAATAAAATAGGTGAGAGAGGACACCCTTGGCGAACACCACGGTGTATTGGAAATTCTTTTGAAAGTTTACCATTAAAGTTTGCACGAGCTTTCGAGGTAAGGTATAGATTAGTAATGAATTGAAGGCATTTACCACGAATACCAAGATAATTTAGTTTAGTAAGTATATTGTAAATTGGAACTGAATCATAAGCTTTTTTAAGGTCAAGAAAGGCAAGAAAGGTAAATTTATCCTTAAATTTTCTTCTTTGACAAATTTCACGAATGGATACAAATAAACTAATACATTCTTCTTTATTTCTAAAACCAAACTGTTCTGGTCTAATTATTCCATTAGAAAAAGCATAGTCCGATATTCTTTTAGTGACAATTTTTGATAGAATTTTTAAACCTACATTGATGAGTGAAATACCACGATAATTATTACAATCTGAAAGATCCCCTTTTTTAGGAATAGAAACAATAGAAGCAGAGTTCCATTCATTAGGAAAGTCACCATCCCAAATTTTATTAAAAAGTAATAACAGACACTTTGCACAATCGGAATAAGTAACCTCTTGATTAGAGTCATCCTGAGAAGAATTTCTACTCTCAGAATTAAAAAATGCTTTAAAAAATTCTGTAGGTATACCATCAGGACCAGGTGCTTTGTTATTTTTCATTGAAAGAACAGTTGAATGAATTTCTGACATGGAAATAGGTTGATTAATATCCCATGATTCCTGAGGAGTAGAAGAATTATTAAGTATTCTTTTCCAATAATTTTCATTAAGACTGTGACCAGTTATATCAGAAGCAAGTTCTTCATAGTGTTCTGCAAAACGATTGAGTTGATCTTCTTGGGATACTAGAACATTACCTTCTTTATCTTTAATGTATACAGGTGATTGGGAAGGAGAGTAAGAAGGTTTAGAAATTTTCTTAAGTCCAGACCAACCACGCTGGGCATCATTTTTTAAGAAACATTCGCCGATGGAATGAATCAAATTTTTAAATCTAATATTCCTAATATTTCTTTTAATACTAATGATATAATCAGAAAGAACTCTATATTCTTTTGAGAGATCACAAAATTCTTGAAGATTTGACAAATCATTACTAAGTTTAAAATTTTTAATCCTTTTATAAAATAAATGTTTTTCATGTGATAATTTCTTAATATAAGCAGGACAATGGAACGCTGAACCCTGTAAATTTGTAGGAACTCTTGCTTGAATGTCATCGCCTATTTTATTTGCTGTGTCAAGAAGTTTTTTAATCATTGTATTAGAGTCTAGATTATCATTATGTTCAAATTCATCCAGTAAACATGTGAATTTATTATGAAAGAAGATTGCTTCACGTTTATCCCTACAAATTCGATTAGACCACTTAATTTGTTTATCCCGAGGGGGAGTAACAAAACCATCAGGAGATATTTTTTTACAAGAAAGAATAAGTGGTAAATGGTCAGAGATGTCATTAAAAGAGTAGCATACAGAAGCAATATTCAGATAATTTCTTAATTTATCGTTCACTACTATAAAATCAATACAAGAATTCTTTCCACCATTAGACCAAGTAAATTGATGACCAACCATATCCATAACAAACCATTGAGGGGAAACTCTAAGAATAAGATCTTTGAGTTGTTGCTTAGTCATGTTGAAATCACCAACAATAGCCGAAGGGTTATTTTGATGGTTCTTGAGCCAATTAGCAAAATCAGTTTCCGCTTTTTCTCTAGAGTCTTTGTGTTTTTTGCTAGGGATGTAAATGTTCCCTAAAGAACATCTGACACCCCAAAAAGAGAATATATTTACTGAGAGTATATATCTATATTCAAAATCATCATTAGTGAATTGGCAGGAGGAGTGCACACCTATATAAAGGCCCCTCATACCAGGGATTTTTTTGTCCGCACGTCTCAGTACTGTTCTATAATGATTAAGGAATGGACATGAGTTAGAAAAGGAGTTAAGGAATGAACTATTACCGACTTCTTGAAGACAAATACAAATAGGATTAAAGATTGAATTAAAATTGGTAAGTCCGTCACGTTTTTCAGAATTCCAACCATTTATGTTCCAGCTAATACAGAGGTTGAAATATTTAGTATTCGAGAAAGGGTTAGCATACAGGAGGCTTTCAGAGATGGGGATTGAGGGTTCAGAATAATACCTGGTTCTATTATGATTAACATTGCTAAATGTGCGTATCCTTGAAGTAATCTTCCATTTTATTCTTTTAACAGGTAAGTGCTTAGTAATCAAATAAATAACCTTCAAATAATCCGTACAATTATTATAGTTAACTCTTAGGATGAAGTAGTTTTCCATATTAATATAGTGTTTTTTAACGATTCCATGAACAACTTCATTACAATTTGATATCTTTTTGCTTAAAAATTCCCATAGTCTACTTTCAGTCCAAGATTCAAGATCATGAATGAAAATTAAAACAAATTTATCATGGTCAGGACCATAAAGTCGCAGACCTCTTCGTATAGTTGACATAATAAAATAAAAAACTTATCTATATTAATAAAAAGTAAGTGTAATATAAAAATAAAAAAATAAAATTAGTAAAAAATTAAAAAATTAAAAAAAAAATAAAAATTTATTGCTGTTGTCTTCTCTTTCGTGTATATTGTTTGCTAAAACTTGTTTGTTTTTCTTTCTTTTTGTGTTGACTAGTTTTTAATTAATGATTTTCAATTATAAATTCCTGTTTTATGTAAAAATTTCTGTAAAATAATCATATATAATATAAAATTTAAATGTTAATGAAATAATAGTTGTGAAAAACTATAAAAAGATTCCCATCCGTTAAATAATGTCTCAAACACAAGCTTTGGAGTGAATCAATCTCCTACATTTCCATTTTACAATAGCTACATGAGAGTATAAATAATACTATAGAAAAAAACATATACAAAATAATGCTAAAGTAAAAAATACAATAGATTCATTACAATGATAATATGTAGAAACTACATGATATTATTAATTATACAATTCCAATGTTACTACATATCCAGTTTAAGGCATTATAGAACGTCAAGTTCACTTTCTACAGTCTTCCAGTATTCCAGATTTCTCTCTTCGTACTAGAAGCCACTTTAGAAAGGATAACCATTGATTATCATCAGAATCACAGAAAGCTGTAATTAGTACACCTGATATAGGTTATTCCTTTTCCATCAACCCTCCATGGACCTGGAAAAACAGTCCACTTCATTGGGGAGTTGATGAAGTTGAAATTAAAAAATTAAAAAATTTAAAATGATAAAATGTTCCTTTTTTTTTTTTTTTTTTTTTTTTTTTTTTTTTTTTTTTTTTTTTTTTTTTTTTAACGGCAGCAAACTTGTTTCATCTTTATTAATTAAATATTTGATAAAATACATGTAATAAAATAATAAAAAAAAAAAAAAAAAGATAAAAAAATAAACAAAAAATAAAACACAAAATAAAAATAAAATAATGGTATAATATATTCTAGTTTCATTTAATTAATATCTGTAAGACTTCACAAGGGCATTATTATACTGTAATATAATAATTAATTTTGACTTCGCAATGTTAATCATAATTTTAAGATACAAAATTATGATCTTCATTGGTTGCGCTAGCTCTGCTGGCCTGTCTTACTGTTTCTTCAGCATTGACGCTCTTGGTAGTAGTAGTACGATTCGATTTGAACCTATTGAACAAAGACCATTGCTGGCCAATAGCAATAGGTATAATCGATTGGAGAAGTGCCGCAGTAACCACTAAGAACGGAGTATCAGAATAAGCACCTGATTTCATCTGGCACTTAAATAGATCCTCCCATTCCCTTGTACTGTTATTAATATTTCGACCTCCAAGAAGGAAATTAAACACTTTTTCACACACACTAGAATCAATATACACATTATTTTCAATACTATTACTAACATTACTAAAAATACTATTACTAATATTATTATTACTATTATAACTATTACTATTATTACTATTACTATTATCATTATTACTATTAACAATATCATTTGTTAGGTTGCCACGGTAAAAAGCATTATATAAAAATAAAATTTTATCATTAACTTTACTACGAGTATGATTGAAAAAGGGACAATCAATTAACCAATGACTTATCCATTGTTTATTACTTTTACAACAGGGACAAAAATTAGGACACATTTGGTCCACTATTTTTGCAGCTTTAGCAATTCTAGCATCTAATCTATATCCGCTTCGTGCTCTCAATAGCCAATAGAAACCATATGAAAGATCAGGATAGTCATAACAAAGTTTTATAAATTTTGATGTTTCTTCGAATTTGTTTTTGTCATAAAACTCAGCTTTAATAGAATTGATTTTCATATCTCTTTTCCAATAAAAATCCTTGATTTTATTATCGTTATTACCTCTTTTCTCTAGTTTACGTTTAAGAGTTCTACTTTCTTTTGTCCATGTATATTTTCTAGATTTTGGAATATTATTAACTAAATAGGAAATAATACAATTTGAATTTTTCCATTTATCAAAACATTTGACCTGAGACAAAGCACACTTAGCTGACAATGGAGGAATATGTAAATCTTTTGAAATAGAATATACATTAATAAATGATTTGGCTTTTTGTATACCTGCAATCCATCTTAATCCTTTATTAATTAATTTCTGAGTATTATTTGTTCTCGTTTTATTCGAACCAAGTAAAGGTGCAAAGTAAGAGACTTTACTAAGTACATAAGAGTTAATTATAATCTTCTTAAATGGAATAGGAATTTTGGAATTTGAAAGAAATTTACTAACAGAAAAGAGAGCTTTAGTTACTTTAGAGTTAAGTAATTTAATAATAGGTTTCAACGATAAGCTTTTATCAAATGGTATACCTAAATAGGTATAACATTTAGTTATTGGAATTGGTTGACCAGCAAGATAAAAAGTAGGATCTCTTTTATTTTGAAAAAGAGGTGTGTCTGGTCGAATCACCATCGTTGCACACTTATTAATTCCAAAATTCATCATATTAAATTTAGCCCATTCATTTACCTTCTTAAGCATTTTTTTCAACTTAGTTCTTGACGGTGCGCATAGAACAATATCATCTGCAAAGAGTCCACCACAACATCTAGATTCGCCTAAAGGAATTCCAAGTTCTGAAACATCATTAAAAATGTCATTAATAAAAAGATTGAAAAGAATTGGTGATAGTGGACAACCTTGTCTAACTCCTTTCATAATATTAAAAGATTCCGAATATTGATCATCAATTTTAACACTAGCTTTGGATGTCAAATATAGATTTTTTATAAATTGATAACATTTACCTCTAATACCTAAAGCATCTAATTTATATAAAATATTACCTATTGGAACAGAATCATATGCCTTTTTTAAATCTAGAAAAGCTAGGTAAGTTTCTTTATTATCATTTTTACGCCTTTGACAAATTTCTCGAATTGAAATAAATAAACTAACACATTCTTCTTTAGTACGAAATCCAAATTGCTCTGGCCTAATAAAATTATTTTTAAGTCCATATTCTGAAATTCTTTTGGAGACTATTTTCGAAATGAGTTTAATACCATTGTTAATCAGAGAGATACCTCGATAATTGTCACAATCAGATAGATCATCTCCTTTTTTAGGAATAGATATAATACTTGCTTCATTCCATGAGCTAGGAAATTCTCCATTCCAAATTCTTGAGTATATCTTCTGTAAACAATTTAAACCAGAAGAAGAATTATTTACTGAATTTTCGTCATCCGGAGGAATTAAAGCTTTATAAAATTCAATAGGAATTCCATCCGGGCCTGAAGCTTTAAAATTTGGAGTAGCCAAAATTGCTTCTCTAATTTCTTCTATACTGATGTCTTGATTTATATCCCATTCATTGTGTCTCGTATACCTAATTGTTCCATTGGAAAATTTATTAGACCATTCGATTAATGCACTATTGATATCAGAATGACTTGAAGCAAGTTTTTTATAGTGATTGTGCCATACTTCTAACTGTTCTTTAGTAGAAGTAGCTAGTTTACCATTTTTGTCCTTTACTGGAGAATTTGACATATTTTTAAATTTATCTACTTTTGCTGTTGTTTTAAGCCATTTCCAAGCTTTCTTAGGGTTATGAGATTTCATATATTCACATCCTGTATTAATCCAATGTTGGTATTCAGTTTTCCTATAAATATTACACATATGATGAATAATTTTGCACATTCTATTATATTTATCAATTAATTCTTCAAATTCATCTAAATTATGATAAGAACCTCTTTTTTTAATGGATTTATATAATTTCATTTTGAGTTTTTGCAAATTAAATATTTTCTGCGACATATGAAAAAAAGATTTTCGAACTTCTGAAATTGACGTGATATTAAGTTCCTTAGCAATATTGAATGAAGTTGAAATAAATTTCTTTGAAATATCATCAATACTAATATTAGGATCTGGAATCACTTCCTCTAATACACTAAAATAGTTGTTGTCAAAAATTGATTCTTTTTCATTTATACATTTTAATCTATCCCATTTAACTGTCTTTTTAGGCAGAGAGAAAGAATTATCTGAATTAACTGATGAAAAACATTTACCCTTTATTAATAAAGGTTTATGATCCGAAATGGGGGGAAAGTCAATAAAAGTACCATATGAAAGTAAATCTAACATATGATCATTGACAATCGCATGATCTATATCAGATTCTCTATTACCTCTACTCCATGAAATTGGGGAGCCCCATAAGGGAAGAATTTTCCAATTACTAAATTTAGAGAGCAAATTACTTAATTTCTCAGTAGGTAAATTAAAATCACCAACCAACATTGAAGGATGAGAAGAGTGACTATTTAACCAAGACAATATTTCAATTCTAGCAGCTCTAGCATGAAGGCTATGGCCACTATGAGGTACGTACACATTACCAATAGAACATTTAGTGAAATTCCAAAAATTATAAGTATACAAGGAAATAATATACTCATAAGTGTTGTTTTCAAGAGAGGCTTGACAAGAATTATGAAACCCAATATAAAGACCTCTTTTACCGGGAATTTCATTATTAGCTTTTTTGAAGAAATGTTTGTAGTTTTTTAATGATACTCGACATGGATATTTACTGCTAGAACCTGAACCATTTCCTGTTTCCTGAAAGCATAAGAAAAGTGGTTTGTACATTGAAATAAAGAATTCAACACTGTCTTTTTTATCAAAGTTCCATCCATTAGTATTCCAACTGACACATAGAGAAAATTCTTTAACTGTATTATTATTAATATGAGTGTTATTAATATTATTGGAATTATTATAATTGATTGAACTGAAATTTGAATTTGAATCTGAGCTTGAAACTGAATTTAAACATAAATTTGAAATTGAACTGGAACTTGTACTTGAACTTGAACTTGAACTTGAACTTGTACTTGAACTTGTACTTGAACTTGAACTTGAAATTGTACTTGAACTTGGACTTGAACTTGAACTTGAACCTGTACTTGAACTTGTACTTAAACTTGTACTTGAACTTGAACTTGAGCTAGTACTTGAACTTGAACATGAATCAGTATTTGAACTTGAATTTGAATTTTGACTTGAATCTGCATTTGAATTTGAAGTAGTGAATAAGTTGATATTATAAGATGAATTCACTTTTTCTGATAAGGCAAAATGTTTCCTTTTGAGTGAAGAAAAACTGTATTTATGATTCCTTTTGCTACAATTAATAACATTAATTGAAGCACGTTTGAAACTATTAACAATACAATCAGTAATAGATGTTAATTCTTCTTCATTACCTACTATTTTAATTTTAAAGAATGCATCAATAAAATTAGCAATACGTTTAACTGATAAAACCTTATCATTTAATTCATTCAGAGTTTTCTTTAAATGTCTTCTCATTTTGATTTCTGGCCAAGATCGAAGTCCGCGGATAAAGAGTAGTTTCGTATTCTCCATTGGTATACCGTGGCACCTTGAACCTCTTAGAATGAAATTCTTATTTCTTATAAATTGGATTTCCATAATAGTAATAAAAAAACTAAAAATTAATAACTAAAAAAAAAAATAAAAAAAAGTCAATTTTTAATATAAAGTCTTGAGTATAATGAGAATTGTAATAATTTTATATCTTTTTGGAGTAAATAATTTCGATAATTAGTAGTTTGTTGAATGATTGAAAAATAATTTGATTTAGCACTTTTTTCAGTATATTATTTAAATTGAATATCATAAAGTATTTAATGACTAAGATTGAATTGATGAAATAAAATGGCACAAAATTAGTAAAGAGTTAAATAAATTACTACAAGATTTAGAGTGAATCAATCTCTTACAACGTGATACATGAAATATAAAGTTGAAATACAATTGAATACAATAGATTCTTACATGAGAATAGTAATACTACATGAAAATAGAATTTTTTTTTTTTTTTTTTTTTTTAACGGCAGCAAACTTGTTTCATCTTTATTAATTAAATATTTGATAAAATACATGTAATAAAATAATAAAAAAAAAAAAGAAAAAAAATAAACAAAAAATAAAACACAAAATAAAAATAAAATAATGGTATAATATATTCTAGTTTCATTTAATTAATATTTGTAAGACTTCACAAGGGCATTATTATACTGAAGTATAATAATTAACTTTGACTTCGCAATGTTAATCATAATTTTAAGATACAAAATTATGATCTTCATTGGTTGCGCTAGCCCTGCTGGCCTGTCTTACTGTTTCTTCAGCATTGACGCTCTTGGTAGTAGTAGTACGATTCGATTTGAACCTATTGAATAAAGACCATTGCTGGCCAATAGCAATAGGTATAATCGATTGGAGAAGTGCCGCAGTAACCACTAAGAACGGAGTATCAGAATAAGCACCTGATTTCATCTGGCACTTAAATAGATCCTTCCATTCCCTTGTACTGTTATTAATACTTCGACTTCCAAGAAGGAAATTAAACACTTTTTCACACACACTAGAATCAATATACACATTATTTTCAATACTATTACTAACATTACTAAAAATACTATTACTAATATTATTATTACTATTATAACTATTACTATTATTACTATTACTATTATCATTATTACTATTAACAATATCATTTGTTAGGTTGCCACGGTAAAAAGCATTATATAAAAATAAAATTTTATCATTAACTTTACTACGAGTATGATTGAAAAAGGGACAATCAATTAACCAATGACTTATCCATTGTTTATTACTTTTACAACAGGGACAAAAATTAGGACACATTTGGTCCACTATTTTTGCAGCTTTAGCAATTCTAGCATCTAATCTATATCCGCTTCGTGCTCTCAATAGCCAATAGAAACCATATGAAAGATCAGGATAGTCATAACAAAGTTTTATAAATTTTGATGTTTCTTCGAATTTGTTTTTGTCATAAAACTCAGCTTTAATAGAATTGATTTTCATATCTCTTTTCCAATAAAAATCCTTGATTTTATTATCGTTATTACCTCTTTTCTCTAGTTTACGTTTAAGAGTTCTACTTTCTTTTGTCCATGTATATTTTCTAGATTTTGGAATATTATTAACTAAATAGGAAATAATACAATTTGAATTTTTCCATTTATCAAAACATTTGACCTGAGACAAAGCACACTTAGCTGACAATGGAGGAATATGTAAATCTTTTGAAATAGAATATACATTAATAAATGATTTGGCTTTTTGTATACCTGCAATCCATCTTAATCCTTTATTAATTAATTTCTGAGTATTATTTGTTCTCGTTTTATTCGAACCAAGTAAAGGTGCAAAGTAAGAGACTTTACTAAGTACATAAGAGTTAATTATAATCTTCTTAAATGGAATAGGAATTTTAGGAATAGATATGATACTTGCTTCATTCCATGTGGTAGAAAATTCTTCATTCCAAATTCTGGAGTATATCTTCTGTAAACAATTTAAACTAGAAGCATAAAGAATCAATTAATTAGAGTAAATATTTATTATAAATCAACCTTAAAACAAGAATAACAAATAACAAATAATATATAATAAAGAAAATATTTAAAATAAAAATAAAAATAAAATTAAGGTACTTTATTTTTTTTTTTTTTTTTTTTTTTTTTATATTATATATTTATTATATATTTTATTAGATAATAATCTTTATTTTTTTATATATAATTATTAATATGAAATACTTTAATTAAATAAATCATAAAAATATTAATAAAAGAATATATATAATTTTAAATAGTATTATATATAAATAATTAATTATTTTTATCCTTTACTATATATATATATTTCTTTTTTTATTCTTTCTATTGAATAAAAAAAAAGAATAGAATAAATAATATTAGGATTTAAAAATAATACATAATTTATATATTACTATTATGCATAAATCTTATAAACTTTTAACAATATTTTCATTTTTTTTTTAAATATTATATTATTCATATATAAAAGATTTTCTTCTAAATTATAAAAAAAAGATATAAAAATATATAAAAATAAATATTATATATTTTTTAATTTTTTTTTTTTTTTTTAAAAAAATATTTATGTGTTCATATAATTATTTTCCTTTTACATATATAAAGAGGAAATAATATTACTTAAATATAAAGATTTTTTCTTATTTTAATTTTAAAATAATAATCTTAACTTAATTTTTTTTTCTTATATTTATATTATTAGAAATTTAAATTTATTTTATTTCATTTAATGTGGAAGAGATTCAGTACTGTTAATAGCCATTGGGTTGTTTCCATATTCCATAGCAGTAGTATGATCTTGACTACCGTTTAAGGCTTTAATGTTGAAGTAATTGAAGATTCTGTAACAAATAGAAGCTAAAATACCACCTACTAAAGGAGCAATCCAGAATACCCAATGATCATCCCATTGGTTAGCAACAACAGAAGCACCAAAGGAACGAGCTGGGTTCATAGAAGTACCAGTAATTGGAATGGCAATAAGGTGACCAACAAAGACAATGGCACCAATAACAAATGGGGCAACATTTCTGGCATTGTTAACTTCAAGGGCGAGCATATGAACAACGAAAACTAAAAGGAAAGTAAGAATAAGTTCAAGGAAGAAACCAGCAGTAACGGATCTACCATCTGGAATACCATTAGCACCTCTTGTAACACCATCGTGTGGTTTTGGGAAAAGAATCTTTGCAAATAAGGCACCAAGCATACCACCACAAATTTGAGCAATAATATATAAGACAGCTTTAACTATTGGAACAGCTCCAGAACAGAAGAGACCTAAAGTAACAGCTGGGTTAAGATGTCCACCACTAATACGGTAGAAAGCCCAAACCATACACATTAAACCAACACCAAAACCAAAGGCAATTTGAAGTTGAGAAGCTGGACTGGCACCAGTAGCATAACCTGGGTTAATAACAGTACTATTGGTAACATCCTTTAAGAAAGCAATATTGTCTACATTTTCAGTTTGCATGGAATGGAAAGCACTATTAACAGAACTGATACCCATGAAGACAAAGAAAGTAGTACCAACAAATTCTTTATTATGTAAATTTTATTATTTTAAAGAATAATAATTAATATTTATATATATATAATAAAATTTTTAAAAATTATTATTACTTTCACTTTTTAAAATTTATATATATATATCTTATTCCATTTAATGCCATTTTTTTCATAAATAAATATATACATATCTAACACTATTAATACTATTGCTTTCTTTTTTTTTTTTTTTTCCATAAAAATATATATATATATTTTTATTTTTATTCTAATTTAAAATATTATATTCACGATAATATTAATTTAATTGTTCATAGCTATTTCCCATTTTTTCATTTATTATATTTTCTATTTTTATTTTTTTATTACTTATTATTATTTTTATTTCTATTTTTATTTCAATTTTTATTTTTATTTTTTTTTTTTAAATATTTCTATTTCTTTTTTTAATAGACATTTAGAACTTTTTCTTTTTATTAAGAAAAAATAGCACTGTATATTTTTAATATGTAAAATCTTACCTCCAAGAGCAGAAATACAGTCTCTGATAATATCAGACTTTGAGTCTTCACCACTATATTCGTATTGCTTCATTTTCAATTATCTTTTAAAAATTTATATATGTTAAAAAAAAAATTCTATCGATATAATTTTAGGTATAATTTTATAAATATGTTTTTTAAATAATAATTAATTTAAATAGTATATATGATAGATAAAAAATATAATTAAATAAAAAAATTAAACAGAAAAAAAAAATTTTTAGAGAAAATTAAGATATATTTATATGTTTTTTTTTAAAGTATATATATATATATAGTAATTCATAATATTTAAATTTATATTTTATTAATATATCTTTAATATCTATAATTTTATTTTAAGTATAAATATAATATCTAATAATTAAATATTTAATATTATATATTAGTAATTTAATTGTTTAAAAAAATTTTTTTTATATTATTTTATTTCACATATAATACTTTATTTCTTTATTTTATTATTATTAATATTATTTTATTATTATTATTATCCTAATTTTATATTTTATATTTTGTTATTACTTTATTTTTATATTTTAAAATTTAAATTATAAGTAAACATATTATAATAAATAATTAAATAATAAATAATAAATAATAAATAATAAATAATAATTGAATAATAAATAATTGAATAATAAATAATTAAATAATAAAAAGAGTATTTATTAATAAATAATAAATAATAAATAATAAATAATAATAATATATAATATTAATTAATAATAAATAATAAATAATAAATAATAAATAATTGAATAATAAATAAATAATAAATAAAAATAAATAAATAATAAATAAATAATAAATAATAATAAATAATAAATAATAATAAAATTATTTTTTTTATGTATTTTTTTTGTATTTTTTATTTTTTTTTATTTTGTATTAAAAATTTAATTCAAAAAGTTTTTTAAATATTAAATATATTAATATATTATAGAATAAATTTTAATATGTGAAATAATTTTTATTTAATTTGGTTTTTCATATATAATCAATTTATTTCTATATATATAATTTAAAGTTTTTTTTTTAAAAAAGAAATTATGTTAAATATATTTTTATATTAATTCTTAAAGAATTAATTATTTATATATTATTATTCAAATAATATCTAATATAAATATATTAAATAAGTATATATATCCAATATACTTCATCATATATAATAAATATATTATTACTATAATTAAAATTTATTTAATTTAAAAACTTTAAATTTATTAAAATTAAAATTTTTTTTTTTTTTTTTTTTTTACTTTTTTATTATAAAATTTTTATGAAATAAAATAAAAATGAAATTAATTATGAAATAAAAAAAAAAATAATTTTTTCTTTTGTTGGATGGATAATCCATTAATATTAATATATAGTCATCTTAACAGAATTTAAATATATTATTTTAATTAACTAAATATATTAAAATTAAAAAAATCTTATATATATATATATTTAATATTTTATATGGAGTGAAAATAAAAAAATAAAAAAAATTTATATTTTATTTTATTTCATTTTATATTCTTTTTTTTTTTTTTTTTTTTTTTTAATAAAGTTAAATTATAGAAATGTAAAATAAATGTTATATATTATATATTGCATATTAGATATTGTATATTAGATATAACATATTATTTAAATATAAAAATGTTGTTAAAAAAATAATTATCAATTTATAAATCATAAATATTTTTTTTAAAAACAAAGGAATTTTTTTTTTATTTCAATTGAATTAGAAATAAAAAGATAGATAATATAGATGAGGTTTTTATAAAATTATTAATTTTATTAAACATAATTTTCAACTGGAGTCAACAAATAATTTTAAAAAAAGATTAAAATAAAAAATTTTTTTTTATTTTATCTTTAAATTATAAATAGTATGAATTGATTATCAAAATTATTATTATTACTAAAAAAAAAAAAAAATTAGTTTAAATTAAAACGTACATATAATTATAATAATAATTAAATCTTTTAATTGAATTCTTATTAATAATTAATTAATACTATTTATAATTAAAATAAAATTTAAAATTAAAGGGAAAAATTAAAAAAAAAAAAAAAACAAAAAAAAAACAAATAACATTATTATACTTTTATCTATATTTGAGATTCTAAACTTAAATATATTATCAATAAAATTTAAAAAATAAAATAAAAATAATAAAAAAATAAAGAAATAATTGAAAATTAATGAAAATAACTAAATAATTAAATAAATTAAAATAAATAATAAAGAAATAAGTAATTATACAAATTCAATTATTTCAGAATAAAAAATGAAATCAAAGAAAAAAATAATAATAATAAATATTTATTTATATAAAAATTAATAATTGTTTATGAATATATATATAAAGTATTTTATATTTAATAATGATAATTCAATTATTATCTTAATTAGTAAATAATTTAATCTAGTTAATGTCAACATAAATTGTATTAATAAAAGAGAAAAAGGAAAATTTTTTAAAAATATAAGATATTGATCATTTATGTAATCATTATAATATATAGGTATATATAATATGTTTTGTTTTAACGATATAAAATAGATTTATATCAATATTTTAATAAATGAAATATTGATAAATATATAAATATATATTCTCATCAAATTTATTAATTCGGAATGAATGAATCAATTGAAAAGAGATTATTTCGACTATATAAAAATTAATTATTATATTTTATGTCTCAATTTTTTTTTTTTGAACAGTATACAATATTATAAAAAAAAAATTAAAAAAATTGCTATTAACAATTTTTTAATATAATTTAAAACTATGAAAAGGTGATACTAATCAACAAAATAAATAAATAAATAAATAAATAACGATAATTTTATTTGATTGTATTTTTATTTTATTTTTTTTTTAATTAACTTTTAATTATTTAATTATTTATTCCTATTAATTTTTTTTTATTTATTTGTTTCTATTTTGTATCAATATTAATTTTAGAAATATTAAATGATACTATCAATAATTAAAAAAAGCTTTTTTTTTTTTTTTTTTTTTTTTTTTTTTGAAATATTTATTTATAGTCCTGTTAAAAATTAATAAAAATAATTTTTTTTTATTTATTTCAATTAAATTAATTTCACTTATTTTTTTTTTTTTAATTATTCATAATTAAATTATTTTTTTTTTATTTATATATTACTTTTTTAGAATTATATCAAAACTTTTTTTTTTTTCATTTATATAATTAATTATTTAATACTTTTTAATATTTTATATATTTTATATCATAAAAGTAAAAAATAATAATAATAATAATAATAAATATATAGTTTACATTATAAAATTGTTTATTAAATAATATTTAATATATTTAATTATTAATTATAAATTATTAATTATTGAATTTTATTTCATATTTATTTATTTATTTTTTGTTTTTATTTTTTTTTATTTTTTTTTATATTTTAATTATTAATAATTTATATATTTATATTATTGAAATATATAGTTTCTACTATTTAGAATTTTTAAAATCTTAATACGTGCATACATTATGTAAAACAAAACATTATATATATATATATATATTATTATTCCTTTTTTATTTTTATTTTTTTTATTTTTATTTTTATTTTATTTTTATTTTTAAATTGAATTTAATATCTTTTATTATATTAAGATGAATTATTTATTAATATTTATTATTCATTATTATTTTTTTTTCTTTTTTTTTTTTAAAAAAATTCACCCCTAATCATAAGCTTCGATTATTATAATTCATTATATTGAATATATATATTATAAAAAAGAAATAAATATTATAAAATAGAAATATATATTATAAATATATATATATATTAATAAATTAAATTATTCTTCTAAAATCCATTTTTAAAATTTCATGGCTCCCCATTGCTCAATAAATAGAAGAGAGATACAGAAATAATAAAAATAAAAAATAAAAAATTTAAATTTAGTAACATCAAGCAAATAATAATAATAAAAAAAAATTTATGCACTCTTTATATAAATTATTAAATCATTTAGATTTAAAATTTTATATTAATAATTTTTATTTTTATTATTTTTTTATTTTTTTTATCATATAATATTCATAATGCATACATATATATGTAAAAGTCGACTTATATTCTATTATTATTGAACTTTATGTAATGTTAAATAAAAAAATAATAAGAAATAAAATTAGTAATTAATAAATTAATAGAAGATTATATACTAAAAAAAAAAAAATTATACAAATTAATTGTATTATAGATTTACTATTAGTTAATTTTTATGTATAAATTAAAGACTTTTTTTACTAATAAATATTGAGCAAAAATAATATTTACTCTTAGTAAAAAGTCTTAAATTTATACATAAAAATTAATATTTATGTAGTATTCTTATTTTATTTTTTTTATATTATTTTAAGTATATCCTCTTTTATTATTAATTTAGCCCTAAATTTTATTCTTAATATTTGGACAAAATTTATATTTATAATATAAAATTATTTTTTTTTTAATTCTTTTTAAAAATAAATAATAATTAAAAAAAAAAAAACGTTTAATTATTTTAATATTTTTTTTTTTGAAATAAAACTTTAAATTCTATTTGAATATTTTTTTAATTTAATTTAATAATATGGAATATTTCTATAAATAGGGCTTTTCATTAATATATATTAGCATATTAATTAAGGACTATAAATTATATAAATTATCTTAAGACGTATATCAAATATGTTATATAGATGAACTGAGTAATGTACTTTTAAATTTATAGTAATTTTATAATATTAAATTTTAAAATATTTAAATATTTTTTACTAAATGACTATTTAAATATAAACTACTAAATGAATAAATATTATTTAAATCTACATAATTAAAAGTTTTTTTTTTTTTTTTTAATTTAAAATATAATAAAAAAGTTATATATATATATATAATATTAAAAAGAAACTAATATAAAAACTAATAATTATATGTTTAAATAAAATATTTTATAGAATAACTAAAAAAATAATATTTTTTTTATTAATAATTATTATTTTTTGAATGAACACATTAATATTATATAAATAAGATATACATAAACTAAAAAAAAAGTGTAGAAGTAAATATTATTTAGTAGTATTTGTCATAAATGAAAAAAAAATAGTTATTCTTATAAATAATATGAAGAAGGTAATAAATAAAATAAAATAAAATAAAATAAAATATAAAATATAAAATTAAGAAATAAATAAAAAATATAAAACTAAAAATAAAATAAATTAAATATAAAAATTTCCAAATATATATAATCTGTTAATTAATGTCTCTTCACACACCTTCATTTTAATTTATATAATTCTATAAAAAATTTTTTATTTATTTATTTATTTTAATTTTTAAAAAGGAACAAAAAAAATTAGTTTATTTATTTATTATATTCATATTATAATAAATATCTTAAAGATTATATATATATTATTATATTTAGTATATATATATATATATATATATAATTTTTTTTTTTTTTTGTATTTTAATAATTAATAATTTGAACTATAAATTAAATAATTATATCTAAAATTATATAAATTAAATTAATTTTTTTTTTTTTTTGAATTTCAGATATTCCAATTTAATGAATTATATTCCATTAATAAAAAATATTACCAATTTATAGAAATTTAATTAACTTTATTGTATTTCATTATAACACCATACAAAATATCAAAAATTATTCATAAAATTTAGATATATAACAGCTATAACAACTATAACAACTATAACATTACAAATATAAATATTATATTTGTTATTATTTTTTTTTTCTTTTATTAATTTATTAATTATTTAATTAATTATTAAAATTCTTAAATTCTTATTAATTCAACAACTTTTATTTCAAATTAGACATTCTTTCATATATTAGAATACATTACAATAAACCATTTTTTTAAATGACAGAATTAATTAGAATTTTCAAAAAAAAAAAAAAAAAAAAAAATTGAAATTTGAAATTTGAAAATAAAAATGACCTTCCGTGTTAATTGACTTTTATATAAATGTAAAATTTATATATATCAAATAAAATACACGAAATAAATAAAAAAAGAAATCTAAAATAAAAAAAAATTCAAACATGCATGTTTATAATTATGCAATAAATAAATAAACAAAAAAAAAAAAAAAGGCAAAATTATTTAACTATTAAAAATAATATTTATTTATTTATTTATTAATATTTATTTTTTGACATATATAATATTTCTTATTTTGAAAATTATTTATAGAAATTTTTTTATTTAATGTTTATATATATATAATTTCTGTTTACTATTTTTTATTTATGAACATAAACTATTAATGTTGATTATATATTATAATTTTAAATAGTATAAATTTATGTTGTTATTATTTGTCATTATTTTTTGTTATTTTTGTTGTTGTTTCTGGTATTTGTTATTATTGATATATGTTATTATTATTTATTATTTATTATTATAATTCATAATCTTCATAAATATTTAGTTATATATAATTACAAAGTATTAATTAGTTTAAGTAGGCGTATAAAAATTTATTGCATAACTGTATAAAAAATGTTAATTTGTTACATCTTTAATAAAATAATTAAATATAAAAAATAATTTATCCCAAATTAATTTAATTTAGATGATATATTATAATTTAATTATATTATAATTTAATATATTAAAAGAAATACTTTTCTATATAAAAGTTTAATATTAAATTTCTATTAAAAATGAAAGAAAAAGAAGAAGAAAAAAAAAATTTTTTTTTATAAACAATAAACTTATGAAATCATGAGTTTATTATTTATGAGCATCAAAACAAGAGCATCTAAACAAAGATATTAAAAATTTATACAATATAAAAAACTTTTTTTTTTTTTTTTTATTCTTCCACTATAACTCAAATATCCCACATTAAGTTCTTTTCAAAAAATTTTTTTTTATTATGTGAATAATTATATAATTAATTATACTTGAAAAAAAAATAAAAATAAAAATAAAATAATAGGATATAGTTTTAAAGAATTATCTATTGTTAATCTATTATATAACATATAAAATAAAATATAATATTAAAATAATTAAAAGTAGGAATAATTAATACTAAAATATCTTTTGTATTGTATAGTAAAATATATTATTAATATTATCAAATATGTTGATATAATATGGTTTGAAAAAAAAAATTGAAAAAATTAAATCTAATCCTTCCTTTTTGTTTTACAACGAATCGATGACTATGCTTTTTCTCCAGTCATTATTGGAAATATTAATATTAAGTAATCATAATAATAAAATAATAATAATTAAATAAATTAATAAATTTATTTAGTTAATATTAATAAATAAATAAATTTACAAATAATAATAATAATAAAAAAAAAAAACTATGATGACTTTATTTTTAAAAAATTCCCTTTTGCTATTTCTAATTAGTATATTAATATATCCAATAAGATTTCTTTCTATCTGTATACATAGATATATATAAATAATATCCACAGGATAAAAATAAAAACTAAAAAAAAAAGTTAATAATCTAATGGATAAATTATAAATATATTTTTAATAAATCATAATAATTTTTTATTAGATCAACGGTTTATGATAATAATAATGTAATAACTATATTCAATAACCATTATTAATATATAATATTTTAATAATATATAATAATGAATTAATAATTATCTATTTTAATTATTAAATAATATATAGCTATATAATTTTTTTTTTTTTTTTGTAATTTTTATGTTTTATTATTATTTTATTTATAAGTATATATTATGAGTATAAATGTTTATATAAATTGTAAAGCAATTAAAATGTATTACTTTATAAATTATGAATATATAAATTTTACTATGTAGTATATTTATATATAAATATACAATTAATAATAATAATGATAAAAAAAAAAAAAAAAAAGGCTGGTTAAATAATATTTAAGTATTAAGCTTTTAACAATAGATAAAAATGTTTTATAAAGTTTTTGATTACATTTTTTTTTCTTTTTATTTTAAATTGAAGTATATTAATTTCATTTATTATGAATATATTAAATTATTAATAAATACTGTATTATGATAATTTACTATATAAAAGCTATATTTATAGTGAGGTAAAATAATAATAATAATAAAAAAAAAAAAAAAAAAAAAAAAGACAAGATAAATCAATCATCAATCATTATAAAAAATCCTAATTATAATTATAATAAATAATTATAAATAATCATAAATATAAATAATCATAAATAATAAATAATTTTAATTATTTTTAAAGAATGAATTTCTTTTTCCATAAAAAAAAAGTTTAATTATTAATTTTTTTTATTTGTCCTACGAATGAATATCTATGACATATATTAAATATTTTAATCAAAATTTTAAGTTCACTTATTATAAATTATTTTTTTTGTTATTATTATTAATGTATTTATGTATTTATGTATTATTTTTTTTTTTTCAAAAAAAAAATCTATATATATAAATTCTCTTGGTTTATTATTATTATTATTTTTTTTAAAAGTTTTAATTATTAAAAAAAAAAAAAAAAAAGATAGAAATATTGATATTGATATATATTTCATATATGAAAATATAAATTTATAATATATTAATAACAATGTATGTCATTATCAATATATAAAATAATAATCTTTTTTATTTGGTTAAAAAATAAAATATTGAATTTAATATTAAAATAATATTATGTAAAATATTATACGTTTAATGCTTTCAATATAAAAATATTAAAGGTTTTTGAAAAAGAAAAGTATACAAAGTTTAAAAGTAATATATAAATATTCATTTTTATTATTTATGTAATAAGATAAAAGATAGAAAATATAAATAATGTATACAAATAAGATTTTGAAATAATGTTAATTAATATATTTTTGTTTATACACATACAACTTTTCATATTCCTTTAAAAAAAAAAAAAAAAAAAAAATTAGCCTCCTATTCATTATAAAATTTCAAAGACTTTCTTCTAATTTATTTAATGTATTTATAAAATACATAATGGTAAATAATGATTGATTTACTTTTAAAAATATATATTCGTATATATTACTAATATATTATTACTTCTCTATACATCATTATACATATTTATATATAATATTTATTTATTATCAAAGTAAAAAGTAAAATCTTTATATATATATAATATATAATTGATATTCAATAATTGATAAATAGTTATAAGGAAATCAAAATCAAAATCAAAAGTCAGCAGGAAAAGTTAATAAAAAAAATTAATTATCATTTGCAACTTTATTATATGAAGGAATTTCTAAACAGGAAATAATTAACTTATTCCAATATTTCCTGTTTAGAAATACTATCAAATGATATATATAAAAGGAAAAAAAATATATATATATATATATTTTTTTTTATTTTATTTCATTATTTTATTTTTATAACAATATTATTATATTAAAACAATAAAATCAAATTTATTATGTATAGATAAATGATGATCTACTGAGAGTAATAATTAAATTTATATTAGTTATAGTATTAATATCAAAATAAACAAATAAATAAAAACTCTTCTATCATCTGTCATCTTAATTAAAATAAATAATGAATAATAAACAAACATATAACCAATATTAATTATATTATTAACTATATTTTTAAAATAAAATATATATATATATATATCCTTTTTTTTTTTTAAATAATATATATTTTTTTTTTTTGAATTTTTTTTTTTATGTTATTTCTTTAATTATATATTTACCACAAAAAGTCACATATAAAATAGATATAAATAGCTTCAAAAATATATAAAATTTATGAGGTATATATAATATATATAATATATATGTAATAATATATGAAGTATATGTATAATTAATATAAATACCCAAAAAGAAAATGGTAATACTTTTTTTATTCATTTATTTTTTTTTATTTAATTATTTAAATATAAAAAGTTGATTAAAATAAAAAAAAAAAAAAAAAAAAGTTATTTAATAGTTATTTAATTATTGCTTAAAAGGGAAAAAATAATTTAAATAAAAAAATATTTATTCAATATAATTTATAATATATAAATATAAATGAATTTATATTAATATAAATAAAAAATTATTATTTTTATACTTATTATATTTATATTTACTATTTATTTTATTTTATATATTAAGCCAGTATGATATAATATATAAGAAGAAATAAAATAATAATTAAGCCAGTATGATATAATATATAAGAAGAAATAAAATAATAATTAAGCCAGTATGATATAATATATGAAAGAAAGACTATAATAAATCGAAGTAAAGATAGTTTTATAAGTACAAAAGTCTTTATGAATTAAAAGAGAGATTGATGATTACTTTATTTGAATAGATATATAATTTTATGTTAATAATTAATATTTCTAATAAAGCATAAATGAAACCAAAATATAATAGAAAAAAAAAAAAAAAAAACACTATACTATTTCAATAAAATATATTTATTTGTATAATATACTTAAATTTAAATAAATAACTTTTAAAAATACAAATGAAAATATATTAAATATATTTATATAAGTAATAAATAAAATATATAGATTGTTAAAAAAAAAAAATCTTAATTATTAATATATTTATATCTATTATATATCTTTCTATGATATATTTTATATTTAATTATAATTCTATTTTTTATTTTTTGGTTAATTTATATTAATAGTTTGTAAAAAAAAAAAATGTTTTATACCTAACACCATCAAAGTTAAAAAGAAATTTATCAATTTCTAGTAAAAGGCTTAAAGATAAAAATAATATATTATTATTACTATTACATTATACATACATTGATAGATAAATGTTTTATAATTAAAAAAAAAAAATTTTTTTTTAAAACTTTTAATGATGATTATTAATAACCGTTTATATATATATATTATGAATATATAGAAACCCATTCCTTTTAATTATCGTAATAAAGGTAGCAATGAAATTAAAATTAAAAAATTTATTTTTTTTTCTTAATATATTAATATATTAAAATATTAATAATATTTCTCTAAATAATTTTATTATTATTATTATTATTATTATTATTTGAACAAATAAAATCAATACATTGTCTTTAAATAGGGTTTTTATTTTTATTTTTATTTTTTTTTTTTTTTAATTTTATTTTTATATTCAACAATAAAAAAAAAATTAATAATTGTTTTTTTCAATGAAGATGGCTTGAAAAATATATATATATATAAAGATATTTAAATAATTAACAATTTTTTTTACTAATATTATTAAATAATATTATTATTTATTATTACTGTTAAATTTTAAGTTTTTATAAGTAATATATACACTTTTTTTTTTGTACATGATTTAACCTTGTATACTAAATGAAATTGTACAAAAAAAAAAAAAACATTTTAAATTTGTACATAAATAGTTGCAGTGAAAATTTTAAACGGATGGAAAAAAAAAAATTTTTTTTATTATTTTCAATTTTATCCAATTATTTAAATAGATAAAAAAAAAAAAAAAAAAAAAAAAACGTAAAAATAGTACATAAAATAATAATAGTAATTATAATTAGTAGTAATAATAATTATAGTAAAATATTTTAATAATAATAATTAATAATAATTAATAATAATTAATAATAATTAATAATAATATTTATAAAAAATTTTATTGTTTAAATTTCTTTTTATTTCTTTTTTTTTCAAGCCATCATAAATAATAAATATTAATATTTAATTTTATTTTCATTTTAATAAAATATATATATATATTTTTTTTTTTTTTTTTTTTATTATTTATTTTATTTTATTTTATTTTTTGACATGCTAGTATAGTGGCAAGGAATTATAAAAGGGTCATTTTAATTTAATAATTTTTGGTTAAGTGCTTTCAAAAAAAAAAAAAAAAAAAAAAAAAATTGTTTGACAAATTAGTAATGAATAAAATAATTAATAATTAATAATTAATAATAATAAATAATTAATAATTAATAATTAATAAATATGTCACTCAAAAATTTAAAAATTTTTATTATTTTACAAATAAAGTTTCAAGTATCATTTATTGTATGAAATACTTTATAAATTTTATAAAACAAAAAAAAAAAAAAAAAATAAAGTAAAATAAAATAAAATGAAATGAAATGAAATATGAAAATAATAATAAATGAATAATTGTTAACCATTAATATTTTTTTTTTTTAAAAAATAGTTAATTATTTATTTAGTCAACTGGTACTATTAATTTATATAAATATATATATATATTATTTTTATTTCTATTCTTTTGTTTAAATAAAAATAAAAATATTAATATTAATATATTGAGTTGTTTATTATAAATTGTTAAATATTAAATTACTAGAAATAAAAAAAAAAAAAAAAAAAAAAAAAAACATGGACAGAATGTTATATTCAATAAATAAAAGTAGATAAAAAATTTAAATACAAAAGACGTTACCCCACATTTAAAAAAAAAATAATAAAAATAATAATAATAATAATAATAATAATAAAAATAGAGAATAATAATTATTAATAAATAATGTTTATTTTTTAATTACAACCAACAATTACATATACATGAATTTATTAAAAATTTTAATTTTTTTTTTTTCTATTTTTAATAATTGTAAAGTAATTTAGTAATTTATAAAAATTTAAAATTTATAATATAAATTATAAATAAAAATGACTAAACTTTGGTATAGATCATGATGATGCTCATAATACATTAGTACATATATTATTTTTATTTTTTATTATATTTTATTTTTTACTTTATTTTATTTTATTTTATTTTTTTAAATAGCTTTTAAAAATTTTTTCTAATGGAAATAAACTAATATTTTTTTTTAATTAATTTAATTTCTTTCTTTAACGTTGTATTGAATACAAATTGAATTTTTTTTTATTATTTTTTTTTTTTAATTATTTTTTAATTATTTTTTTATTTTTATTTTATTTTATTTTATTTTATTGGATTAATTTATAAAAAAAATAATTAATTAAAAAAAAAAATTTTTTTTTTATTTTTTAATTAAAATAATTAATGAATCATTTTTAATTTTTTTTTTTTTGTAACAAAAAAGAACAAAAAAAAAAAAAATTAAATAATATTAAAAATAAAATAAAATAATAAATAATAAATAATAAAATAATAAAATAATAAAATAATATATAGAATATATAGAATATATAGAATATATAAAATAATGAAAAATAAATTAATGGCTTGATAAAAAAAAAAAAGATCGTTATATTAAATATTTTGTTATTTTATTAATAGAAATGTTAAAAAAGGACATGAATATATTCTATATTTCAATAATTAGATACAATATAATACACTAAAAGCATTTTTAATAGTTCATTAAATATATATATATATGAATGTGTATCATTTTGCAATTGTGCATTTCACAATGTGGCTTAAAATATTTTATTTAATAGCCACATTATCTAATTTTTTTAACCAATAAATAAATAATTAAATAAATAATTAAATAAATAATAAAAATCATTTTTGAAATTAAGTAGTGAAGTCTTCAAATGTTTTATTATAAAATATTTTTAAATAAATAAATAATAAATAATATATAATAAAAAATAAATAATTAAATAATAAATAATTGAATGAATAATAACAAACATAATAAATAAATAATAAATAATAAATAATAAATAATTAATAATAAATAAATATATAAATAAAAAATAAATAAATAAATATTTTATTTTTCTAATTAAAAAAACTGAATAATTAATACTAATTTTTTATTCAGAATAAATATAAATATTTCAAATATTAAGTAGTAAAAAAAATATTTTCATATATACTTCATACCTTCATATTACTGTTATATCAAAAAATTATATATTATTTATTCTGAATAATAAATATTTATATATATAGAATATCAATATTTTATATAGTTATTTTTATTATTAAAATCAATATCAATATTATATAATTTTTTTTATTATCAATATCAATATTATATAGTTTTTTTTTACTTTATTAAAATTTTAATAATGAAATAAAACTAAAAATTGATAGAAATTAAGATAAAATATAAAAGAGTAATAATAAATCATTTTTAACATTTTTTTTTTATTTAATATTTTTTATTTATTTATTTATTTTATTTATATATATGTTTATTTTTTAAAAATATTTTAAGCCACATTTTGGGAAATGCACAATTTCGAAAAAATGCACACCTCCCTATATATATATATAAAGGAAATATAAAATTAAGTGCTATTTTCATATTAAATATATAATAAGATATTTTTAATATATATGTATATATAAATTTAATTCTATATATATATTTTTTCTGTAAATACATGTTAACTTTTAAATACTTTTTTTTTTTTTTTTTTGTATTGTGAACTTAATATTTAATATGTTGGATGGTTTAAATCATTAGGTTAAATATAAAATTTGATATTTTTTATTATATACTATAAGTTTGAATCTATTTTTTTTTTTTTTTTTTCATTTATTTATTTATGTATTTATTTTATTGCTTTAAATAATATTATTTCGTATTATTTCATTATTTTGAAATAAAAAAAATAGAGTAAAATAAAACAAAGGAAGTTTTTGTGGTCTTTAATTTATCCATTATATTAAATTTTTTAAAAAAAAAATAAATTAATAAATTGTATTAATAAATTCTTATTTTTAAAATGAGACTGTCATTCTTAAAAAAAAAGGAGTTAAATAATATAAAGAATGGAGATAATAATGAATATAATGTGAATATCACTATTTTTTTTAAAAAAAAAATATTTATATATTAGAAATGTATTACTAGATGAGACCAAAGATGAAATATATATATATATAGCCATATATAAATAGACCTTAAAATTTTATAAAAAAAAAAAATTTATATGACCTATTAGGATATTTAATAATTTAAAATAATTATATTAACATATACAGTTATTTATTTGTATATAAAATTATTTTCATTTTTCTCCTATATCATTATAAAAACCACATTTAAGTTTTTCCTTGTTTTTTTTTTTTTTTTTTTTTTTTTTAAAAAACTTTAATATCTTTTTTTTTTTTTTTTTTAATATATTTTTTATTATTATATAGTATTTTAGTATTCAATAGATTATCCATTATGGCTTTTATTCATGTTGACTTGTACTTGTGTCACTTTACTTCTCATCTACTTCTATTACTATCGCTACTACTCCTTCATGTTTTCTTTATTTTATCATCAGTATCAGTATCATAAACCTTTTTAATCGTCTTCTTCTTCTTCTTTTTTTTTTTTTTTTTTTTTTTTTTTTTGAGTCTCACTATTACTATCAATGTTCTTCAAACCATATCAATATTTCTTCTTAAGTATTGCTATAAATCCTCAATTTCTTCCTCTTTTATTATTACTTTATTTTTTTTTTTTCATTTTAATATTTCTATAATATTATCATCATTATAAATTCATTAAATTTTTTTTTTTTTAAATTGCATTATTGTTTTCTTCACCAATATCTATCTCTTCAACATCATTTTTTTCATTAAGCATATTTTCTTTTTCTTCTTCAGTGTTAATATCATTAATATTTTCCTCCATTCTTCTTCTTTAAATTATTATCACTAATACGTCCTTCTTCTTCTTCAAAATTATTATTATTACTAATATATTCTTCTTCTTCTTCTTCAAAATTATTATTATTATTAATATATTCTACTTCTTCTTCCTCAATGTTATTATAATTAATATATTTTTCTTCTAGCTTTTATTATTCTCTTCTTTCCAATTTATTAGTTTATTACATGCATATATATATTTAAACTTTTAATTTTCTTTTCTTTTCCTTCTTTTCTCTTTTTTCCTCCTTTTTTTTTTTTTTTAATTTTTTTCCATGTTTTTCTACTTGAAATGTAGAAAAATAATAAATATATATATATATATATAAATTTTTGAAAAGATATAACAAAAAAAAAAAAAAAAAAAAGGTTATATTTTATTAGCTTAAGTTTAAGTTAATTTTATTGTTTATTGAATTGGTTGGTTCTTAACTTCAACAATAGCTGATTATAAATAAAAAAAAATATTGGAGTAACTATTGGATTTATTAGTTATATTGAATAGTACTACTGAATAGTACTACTGAATAGTATTATTGAATAGTATTATTGAATAGTATTATTGAATAGTTGGATTGGATCGTTGGTTAGAAAGTGAGATTAGATAGCTTCAAAAAAAAAAAAAAAAAAAAAAATCCGACAAAGGTCCAAATCAAAAAACTTTTTAAAATCTTCAATTTCAATTTTAATAATATTAATTCTAATTTTTCTTCTTCTTTTCTTCTATTTTTTTTTTTTTTAAAAAAAATTATATTAATACTTATTTCAAAAAAAAAAAAAAAAAAAAAAAATATATATATATATATATATATACATGAATGTATATTTAATATAAATATTAAAAGTATTCAAAAATTTCTTTCTTTCTTCAAAATTTATTAATAATACTCAAAACGATCTATCAATTATATAATGAAAAAAAGTTTTTTTGTAACAAAAGATATTATTAATTATTAATTATTATATGTGTAGGTATCACCTTATAAATAACTATATATACATAATAGCTTACATTAAAATATATATATATATTTTTCCTTTTAATTATATTAAATTTTTTTTTAAATAATTATTATTTAACAAGTGATGATGCTTGTTTGGTATATCATAAAACCATATAACCACTGTGGTATCTGAAAGACTTTCCCTTGGCAGCATTTTGAACCAAACCCCTGCGATACCACGCTTACATCTTAATCATAGACACTGATGATATTATGTTGTCCTCGCGTCAATGATGACACTCACTGGAGGTGGGGGAATGGTTCTCTTTCATTCTGATGTTCCCAAGTCAAACCAATGGAGATATAGGATATATATGTAGGATGGTGGAATGTTTTAAGGAAAAATACAACCCCCGAGAGACATGTAATGACGTGTGAAGGGGGCGACGCGGTTAACTCGTATGCCGGAAAATCTCACACTTAACAGCGGTTATAATCTGGTATGGTCATAATGGAAGAAGCAAAATTTAATTTATGAATAAATAAAATTAAAAAAAAAAAAAAATTATGTATTTAAAAGTATTTTATAATTACTATCATTTATAATAGCTATATTGATTGATAAAATACAGACATACATAGTTGTAAAGTAGATATAAAAATATTACTTTTAATAATAGTTATAAATTATTATAATACATCTTTATTATAACTATCACTAACGTATACTTAAAAATAACAGTTAACGAAATAACTCTAATAATACTAGTTACACTACATACTAGCTATAGTTATAATAGTATTTATAATAATGGTTATCAATTACATACTAGTTATAATATTAGTTATAATAATACTTATCAATTACATTCTAGTTATAACATTAGTTATTTACCAATTACATACTAGTTCTAATAACAATTATCAATGTTATAGATACTACTCTGTTAACAATTAATAAATAATGAGCTAACGACTTTTACCATTAATTAACTATTATTAATCATTATTATAGGTATTAGATTTAGTTATTAACAATGATACTACTTATTAATTTACAGTTGTGATAGTGTTTGATAATTATGTAGATGCCGAAAATAATTATGTGTTATACAGTTAACTATTCTTAGTAAGTCTTATAATAATACTACTATAATGTTTTATACTTTTTTTTTTTCTTTTTTTTTTTTTTGTAATGCTATTATTAATAAAAACCAGTTATAACAACTATTCATTATATCAATTACATCATCATATAATAGCAACTATAATTCTTATAATAATATATCTTCATCTATTTAGCTTATAAAGTAAAAATAAATTAAAAATATAATAAGATAGCAATAAAAAAAAAAAAAGTCAAAAAAATTTTTAAATTATAAATTTTCTAATAAAAAAATGTATTTGATTCGAGAAAAAAAATAAAAAATAAATTTTAATTTTATTATTATTATTATTTTATTATTTTATTATTATTATTATTTTCAATATTTTTAACCTTTATCTTAAAACCAATAATTATTACTAAAAGTTAAATTTTCAATAAAAAAAATTTTTTTACTTATAACCTAATCATATAATTAATATTTTTAATATTATTAATTATTATTATATATTATTATTATTATGATTTATTATTATGATTTATTATTATGATTTATTATTATGATTTATTATCATTAAAAAATGTTATTTTCAACTTTTTATTATAATTATTATTATTAAAAATTGTTATTTTCAATTTTATTTCTGACAATGAATAAATGAATATATTTAAATGTTTTATTTAAAAATTATAATATATTTACATATTGTATGAATATATATATATATAAACATATATAATATATACATAACATTTTTTCAAAAAATAATTATCTAAAAATTAGGATTGATACTATTAACATAAAAATTATTACTAATATCTTTTATTTTAATGCATATTAATAAGTTTTAATAGATTCTTTATCATATTTTATTATTTTTATTTATACAGTTATTTTTGTTTTTTAAATAATCTATATTATTTAATATTTATTTTAACATCAAATGTTTTATTTTAATATTAAAAAAAAATTTTTTTTTGTTAATAATAAATATATAATAAAAATAATCATAAAATATTATTATTTAAATTATTTTAAATACATTATTAGAAAAAAAAATAACAATACAATTTCTTAAAAAATATATATATTTAGCATAAAGAATATATATTCTTATAATTTTTTTTTTGTAATTTTTATTTTATAATTATTAATTTTCTTTATTTTATTTACAAATATAAAATATATATATATTTTAGTAATATTTCAAAAATTATTACTGATAAAAATTAATGTTAAGAGTATTAATATTTTTTAAATTGACAGTATTAATGGTAATAATTATGATAATAAATAATAACAACACAAACAATAAATAATAATAATAATAGTAATAATAACAACAAATAAACAACAACAAAAAAAAATAATAGTAATAACAATAATAATAATGATTAATAATATAAAATATCTATATAAATAGTACTACTAAAAAATATAATAATAAAAAATAAAATAATAATAGTATTAGTTATGCCATATTATATAAAAAAATCAATTTTATTTTCCAAGATATAAATAAAACTTTTTTACATTAGATATTAATTTTTTTGTTTTTTTTTAAACGTTGAAAAATTAAAAAAAAAAAAAAAATATAATTTTTTTTTTTTTTTATTTTCTTTTTTTTTTTTTTTTTTTTTAATTAATTTATTATTAAATTCAATAAACTTTAAAATTTAAAACATGAAATTCAAACTATAAATTAATTTTGAATTGTAAATCTTTTTAATAAAAAAATAAATAAAAAAAAAATTTTTTTTTTATTTTTTTTAAACAAACTAAAAAAAAAAATAATCAACAATTTATTTTATATTATATTATATTAACATATATTATATATATATATATATAGAAATTGTGGATTTCTTTTTCTAAATAATTTCATTGATATTATTCACTTTTAGTTTAATTTAGAAAAAAAAAATTTTTTTTTTTGTTTTTGAAATATATATTTCTTATATAATATATATTATATTATATTTTATAAATTATTGGATACAACTCTTTTTAAAATAGAAAAAAAAAATTGGATGAAATAGTTATAATAACAATAAGATATAGAAATTAATAACCATTAATATAATAAGTTAATTATACAATAAATTAAAAAAAAAAAAAAAAAAAAAAAAGAAATATTATATTTTCAAAATGCATTCTTCATCAAGTTTATCTGAAACAGAACCTTTGGATACTAAAGTAATTGCTGAAAAACTTAGTAAACCACCATTTAATAAAAATTATTCTGTTATCGATATTCATGATAAGTTTACTTCATTTCAACTTTTTGAAATTATAAATGAAGTTTTAATTTATATTGATAATTCACCTACTTCTGTTCATCGTGTTAATTTACGTACAGAACCACCAGAAAATACGGTACAAAGAATTGCTGATTTCCTTTATTTATTGAAATATAAACCATCTATTGAAAGGTAAAGATAGAGAGAGAGAGAATGAAAGAAATAATAATAATAATAAAAAAACAATAACAATAACAACAGCCAACCTTCATAAATAAATATTAATAATAGACAAAAAAAAAAAAAAAAAAAAAAGAAAAAAAAGACCTTCTCATTATTATATATGAACAATGAAAAAAAAAAAAGAAAAAAAAAAAAAAGAAAGAAAAGAAAAGAAAATTTTATTACTATTATCATTCTTTAATTATATTTATTTTATTGTATTAGCATTTATATCCATATAAAGCATTTATTATAGTTCTAATATATAAATAAACTAAAAAAAAATTACATCATTTATTGATAATATCTTTTTATATATATATATAATTTTTTTCTTTAATTTTATTTTTATATATATAAAATACAAAATACGTCAATCCTTTTTATTTAATTGGAATTATATATATATATATTATTATTATATGTGTTAATATAAAGAAATGCAAGTTTAAAGGCTGAATTACTTGACGGTGATAGACATTCGTTACAATGTATTTTATATTTCTTGCTTAATCAATTAGAAACTCATAAGAAAAGAGCTTATTTAGCTCCCTTCTTAAACGTCATTGTTATCCCTCCCGAATTTTTACAGGATGATGGTAAAAAAAAAAAAATAGAAGAAATGAATAAAATGAATATATATATATATATAATATTAAAATAAATAATTATATATATATATTTTAATTATTTTTATTAATTTATATATTAATTATATATATATATACTTATATTATATATGTTTATTTATTATTATTTTAATTCTATAAAAAATATAAATATGATATTTATAATATACAACAATATAATAAAAAAAAAAAAAAAAAAACGATTTCATTTTTTTAAAATTTATATAATTTTATGTCATATTATAATAAAAAAAAATATAGCAATTCAGGAATTAAATGTTCAATTAAAGGAATTACAAGGTCAATTTATAGAAACACACAAATATGTGGAACAACTTCGTCAATCTGGTATATAATACAAATAATAATAATAATAATAATAACAAAAAGAGTAATCAATATAATTATTATTATCAATTAATTCATAAATATACATCATATTATATATAAAAGGTAATGCAACAAATGAACTTAAAAAGGAAATACAGCAAACTGAAGAAGAAAAACAACAAGTTTTGGTTAAAATTGGTCGTTTAAGAAAAAAAGTTGAAAAAATGGTAATGAATGAATAATAATAGAACTAATAATAATAGAACTAATAATAATAGAACTAATAATAATAGAACTAATAATAATAATAATAATAATAATAATAATAATAATAATAATAATAATAATAATAATAATAATAATAATAATAATAATAATAATAATAATAATAATAATAATAATAATAATAATAATAATAATAATAATAATAATAATAATAATAATAATAATAATAATAATAATAATAATAATAATAATAATAATAATAATAATAATAATAATAATAATAATAATAATAATAATAATAATAATAAAAATAAAACTTTAAATATTATGATTTAATTTTAATATTAATATTCATAAAAATTACTTTTATCTTTTATATATTACTGTTTTATTTATATTTTTTTTTTATATATATATTTTCTCTCGGTTTATTTTTTTAATTTAATTAATTAAATAATTAAAGCCAAATCATGAACAATGGTTAGAAGCAGCAAGAAAATTAAGAATTGAACAAACTGAGGAGTCTAATATAGTAGAAAAGTAATTCCCAATTTTTATTAAAGAATTAAAAACAAAAACAAAAAACAAAGAACAAAAAAACAAAAAAACAAAAAAGCAAAAAAAAAAAAAAGAATAATATTAATAAAAATAAAAATAAACAAATAATTTGAATAATTATAATTAAATTTTAATATATATATATATATAATATCATATTAATTTATAAAATTTTATATCATTGAAAATATATTCTCAATTTACTATTTATATTAATATAATAAATAAAATATTTATTATTTTTTCTTATAATTATGATAGAATGAAGGAACAAAATGAACAATTAAAAATTGCAGAAAAAAAATTAATTGATGTTCGAAAGTCATTAAAACAAGTTCAAGTAAATCATTAATATCTTATTCAACTTCTCTATATATTAATATTGATGTCAATTTTAACTTTAATTTTAATTTTTTTTATTTATTTATTTATTTATTTTTAAAAAAAAAATTTTTTTTTTAAAAAAATGTATACATATATATATATACACAAAAAATAAGAGTGCTAATGCAACATCTAACGCTGATTTATTATGGCAAAGAATGGAAGAAGAAACAAAAATGAATAGATTTATTGCAACAGAAAATTTACCAAAAGTATAAAAAAAAAATATTATATATATATATATTTATATAAAATTATTATTATTATTATTATTATAATTATTCAACAAATAATAATAATATTATTATATATATTTTAATTAATTTTTTTTTTGTCCTAACATTTTGTTAGACTATCAGTGATAAACAAAAACATATTGATAATATTACCAAAATTTTAAGTGAAACTTCCACCTCAGAATCTGATCTTCAAGTGTCAGAAATGGAAATTAGAGATTTAAATGAAGCTATTGCGAAATTAGCCGAAAAGAAACTCTCAAAAAATAAGTAAATGAAATAAATATATATATATATATATATATATATATATAAATAATCTTTCAATTTATCTATTTATTCATCAATCTATATAAATATAAATTATTATTAAATTTTCAAATTATCAATAATATAAATTTTCTAAAAAATATTCATTTTTCATGACTAATAATATTAAATTTTTTTATCTATAATATTATAACAATAAAAAACAAAAACAAAAATATTATTAATTAATAATAAATAATAATATTAAAAAAAATAAAAATAAAAATAAAAATAAAAATAAAAATAGAAATGCAGGTGATGATAAATTAGCATTATTTAGACAACAAGCTAATATTATTGCATTAAAGAAGGAAGGTACAGCAGAAAGAATTCATTCTTTGGTTGATGAATTAAATCAATTAAATGAAGAATTAGAAAAGAAGGAAGGGGCTAAAGGAGAATCAGAAACTAAAGTAATAAATGATGTTTTTATTATTATTATTATTATTATTATTATTATAATCCAATTATATATGATAAATTTATAATTTAAAAATATATTTATTACATATTATAAAATTTATTAAAAATTAAAAATTAACAATAATATATATATATATATAAAGATACTAAAAGGAGAAGAATTTAAGAAATATGTTAGTGAATTAAGAACAAAATCATCTGTATATAAGAGGAAAAAGGTTGAACTTTCAGAATTAACAACTGAACTTGGTGTCTTACAAAGAACAGATGAAGTAAGATAAAAATTAATTAAAAAATTTTTTTTTTTCTATTTTATTTTATTTTTATTTTTATTTTTTTTTTCTTTAAGAATTCAAATGACTAAATAATAAAATAATAAAATATTTTTATGAATTCATAGATTTTAAAAAATCATATAAAAGATTTCAAAGATACTATTTATAAAATTGAAAAAGAAAATGGTATTGTTGGATATCATGATACTCAAGAAACATTAGAAAAAGTATCAGAGAAAAAGAATGAAATGGATGAAACTAAAGGAAAGGCCTTAAATGAAATTTCTTTATTAGTTGATAAAATTGTTCAAACTATTAATGTAAATATTATCAGTTAAATCGATCAATCAATCGACAAATAAAATTCAAAAAAAAAAAAAAAAAAAAAAAATAAAAATAATTTTTTTTTTCTTTTTTTTTTTTTTTTGTCTTGTTACTAAAAATTTATAAATTTATAAATTTTTTATTTATGGAATTGTATTCTATAGGATAAGAAAGCCGTATTAACCAATGTTATCCAAGAGGTTCGGGGCTTAAGAACTCAAGCACAAGATTTAGAAACAGATTATATTGAAAAGAAAAAAATTTATGATACCACCCTAGCGGGTCTTGAAAGGTATCTTTTATATATATATACATTTTATATTTTTAATGAATATATATAAAAAATATTTCGTTTTTTTTTTTTTTTTTTTTTTTTTTTTTTTTTATAAAAAAAAAAATAAATAAGATGAAATCAATAATTATTATAAATAATAATAATAATAATAAATAAAAAAATATAAAATTATTTGATATGCATATATTATTATATTATATTATATTTATATTTATTTTAATTATTATTATTATTATTATTTTTTCATTTTTAAATATAATAAAGTGACTCATGTGCACTTGAACAAGAAGTTCGTGGTTATAGACAAGATATCATTAATGATCAAAGCCGTTATCACTATTTAAATGCTATGCTAAATCTATCAGAGATATCACTTGATAGAGGTAATATATATATAGAATTATAAAAATTTTCAATCATAATAATATATAATTTTTAATTATATAATAATAATAATAATAATAATAATAATAATAATAATAATAATAATAATAATAATAATAATAATAATAATAATAATAATAATAATAATAATAATAATAATAATAATAATAATAATAATAATAATAATAAAATAATAATAATAATAATAATAATAATAATAATAATAATAATAATAATAATAATTAGTTTTACAAGAAACAAAATCTTATATTGGTGGTGATGAAAAATTTGAAGAAATGCAAAAATTACGTGGATTTAAATCCTATAGAGAATTATATAACAAAAAAATTACTGAACAAGAAAATTTAGGAGAAATGTTAAGAAATACACAAAAAGATGTTAAGGTATTGTATATCTTTTCAATCATTGAAATATATATAAATATATAATTTTATATTTAACTGTCTTATAAAATATAATGTTAATAAATAATATTATTTTATTTTTCCTAAAAAAAAAAAAAAAATTTAATGTTTTTCTTATATAAAATTTATATATTAATAGGCATGCCATGAAGCTGATATGAAACAATTAGAAATGTTTAAAAATATAAAAAAATTATTGGACTTAAAAATAGAAACTAATAGAAAATTATTATTAGGTGAAAAGAATAATGAAGAATTTGAAGGCCAGGTAAAAATAATTTAAATATATATACACAACAACTATATTTTATATTAAAATTATAAAATATATTTTAATTTATTTATTATTATTTTTTTAATATTTTTTTTTCATTTCTAACAAATAATTATTTATATATATAAAATATCCATAATTAAATTATAGATGGTTCAAGATAGATTAATTCTTTAGAATGATATAAACTTGTTGATCCTTTTTATTATTTTTACTTTATTTTACTATATCTTTTTAAGTACAATACAATAGTTCTTTATATTTATATATAAATTGTTCAATATTTTAAAAATAAGCACACTTTTTTTTTTTTTTTTTTTTTCATTCATTAACAAATATTTTGTATTATCATTTATTTATTTATTAAAAATAAAAATATAAAAAAAAAAAACATAATTATTTTTTTGATATTTTATTATATATTTATAAATAATATATATACATATCCTATTTAAACTGAACTATATATATTACTGTATACAGTAAAGTGTTTTTAAATTTATCATAATTACATAGTTATCATATATAAGTAATTATAAAAAAAAAATAAAAATAAAATTTAATAAAAATTAAAATCAAATCATATTTATTACCCCGTAATATCTATAAACTTTTTTATTTTCCTGTATTTTTTTGTTTTTTGATAATAGATTTAAATTTAATTTAAATTTTTAGTTAACTAAATAAAATAATAAAATAACAATATTAATTATTATATGGAAGTGATTATATTTATTATTATTAGTTCTATTTTATTTATATGGTAATAAATATTCTATTTTTTATTTTATATTAAATTTTTTATTATTCTATTTATTAAAATTATTATTAATTAAAATGCAATATTATTTCTGTTTAAATATTATTTTATAATTAGCCAAATTATTATTACAATTAAAATTTAATAATAATTTATAAAAACTTTTTATATTTATATATATATTTTTTATTAATTATTAATTATAATTTATTATTTATTTATTATTTATTAATTATAATTTATTATTTATTATTTAGATATTTATTATTTATTATTTAGATATTTATTATTTATTATTTATTATTTATTATTTATTATTTAGATATTTATTATTTATTATTTATTATTTATTATTTATTATTTAAATATTTATTATTTATTATTTATTATTTATTATTTATTATTTATTTATTTATTATTTATCTTTTCTTTATTCTATATTTAATTTTGTGTTTTCATAATATTTTCAGTTTAATAACGAATATATTGATTTATATGCTATTTTGATTATTATATTTAATAAATTTTTAATTATGATTAATAAACCATGATTATGTTTTTAAGATAAAAATCAATACTTTATAAAGTATTAATTTATGTTAAGATCTACTCAAATATTTGAAAAAAAACGAAACATGCCTTTATATTAATTCTTCTAATAATAATATTAATATAAACGAAACTAAAGATACAAATATATGACATATAAAAATTCTTTATATTTTTATTTTTTTTTTATATTTTTATAATGAAAAATATCATATATGATACCTAATAATTTCTTTTGTTTTTCTTTTCATATTTTTTTAATATTTGTGGATTTTATAATAATTTTATTATATTATTATGCAATAATATTAATTCTAAAATATGATTGGGTAGTAAATTATATTAAAAATTGGAATAAACTTTTTTCTTCGTAAGAAAATCAGTATAAAATAAATGAAATTTCACTCTTAATTAAATGTTTTATCTTTTTTTACATAGATAATTTTTATTTTGAAAGTTATAAATAATAATTTTACTTTTATTATTTTCCTTTTTTTTTTTTTTTTTTTTTTTTTTTTTTTTTTGATATTTTACTTTTGTAAAAAAAAATTATATATATATATTTATAAACGCTTTTTTGAATATATATTTATTATATTTTTTATCTTATCATATTAAATTATGAAACATTATTAATTTTAAAAATTTAACTATCTTAAAAACATTAAAATATATATATATTTTTTCTTTTACTAGCGCAAACGAACATTTTAAACTTTGTATAATAATAGAAACGTTCAAACGAAAATTCAATTTATTATAAACTTTCATATTTATCTGATTAAAAAAAAAAAATTCAATAATATATATCACCATATTTTATTATAAACCTAAATAAGGGGTAATTTTATATAAATATATAAATAATTATTTTTGCAATCCAATATTTCAATTAAAAGTTTTAATAATATTTAATAAATAAATAAATAAATAAATAAATAAATAATAGCAATAATTTTCTTTTTAATAATATATATTATTTAAAAATAAAATTAATAAAATAAAATAAAATAAAATATTAATAGATTTTCATATTATAAAATAAACATCAATAACTATTTACTTTATTAAATATATTAACTTTTAAATAATTTCTTATTTCTTATTTATATACCTAAAAAATATTAATTAGTATTGTTAATACAATTAAATTTTACTGTAAATTTGAAATAATCAAAAATTTCTATTCCATTAGAATATAAATAAAAAGCCTTCCAATTTATCAATTTAATACTATAAATAAACTTTAAAAATGTCTTCAAGAAATTCAAGTAGAAGAAATACTGTTACTAGTAATACTACTTTAAATAATAGTAATTCTTCCTTAAATGAAGGAAATTCAATATTAATTGATAATGCCCGTAAGAGAAATCAAAGAAAAGATGATATTATCAGAAAAAAGGTTGAACAAGATTTAAAAAAGAAAAATATGGGTAGAAATAAGAAGACTGTTAAAAAGTCATCTAAATTTTATAATAAGACAGTTTCGAGTCTTAAGCCCTCCCAAGCTGTTATCTTACCTGAAAATGCAAAGGTACTTTATAATAATAATAATATATATTGAATAATAAAAGAAGTATATATATATATATAATAAATATTATATTTGTAGAAATTATCATATATTATACATCATACATTTAGTATTCAAAAATTAAATGTTTTTAAGTTTTATTGAGATGAAATTAAAATGAAATTAAATAAATAATTAAAAATATATAATTAGGTTTTAGAAGCTGCACAAATGATGACTGCTAAAGGTATTGATTGTGTTTTAATTATCAATGATGAGAACATGTTAAGTGGTATCATTACTGATAAGGATTTGTCCTTTAGAGTTATTGCTGAAGGTAGAGATTGTAATACTACTTGTTTAAGAGAAGTAATGACTCCTAATCCAATTAGTGTTGGCGTTCATACCAGTGCTTCTGATGCTTTACAAAAAATGGTTACTGGACGTTTCCGTCATTTACCAATTGTTGAAGATGATATTTTAAGTGAACCAGGTACTCATCATTCTGATTTACAAGAAAGTAACATTATTGGTTATCTTGATATTACAAAATGTTTATATGAAGCTTTAGAAAAGATGGAACGTGCCTATGAATCTTCCAAACAACTTCATGATGCCCTAAGTGTTTTAGAAGGTGTTGAAAAGGAATTTTCTATTAATCCAAATCAAATTTCCGAATATGCTCAAATCTTAAAAGATAAAATTTCATGCAGAGATTTATTGAGTGTTGTTGAAGATCAAAGTCATCTTCCACCAGAAATTAATTTAAAGGCTACCGTTCGTAATGCTGTTCGCGCTATGAAGGAAGCCCATCAATCAGCTGGTATGGTATTTGATAATGGCAATTTAGCTGGTATTTTTACACCAAAGGATATCGTTTTAAGAGTTATTGCCGCTGGTTTAAGTCCAGATAATACCACCGTTATTCGTGTTATGACGCCACATCCAGATTCAATTTCTTGTAGAACTCCAATTGTCACCGCTTTAAGAAAAATGAATGAAAGTAATTATCTTCATCTTCCAGTTGTTGATGATGATGGCCTCTTAATTGGTGTTGTTGATATTTTGGAATTAACTTGTATTTATCTTAGTCAATTTAACACTTCTAAGGCCAACACTGATACTACCTCTTCTAACGGTGAAGGTCCAATGTGGAATAAGTTCTGGAATGCTGCTTTGAATGATTATTCCGATATAGATGCCAGTACCAATAATGGTTATGATCAGCCCTCATTTTCTAACTACACCCCAGCTGGAGATACCACCTTCAACCTTCCCAACTATCCAATGTCTGAAAATAATTACAGTGTTGCGGATTCCATCGAAAATAAAGTTCAAATGTATCCAATGGGTAGTGAAAGTACCTTTACATTTAAGTTTAAGGATGAACAAGGTTTAGTTCATAAGATTACATCTAGTGCCTATGATTATCAACTGTTAATGTCTGTGATATGTAAGAAACTTAGAAGAAATGTCGATGATAAAATTCAAATTAGTTATTTAGATGAAGATGATGATTATATTGTAATTTCATCAAATCAAGATTTAAGTGATGCTGTTGAAATGGCTCGTAGAATGAAACAAACTAAATTATTACTTCATATTAATGACTTTGATAGAGAAATTCATCCAACAATCCTTTCTGAAGCTAGTTTTGATATTGGTAATACCTCAATTATTACTAAAAATATTTCATCTGAGTCTGTGGAAACTTCAAAGAAAGATAAAAAATCTAGATCCTCCATTAATAACAGTGATCCAAATGAACTTCTTGTTAAAGTTTCTGTTTCTGCTATAGGTGTCGTCTCCACATTATTATCTATTTATTTAATAAAAAAAATTGTTTCAAAATAAAAAGGTCGATAAAAAAATAAATAAATAAAAAAAAAAAAAATCAAAAAAAAAAAAAAAAAAAAAAATAATCAAAAATTATTATTATTATAATTATCTTTTTTTTTTTTTATTTTTTCTTCTAATGTAAATTTTTACAATGAATAATAATAATAATAGTAATAATAATAATAATTTCATACCAAATTTTAATTAAAAAGAAAAAAAAAAAAATAATAATAACAATTTATTTTTATAAAATCAATATTTAAAACAAAACATCATTGAAAGGAAAAAAAAAAAAAGATTCATTGAAAATCAAAGTCAATTCAAAATAGTTAAAAAAAATTACAATAAAAAAATTTTTTTTTTTTCAATTTTTAAATATATTATTTATATATACAATGAGAAAAAATAATAATAATTAATAATATAAAAAAAAATAGATATAAACTATTATAAATATTATAAATATGATAATAGATATCAACTTATAATAGTAATATATAATTTATTAAAAAATTAATAATAAATAAATAAAATAAAAAATAAACGATATCATCCTTTTTTTTTTTTTAATAATAAATTAATAAATAAATAACAAAATAATAATAATAATAATATAATTTAATAATATTAACATCATTTAATTAAGAAAATAATACAATAGTAATATTCATTGATTATTTTGGATTAAAAAAAAAAAAAAAAAAAAAGATAAAAGAGGAAAATGAAGAAAGAAAGAAAGAAAGAAAGAAAAAAATTCAACAATAATAACAAATAGGAAAAAAAAAGTTTCAATATAAAATAATAATAATTAATTTAAAAATTAAAATGTAAAAATTATAATAATAATAATAATAATAATAATAATAATAATATATTTTAGTTTAAAAAAAAAAAGAATTTTTAATCTCCTAAATTAGAAATAATACAAGAAAAAAAAATTTATTTATTTTATAAATTTTTTTTTTATAATTATTATTTTATATTATTTTATAAAATATACAGTTGGTTTATAATCTATTATATATATATTTATATTATATCTCTTTTTTTTTTTCTTCTTCTTCTTTCTTTCTTTTCTGATTATTTATTTATTTATTTATTTTATTGTTTGTATTTATTATTTAGTTAATTATTATTATATATATATATATATATTTTAATTTAATAATTATTTATTTTTCATTTTTTTTTTTTAATAATATATTTAAAAATAAATTGAATTATATAACAAACGAAATGAAATAAAATGAAAGAAAAACGAAGCCAAGAAACCAAAGAAAAAAAAAAATAAAAAAAAAAAAAATTATTTTTATTGTAATATTTAATGAAAGACACTTGTAACAATTTGGAAAAAGTAAAAAAAAAAAAAAAAAAGATATTCTATTTTAATTCATAATATAATTAAATATTGTAATAATAATTTATAATAATTAATTAATTAATTAATAATAATAATAATAATAATAATGTAATATAAATAGGCAAAAAAAAAAAAAAAAAAAAAAAAAAAGTTAAAACAACCTTCCTTTCTTTTTTTTTTTTTTTTTTTTTTTAGTACTTTATCAAAATTTTAAATTTTTAGTTAATCATCATAAGTAACAAATAAACAAATAATAATAATTTAATTCATATTTAATAATATGTAAATGTAATAATTAATAATATATGAATTTAACAAATTATAAAATTTAAGTTATTATTTGGAATATTATAATAATAATAAATATACAATGATAATAAATAAAAAAATAAAATAAAAAAAAAAAAAAATGAAAAAAATAAAAAAAATTTTTTTTTTTATCTTCTAAGAATTTAATAAATATTTATTTAAAAATAAAAATAAAAAAAAATCTAGTTTTTTTTATATATATATAGATATATCTATTTAAAATCTTTTTTAAAAAAAAAAGATGTTAGCTATATATATTTTTTAATTTTTGAAGATAAAGTTTAAAGGAAAGAAAAAAAAAAAAAAAAAAACTTTCGTTATGAAATTTTAAGAAGGAATAAAAATGATGATGATGGTATGATGATGATATTTAACTACTTTTCATTTCATTTATGTTTGATAGGTTCCCTTTTATGGATTACTAATATTATATTTAATAAAAATCCTCACAAATTTTAAAAATTTAGAAAAAAATAAAATATATATATATATATATATTTTTTTTTCTTAAAGGTGTCTTTTTTTCTCTTTTTTTTTTTTTTTTTTTTTTTTTTTTTTTTTTTTCTTAAATAAACAGTAATAATACATATATATATATATATATTTTTTTTTTTTTTTTTTTTTTTTTTTTTTTTTTTTTTTTTTTACTTTTTTTTTTTTTTCTAATGAACAATAATAATATATAAATAAATATATATACATAAATATTTTTACATATATATATAAATTTTTATAATATCTATTTTTATATTTATAAAAATAAAAATTTTTTTTTATTATTTTTATTATTAAAATAAATTGGAAGGAATAATAATTAGTTTTTTACCTAATTATTATTAAATTTGAGACAAAAAAAAGGGTATCCAATACTTTTAAAAAAAAAAAAAATATGGTTCTTTTATTAATTTTTTTTTTTATTTAATTATATATATTATTTTAATTAATTTTATTTATTTTAGGTATGAATTTTTTTTTTTTTTTTTTTAAATTAAAAATTGTTATAAAATTATATTTATATTTATTTATATATATATATTTTTTATTAATTTAATTTACTATCCTTTTTTAAATTTTTTTTTTATCTTTCTTTCTTTCTTTCTTTTTTTTTTTTTTTTTTTATATTTATATTAATGATTAAATAAAAAAAAAAAAAAAAATAAAAATAAAAATAAAAATTTATACTATTATCTCCTAATTAAATTCTTTGATACCTCTAATTTTTTTTAATGATTTTTATTATCTTTTTATATTATATATAATTTTCTTATTATTTAGTTTATTTATTCCCAATTACTTTAAAAATCTATTATTTTAATAACTTAATTTTCTTTGTTTTTCATGTTCTAATTTATTATTATTATTATTATTTATTATTGAACTAATTTATTATTCGTATTTATGGAACTTTTTTTTTTTTTTTGTTTTTTCATTTGAATTATAAAAAAAAAAGAGCATTCATGTCATTAAAATTATATATATATATGTATAAAAAGATAGTAATACTGTTTACAAATATAAATATAAAGAAAAAAAAAAAAAAAGGAAAAAAAAAAATTTTTTTTCCTCTTTTTTATATAATAATTAGTATAAATATCTATTTTTTTTTTTTTTTTTTTTTTTTTTTTTTTTTTTTTTAATTTTTAATAATTGTTATTTCACTCTTTTTTTTTTCTATTTTTTTTTATCTAATAATCAATATCATCATTGTCATCGTCTTCGTCAGATGAAGAATAATATTCATCATCTTCATCATATTGGAATTGGGAGAAGTCAAGCTTGTAACGTAAGATACCACCAATACCACCAAAACCTTTAACGAATTGAGAACCTTCTTGTGAACGGTTAGTAACGAATTCTAATTGAGCACCAAATTCCTTATATTTATCAGCAAACCATTCTAATAATGGAATCTTCTCAACAACTTCTAATTCAGTTTGATCATCATCAACAAAGTGTTCACGTTCACTTTGTTGATCCTTATTAAGATATAAGACCTTTTCTTCACCAGTCTTTGGATTCTTAACCTTCATGTACATAGTTTCAAGGTTTTCCCAGACAATAAGAGTTTCAACAGCACCCATTTCTAAGGCCTTAATGGTATCATCAACACCGAAACAGTATTTACCAGTATCTTGACTGATTTCATCAAAGTACTTTTGAATAAGAGCCTTTTCTTGAATGAATTTAACGTTTTGCAAAACTTCAGCAGATAAATCGATAGCTTGGTTGAAACCATTTTCACCACCATAACTGACATCAACAATCTTAATAATTTTAGCCTTTAAACGTTGATCAAACATATCAGATTGAGCAAGTTCTGTCTTGAAATCAGCAGAACCAGCTAAAATAAGACCTTGACAATTAACCTTATCGTTAGTAATGAAGAATTGGACAGCTAATTCAGCAACCTTTCTGACGTAGTTGTGACGCTTTTCTTCACGAAGACGGGCAAAACGAAGAGCAGATTGACCACCTCTACCATGCTTCTTTGGAAGATCAACGAGAATCTTGTGAATAACTTCTCTACTATTACCACTAAGAGTACCGAAAAGAGTACCATTACCATCCATAACAATAAAACCGAACTTTGAATCATCTTCAAGTAATTCAGCTAAGGCTTCGGTATGGAATTTGTTATCACAAAGATAAAGGGAAGTGTTGACTGGCTTGAATGGTTCAAAATCAATACTGACCTTCTTTTCTTTACCTTCATCAGTAATAATTGTACCACAGTAAATAACAAGACCATTTGGTGGAACCTTGTTATATAACTTAAGACGTTGTTGAGTAGAAGTAATAGCACCTAAAACAGAAAGACGGTTAACACGAGACTTAATGTTAGAAGCAGTACCGTATTCATCAGCTAACATCTTAGCTTGTCTTGAAATTTGATCTTTTTATGTACATTGAAATAAAAATATATATTCCATTTTTATAAATTATAATATATAGTAAATAATAAGATATATTTTTTTAAAATTTTATTATATTTATAATTTATATATACATAAAAAAAAAGGAAAATAATTAGAAAACTTTTTTTTTTGATTAAAAATTCTATTATTAAAATCTTTATTAATTTTTATATTTACCTCTTGGTGGAATAATTAAACTAATCATAGAAGTACCATTACCACGAGCAGCTTCTAAACTTTTGATTAATTTCTTGATTTTCCAGATTTCAACATTCTTATCTACAAAGTTTAAAAAATATAATTTTAATATATATATATTTTTTTTTAATTCCCATTAACATATAATAAAAATATAATATATATAAAATACAATGTATATAAAAAGTTAAGACTAAAATATTTAAATGTTATCATAATTACAAATATTTATATATAATATTTACCAGTGTTTTCATCAGCCATTTTGATTTATTTCAGACTATCTTATCTTAAAAAAAAAAAAAAAAAAGTTTCGAGAAATAAAAATATTTAATATATATAAATAATAGACAATTAGTATTTTGTACATTTTTTAAAAATAGATTTCGTATTTTATTTTATTTTATTTAAAATAAAGTAAATAGTATTATATAAAATATTTTTTTTTAATAATTTAAATTGAATTTCATTTTATTCATAACATAAAATTATTTAATAAACACAATATTCCTGTTTCAAGAATTATTATTACACCTAATATTTTTTTTTTTTTCTGCATGTTATATATATTTATATATAATTGATAATACAAAATAGAAATGCGTTTGCAAATTCAAATATTTTTCTTCGTTAAAAAAAAAAAATGAAAAAAAAAATATATATATCATATTATATATATAAAATATATACTATTATTCAAGTCATTTAAACGAAATATATTATTTATTTTTATGTTTCAAGTTTATAGATTAGATTCCTTTTATAAATTTTTTGTCTATTTGAATGTATCTTATTTAATTTATTTTGTATTTTCATATATATTTTTTATATTAATGATATTTCACCTTTTAAAAATGAGAATATTTGATTATTATAATAAAAATTAATTTTATTCAAATATATATATATAATAATATCCTATTTATTATATATATGGTTATGAGTTATAAAAAAGGATGTAAATATTTATAACAACTTTCGCAAAGAAAAAAAAAAAAAAAAAATAAATAAATATATATATATATTTAGATATTAACAATCTTTACAAAATAATTTTTATTCAATAAAATTATATATAATTATTTAATAATATTATATTTTAATATTTTATATTAATAATATTAATCATATATTATTACATTTTTATTTTGTATTATAATATATTTAATAAAAATGTATATTATATTTTATATATCATATTCATAATATCTATTATATTATATATACCATAGATTATAATATACTATAATTAAATAAGCTCGAAATTTCAACCAATCAGCTAAAAAATAATATGTTATTCAATCAGGAATAAGTCGAAATGATTTTTTTTTAGATATTATGTAGTTTACACATATAATTATTATATGATCACATGTTTAATTATATTACATTTCAAATACATAATATGTTATTAAATAAAAAACTAATTGGAAAATAAATATATATATATTTATATTTGTATATATAAATAATACTATAATATTCATTTTATATATACGTATATTAAATCAATATTCATTTTTCATTTTTTTTACAAATTATTTTTTAATTTAAAATATATATATATTTATTTTAAATTAATGTAAATATTTTTAACAATAGTATATACAACATAAATGACAGTGTCAGTTTTTATACAGATACTCTTAAATTTCTTCTATATTATTTGTATTATAATTTAAATAAAAATCATAGTATATATTAATTTTAAAATAGAAACTTTAAACATTTATTTTTATTTATAAAAGTATTATTATTATTATTATTATTATTATTATTATATTTTCTATTAAATGGTGGTATTTACCATATTATCAAAGCATATATAAAAATAATATTAACAAGTATGTACAAGTATGTTTATCCAATTAATTTTCCCATTTCATTTAATATTACTTATTTCATTTTCCAAACAATGTAGCGAAAATACGTCGTTATGATTAATAAAAGATAATCCAACAGAATGCTTTAAAATTATATAAATATTTTAGTTAATTATACTATTTAATATATATATATATATATTAGAATTTTTAAAACTTACTAATCCTGATATAAATAAGATTCTTTTTTTTAGAATTACTTTTAATTTTTGGTAAAAAATTCTCTCCTTTGTTATTAGTTATATAATTACATATATTTTCATATATTTTTATACATTAAAAATAAATAAATTATTAGTATTTCTCATTTTATATTTAATTATATTTAATCTACTTTACTATATTTAAATGATATAAATAATTTAAAGTTTCGTTTGCATTAACTTTTTTTTATATTTTTTTTTAGTAGTTTTCGTATTTCATTTTAACAATTTAAGTTTTGTTTTGTCTTTTTTTTTTTTTTTTTTTGTTTATTATTTTTTAAAGTTTCAAACAAAGTTGAAATTTTGAGTTTATTTTATATACATAAAATTGAGTTTATTTACTTTATAATTTATTTGTTCAATGACTTTTTCATCTTTATCATCTTTATCATAACATTAATGAATTAAAAATTATTTAAATCAAAAAAAATAAATTTTATTTAATTATTATTAATATATTATTTAATTATAATTTTTTGTTAACTTTTTAAGAGGGAATTATAGTAATATTCTTTTATTAATTCTTTCACTGTAGCATTATTTATTTCTATATAATAATTATTTTTTCTATAATAATCATTAATTATTTGCTTATAGGAAATATTAATTTTAATATAATTAATATTTTTTAAAAAAATACTATATTCCACGCATTTAAAAAGTTTCATATATATATTTTCATTATTAATATATTGCAGAATAAATAAATAGCAATAGTTTTATATTATTAATATATATAAAAAGATTTTAGTGTATGTGGATATACCATCAACCCCCCACAAATAATAATAAAATGGATAATTAAATTATGAAAAATATAATAATTAGAATTTAATATTTTATAATTGAATATTATTTATTATATATTTATTTATTCATTGATTTTACGATTAGTTCATTGGCTAAATTTAATTATATTGATTATTTTAAGTGTTGAAAACTGAACATAGAATTTTTATAAAAAAAATTTCATTCGATTTTGCTTTATTTTTTAATTTTTAATAATAATAATAATAATAATAATAATAATAATAATAATAATAATAATAATAATAATAATAATAATAATAATAATAATAATAATAATAATAATAATAATAATAATAATAATAATAATAATAATAATAATAATAATAATAATAATAATAATAATAATAATAATAATAATAATAATAATAATAATAATAATAATAATAATAATAATAATAATAATAATAATAAATAAATAAATAAATAAATAAAATTAAATAAATAAAAATAAAAATAAAAAATAAAAAATAAAAATATTATATAAATTAAATAATTTATTAAAAAATAATATTTATATAATATAAAAAGTTGAATCATTAACAAAAAAAAAAAAAAAAAAAAAAAAAAAAAAATAATTTTTATGAACTAGGTCCTACTTTTACAATTGACTTAAAAGAAAATTTTGATTGGTATATGGCTAATTTCAATACAGTTAAACCATCAAAATTATATTTTGTTATGCTGAATAAATTTAATCATAACGAAGAACAAATTGTAATTAATATGATTAAGGAAAATGAATTATTTTTAAATTATAATATTAGAGTAAATTCAATTTGAAACAGAAAAACAAATGAATAATTTTATTAATTAAATATAAAGTGAAAATGACGAGTAACATTAATCATGCTTTTGAGATAAGAGAACGAAGTAAAGCAAATAATCTTGTGGAAGATTATAGCTTTAATCAAACTACTTAATAATTAAATAAATTTCATCGAGTTTTTATATTTGTAGAATGTTTTATTTATATTCATGTTATTTTATCATAATATAGTTATTAATATTTCCTTAAATAATAATTATTAATATTTATCAACATTTATAATACTTTAACATAAAAATTCATTAAATAGTTTATTTTAATTACATGAACAATTAATTAAATAATTAATTATTATCAAAAAAACATAAAAATAAAACATTCTCTCTGAATTAAGAGAAGGGTGAGAAAAGTTGTTAGATAAGTTTAAAATGTCAAATCAAGTATAATTATTTTTTTCATGAATCAATTCATAATATAATTATAATAATAATGATAGATTTATTAAATATTTTACCATATCATCATTTTAATATCTTTATGCAATTACTAATAGAGTGTCTCCATTTTTACCTCCTTGATTGGCATCTATTCCCATTTTCAATAAATATTTTACAGAATTTTCATTATATATTTTTGTATGGTCTAATTAATAGTGTTTCATTATAATTATCTGATTGATCCATTAATAAAATTATTTATTTAATTTACTTCTGCTCCTTGTTTTATTAAATATTTTACTAGTTTTTTTTTTTTTTTTTTTTTTTTTTTTTTTTTTTTTTTTTTTCATTTCCATTTTTTTGACATTAATTAATGGTGTGCTATTATTATTATCTCTTTGATTAATATTTCCCCTTGCTCTATTAAATATTTTACTAGCTTTTCATTGTCATTTCTACAGGCACTATTTAATGGGGATATAACACCAATATTTTCTTCTATTTTCAATCCAATATTGTTTTTGATTTACATCTGTTTTATGTTCAATTAAAAAATTTTATAGCGCATTCATTCTCTCTTTCAAAAGTATCTATAAGATAATGACTAGAATAGTTTTCTTCAATTTTATTTTCTATTTCAATTACTGACATTGATATTTCCCTTTCACTCTTATAGTACAAACAGAATTGAAAAAGAGTTTCATTATCAAAAAAAACAGGAATAATTAAATAATACATTCAATAAGTCTTTTTCAACCAAAATTTTATTAAGGAGAATGGTATTATTAAGGTATTATTTCTCTATTTCAATAAAGATTCAAATTATTCTAGTATAAAATAATTAATAAAATTCTTATTTTTCTCTCTTTGACGTCAATTCTCTAAAACAACTAAATTATTTGTATCAAGTGTAAATGTATATATATATATATAAAAAAAAAAAAAAAAAAAAAAAAAAAAAAAAAAAAACTTACATCTACACCAATATTTTAAAAAGAATATCTTATATTAAAAAATAAAATAAAATTAATATTAAAATAAAAATAATACAAAAATAATATTAAGGATTTTTTAATTTTATTTTATTTTGTTTTATTTAATCTGTAATATATATTTAATATTCTACTATTTATTTTATTTTATTTTATTAAAACTGTACTTTTCGTTTATATTTCAACTCTTTATTTTATTTCTTTTTGTATAAAAAAAAAAATACCTTAATTATATAAAAAGTGTATAGATAATAAATAATTAATAAGTAAAAAAAATAATTAAATAATATATCAATAATTAAATAAACTTTATTAAAATTTTTATACAGAAAATTTATGAACTTTTAACATATTTTTATTAAAAAAAAAAAAAATTAAAAATAATTAATATAAAAAAAAAAAAAAAAGTAAGTTGATACCATGTTTCATAAAAGTTTTATAAAATAAAGTTTATTTCTGTTAAGATTTAATTTATTTTTATTTCTATATATAATAAGCATTACACAAAACATTTTGAAATATTCATTTTAATATATTGAAATATATTCAAGTTTATTTCATTTTCATTTATTTCTAAAGTGAAAATAAAACAAAACAAAAAAAAAAAAAAAAAAATAAACTTTAATCCTTTTAATTAATTTTGAATTTTCTAAAACTTTTTGTATTGCCAAAAATTAATATTCTATATATAATAAATAATATATAATATAAAAAAAAAAGAAAGAAAAAAGAAAAAAAAAAAAAATTCAATAAATTAATAAATCAATATCTTTAATAATTTATATAAATTTATATAATAAATATTTTTCTTTAAAAATAAAAATAAAAATAAAAGTTAAAAGAAAAAGAAAAAGAAAAAATGATATAATTATGTCAATTCATTTTATAATTTTTATAATAATTAAAAAAGTATTAATTATTATAATTTAATTGAATCAATAAAATATTAAATAATATTATTTAATAAATTTTATTTTTAATTTATTTATTTATTTTTTTTTTCTTATCAAAATAAACCATAACATCTTTCTTGTTTATATTCAGTTGTAATAATCAATTTGAATAATGTATGAATTTATATAACTATTAAATAATTTTATAATTATCTTTTTTCTCATTTGTCTTTTTTTTTTTTTTTTTATAAATGAAAATACCCTCAAGAAAAATATTCATTGGAATTTGTTATTAATTCCTTTATTATATTTTATTATATTTTCTCTAATGGATTAAGTAATAGATAATACAAATTTTTAAAAACATTTTAAAATTTTAAATTATCAATTGTAAAAATATTTCGTAAAGATTATAATATGAATATAATAAATTATGGCAATATAAAATAAAATAAAATAAAAACTATTAATATTATAACGATTTATGACTAATAATTAAATATTCTAAAGTAAAAAACAAAAAAAAAATTTATAAAATTAAAAATCAAATATATTATTATAAAAATAATATAATAAATAACCAAATAAAAGAAAATATAATAGTAAAATAAAAATAAAAAAAAAAAAAAAAAATAAGAATTTTAAAATAATAGTAAAAGTAATAAAAATAAAAATAAATTAAAATATTAAATTAGTTAAATTTCAATAAATTTAAAATTCAAATTTACATTTGAAATTTGAAAAAGTATATTTATTATTATTATTATTATTATTAAACAAACAAACAAACAAATAAATAATATTAATAATAATATTAATAATAATAATATTTCCCGCTTTATCAGCATAAAAAAAATATATATATTTATATATATATATAAATAATGAATTCTCATATTATACTTAAATTTTTAGGTAACTTAGTTATTGCTGTAATACTAGGTAAATATATATATATATATATATTATAATAATATAGAAAAAGTTTATGCATTTTAATTTAAAAATTAATATAAATTATATATATATATATATATATATATATTTTTCTGTTTTCTAAATAATAATTTTAACATTAATTTAATTATTATAAATAGGTATAGGGATTGGGAGTATATTAATCTTTTTTTATAAATTTATTAAGAAATTAATAAACCGAAATAATGAAAATAAAAATGAATTACCATTATATAAGAGTGAATTATTGAAAAGTTCGGACACTTATATAACACCGATAAATTCACCAATGCGATCGGATAGTAAGGTGAGTTTATACCCAAGTCAGAAAATACTTCAAACAACTGAAGAAGAACAAAATATTAATACAATAAATACAATAAATAGATTAATTGATAGAGATAAGGCAAAACAAAAAGCAAATACTAATGGTTCGTTAATTTAGTATTGATAACATCTGTTATTAAAAGAATAATAATAATAATAATAATAATAATTATAATAATAAATTCAATAATTAATAATTAATGAGTATTATTAAAAAAAAAAAAAAAAAAAAAAAAAAAAAAAAAAAAAAAAAAAAAACATACAAATCTTTACTTTTTATAATAAAGGAAAAAAAATTAATATCATTACTATATTAATATTTATTATAATAAATATATACATGATAAAAAAAATTTTATTATCATTGATAACTTAATCATTACATTGATATTCATATTATTTATAATTAACATCATATTTTATTGGCATAACTAAAAATGAAAGAATAATAATAAATACTAAATATACAATACTAATTGGAAAAATAAAAAATGAAAAATGAAAAATTAATAATAAAAAAATAAAAAATAAAAAAAAAAAATTTTTTTAAATCAAAATATTCATATTTTTTTTTTAATATAATATCCTTTATACTTCTAAACCGTATTAATTTTCAATATTACTATAAAATATTATTAAAGAATTATTTAATTTTTTATTATTATTATTAATAATTATATTGATGTCAAATTTTTATTTTTTATTGTTATTATAATATTTTTTAATTATTAATAGTTTAATAAAATATCAAATTATACTTTATAATTATTATTATTTTTTTTTTTTTTTTACTGTAAGAATTGTTTTATTCGTTATTTTAAAAAAATTTTTATAAATTTAATTCATTTATTTATTACATTGCTTTCATTATAAAAAAAAAAAAAAAAAAAAAAAAAAAGTCAAAGTTCGTTTTTTAATTTTAATTTTATTTATTTTTTATTTAATTTTATTTATTTATTTATTTAAAATATACAAAAATTTTATCTTTTTAAAATTTGGTTTTTATGATTTAATTAATTTTTATTTTTATTATTATTTTTTTTTTTTATTATTATTATAATTTTTAATTAAATTATTTTAATACATATTAAAAAAAATAAAATAAATCTAAACAAAAAAAAAAAAAAAAAAATTTTTTTAATCTAAATTTAATATATGATTTTTTTTTTTTAATAAAAAAAATAACCAAAATAGTTTTATTATATATATATATTTATTATTTTTAATAATATTTATAATAAAATAAACAATACATAACAATTTGAAAAATTCGTGCTAAACTTTATATCATCTATGATTTACTTCTTTTTTTTTTAGAAAATATATTATTAATAAATTTTAAATAATTTTTTTTTATATTATTTTTACATTAAGTACCATAAAAAAAAAAAAAAAAAAAGAGAGAGAGAGAAAAAATGATGAAAAATAAAAAAATAAATATATCAGAACCATTTTGGGGTTCATATGAACAACAAAATAATTATAGTAATGATTCAAAGGAAAATAAAAGAGTTAATAATAATAATGACAATAACATTACTATTAAAAGTGAAGATGATAAATCTTTAGTACCTAATAATATGAACAGAGAAAGACAGGAAAATAATAATAGTCATTATTTTTCATCTACAAGAAAGGGAAACACCACTACTACACGTTTAGTTGCCACTATGAAAGATCTATGTAGTTCAGATAAAGAAAAATTAGCCAAACTTATTACAAAATTAGCAGTAGAAGAAACAAAAAATCAAAAATTAGAATTAAAAAATCAAAATTATAAGGCATTATTAATGGAAGAAAGAATTAAAAATGAAAAACTAAAAAAAAAGAATAATGGTATGTAATAAAACGTGTAAAAAAAAAAAAAAAGTATCATTAATATTTATTATAAGATAATTTTTTTTTCATTTTAGAAAATAATATATATAGATATTAATTATAATAATGGAAAAAAATTTTTTTTTTTTTTTTCAATATAATAATATAAAGAATCTAAAAAAATGTTTCAAATGATTGAGATGCAATTAAAAGAAAAAGATATAAATATGAAGGATAGTAATAAAAAAGTAGGTAATAAGATATAAAAATTAGAGATAAGAAATTAATATAAAAAAATACATATATAAAAGCAATATTTATAAAACTATATATTTATAATTTTTTCAGAGTAAAACTAAAATAGAAATTATAATAATATAATTAATGTGACATATTAAATATATATTATATTTTATGAATATGAATATATATATATATATATATATATATATATATTTTCTTTTCTTTTCTTTTCTTTTCGTATCCTTTAATTTTGAAAGATGAAAATATCTGAAAATACAACGTTTGATTCAGAATTTTCTTCGTATACCAGTTCAGCATTATTTTCAAATATAAAAAAGCAATTTTTGACAGATGAACAGAAGGGTTTAAGAAGGAAAAAGAAAATTAATAAACCAAAAGTAAATGAAGTTGTAGAGACAGAGACGGTTGTTCCTATTAAAGAAATTAGTAGTAATATTGTATCTAAGAATAGTTCAACAAATATATCTTCTAGTAGTGCAAATAATAATATTTCATTGTTTAGTCTATCTGATAAAAAAGAATCAAATGAAGCTATAGATGATGATGAAAATAAAAATGTTAGTTATGTTAATAGTAAGAAAATTAATGATAATTCAAGAAGAATATCGAGTAGTCATAGTCCTCCCATTAGTATGAACATTTCCTGTAATAATAGAAAAGATCGTAAAAATGTTTTAAAAGAGATTAGAATGTTTGAAAAGGAACATTTTGATGAAGTAATTCATGAATCAGAAGATGAATCTGTACAATCAACTCCTAAATTTTCACATTCACAAACGAATGAAAAATTAAATAATTTTCAGGATGATTATATAAATAAGCAGGATAATTTTCAAAAAAATAATGAATGTTTAAATAATTCGGATTCAAAGAATATTTTAGGATATACGAGTAAGATTGTTGAAGAATTAAAGTCATGTATTAATATGATTAATAACAAAAATGAATTAAACAATGATAATAAAAATATATTTAAAAAGAATGGAAATACATATGAATCTGGTAATGGTTATGATTTTAGCAACAACAACAATAACAGTATTAATAATTATAATAATAATTATAATAATAATAACAATATTAATAATAATAATTATAATAATTATAATAACTATAATAATAATAAAAATAATAATAATAATGATAATAATGATTATAATAATAATAATAATAATAACATAGTATCCTCTTCTAATAATATTTCAAATCAAAATGATATTGGTGAAGTATTTCAATCATTAAATATTAATCCAAAAGTTAAAGATCTATTAATGCTTTCCTATGATGAATATAAAAAAAGAAATACAAAGAATAATATGAATCTACCAATTAATATATGTAATAACAATGTCAACAATTTAAATAATAATAACATTATTAATAATAACAATAATAACTATTTAAATAATAATAATAATAATGTTATTAGAAATAACAGTAGTAACTATTTAAATAATAATAATGATGATGTTATTAGAAATAACAGTAGTAACTATTTAAATAATAATAATGATGATGTTATTAGAAATAACAGTAGTAACTATTTAAATAATAATAATGATGATGTTATTAGAAATAACAGTAGTAACTATTTAAATAATAATAATAATAATAATGCTATTAGAAATAACAATTTTTATAGTAATAATAATTTTATTAGTAATAACAATAGTAACAACAATAATAACTTTCTATCTAATATAACAAATACATTAGATAATAATTATTCGCTAGATTTATCAATATCCTCAATTAAAAATAATAATGATAATAATGTTATTGTTAATAATAGCAATATCAGTAACAACAACAACAATAACAACAACAACAATTATAATAATAATAATAATAATAATAATAATAATAATAATAATAACAATAACAATAATAATAATAATAATTATAATAATAATAATAATAACAATAACAATAATAATAATAATTATAATAATAATAATAATTATAATAATAATAATAATTATAATAATAATAATAATTATAATAATAATAATAATTATAATAATAATAATAATATTGATAATAATAATAATGGTAATAATTTAGTTAATGATACCAATTTCATAATTGGAGAAAATATGAATAATAATAAAACTATGACATCCGTAGATGATGATAATAACAACAACAATTTTAAGTCATCAACAATGCAAACAAGTTTATATGATATAGTATTGGAACTAGAAGACGAACAAAACAAAAAAAGTGGAAAAGTAAAGAAAGTAGATAAAGGAAAAAATGAATTAAAAGAAGTAGATAATAATAATAAAGTTACTGAGTCGAATGAAAATAGTATAAATAATAAAAAAGATAACAATAATATTCAGGTATTACCTTTTACTGTTAGCGATAATGGAAATAATTTGATTCATAATAATAATAATAATAATAATAATAATAATAATAAAAATAATAATAATAATAATAATAAAAATAATAATAATAATAATAATAATAATAATAATTCTATGTCTAAAAATAGTTTTAATTTAAGAAAAAGATACAGTAGTACTGATAAAACTTATATGAATACCAATGATAATTTTAATAAAAATAATACAGATATTTTAAATAATTATGTTAATAATTTTGATAATACTACTGAAATTCAAAAAATAGATAATAAATATATAAATAATATTACTTCAGACAATAATAATAGTAATAATAATAGGCATAAGAATATGAATAAGAATGATAATACCAATAACAGTACATTTTCATATCAAAAAAATTATGATGGTGATGTTGATTCTGATAGTTCGAAATCAGAAAGTAGCAGTTACAAGATATATGCCTATAATATTCAAGTAAATAAAGATAATAAATATTCTGAAAACACTGGGAATATATATGAGAAAGGTAAAGTAGAAAAAAATAAAAAATATATGAAAGAAGAAAAAAATCAAATACGACCAATAAAATTGGAAAAAAGAGATGATAGTGATAATAATAATAATGATGATGATGATAATAATAGTAATAATAATAGTAATAAAAAGAAGAAGAATAAAGTACTTGGTATAAACAATAATAGAAAAGAAAATGAAAATATAGATAATAAAAATACATCCTTTACAACAAATGAAGAGCAATATTATAAAAAAAGAATTAAAGAATTTTGGGGTAGTTCGAGCGACATTGAAGATCAAAAGTTATTTATTAAAGAAGAAGAAAAACAACAAAATTTATCCTCCTCGTCATCATCTTCTTCATCATCATCATCATCATCATATTCCGAATTAAATTATGAAAATGATAACAAAAAAATAAAAAACGCCTGTGATTTAGAAAATATCATTAAATTAAAAAATTTAGAAATGAAACTATTGCAAGAGAAAAGAAAGGTAAAGCAACTTCAAAAAGAAGTGAAAGAAGTAAGAAAAGGAAGAATAGAAAATGAGGAAGATAATGATCATTCCAATTATAGTACTGAAACTGATGTAAAAAAAGATATCCATGAAGATATTACTTATGATCAAAATAGTAATTATATTAATAATAATAACAATAACAATAACAATAATAATAATAATAATAATAATAATATATCAAAAATAAAAAATAAAATAAAGCAAACTGGAAAAAATATTAAAAAACTAAAAGGAAATGAAGACATTGATATGGAATTAATGAAGGAAAGAGGTAATATTTCATCATCTTTATATAAAAATACAAAGAATAAAAATAAGGAAGGGAAAGAAGAAGATAGTATGATGAATAATAACGATAATATTATTTTGAATACTGTAAAAAGAAATAAGGATAGAACATATAAAAAAATAGAAAATATTGTTCCCCAAAAACTTAATGATACAAAAATTAATAATAGTAATTATGAAAGCAATAATGATAATAATTATGACAGTGATGATGAAGTTGATAGTGATAGTTGTAATGATAATGGCTATGAAACAGATAAACCATTACGACAAAATAATTGTAAATTTAAAGTAAATGCTCAAAAAAATGGAATGAGTGAATTTAAAAATCAAAATAATAATAAAAGAAAAGAGAAACATATTTATTCAGAGATTCATAAATCAATAAAAAATAAAAATAGTACTAGAGAAGTAGAAAATGATGACGATGATGATGATGATGATAAGGTGAAGGATTATATTAGTTATAATAATAATATTAATAATAATGATAATAATAATGATAATAATGATAATAATTCATCCGATTCCATGCATTATATGCAAATTTCGAAACAAACTATTATTCGTAAATATCTAAACTCCTACGATTGTGAAAGTACAGAAGCTGAAGAAATAAAGAAACCAAGGAAATATCAAATGGTTACATTTTCTCAAAATGATAATTTAGAAAGTAAAAAAAAACAGATAAATCATTCTAACGAAGGGACATTAAAAGCAAATAATAAAAAAAATCAAAAAGGGAATGGTCAAAAGAATGGCAAAGCAAAAAACAGATATTATAAGAAAGATTCAGCTAATAGTCTAATAAATAACTATAATAATTCATTAAGTGACGATCATAATTCATTGAATGATAATGAAAATAATTCTATAAATGAAAATGATAATCATTCATTAAATGATAGCAATGATGATAATAATAATTTACCAGAAGAAGAAGACTATTCCAAAAATAATTTAACCGCACATACAGATACCATGATTAAATATCTAAATGAAATAAATGGATATGATATTTATAAATCGACAATGGAAAATGATGATGATGTGGATGAACGAGTAAGAAAAAATAAAGAAAAAAATAGAAAGTTTTATGACTTTCAAGGATCTGAAGGCAAAGAGACCAATTATAATTCAATGAACTTAAATATTATTAATAGCATTAGTAATTATGGAAGGTCTAAAAAAAATAAAAATAGGAAACCAACCAATATTACAAGATACCGAAGTAATCATGATCAAAATAATACATTGAAAGAGATTGAAAACTATAATAATAATTATGATGAAAAAAAAAGTAGATATCATATGATACAACGATTAAAAAAAAATTTTGGAAATAGAAAGAATACCAATTCAATAAGCAGGAGGAGAAAGAAAAGAAATAATGACATGAATCATCAGGATGATTTATATTCAGATAATTCTTTTGATTCAATAAGTCAAGATTCATCCATAGAATCTGATAATTATCATGAAAGAGAAATTGATGATCATTTCAATGACAATGAGAACCTAGATGATAATGACGATGATAATGATGATGATAATGATAATGACAATAGCTATGCCATTGATAATTATGATAATACTGAACAATTAAATGAAAATGATGATAAGGAAACGGAAGAAACAGAAGATGAAGGAAATCTAGAAGAAGTTGAAAATAATAGGATGAAAATTGATAGAGAATTAAATTCTAGAAAAGAATATATTAAATTGAAAAATAAAAAAACGTTAAAGAGATCAATGACAATAAATGATATAAATGATGATTATGATCATGTAAGTTTTCAAAAATCAAAACTTAAAAATAAAAGTGATGATTTTATCAATAGAAAAAGAAATCCAAATGATAGTCATAGGAATATAATAAATAATAAATTGGTGAAAATCCTATCTAGAAAAAAGATATCTAGAAATAATTCAAGAAGATATGAAAATACTATGAAATCAGCTACTAATACTCCTTTGAACAGAAATAATTCCGCAATAAGTAAAGAATTATATTTTATATCAAAAGCGGCATCAGGTATTAACAATTTAGTAAAAAAGGAAATCAATGATTCCTTCTACGTCACTGAGACTCAAAATGATACTGATGATATAGATAATCTCAATGAATCTGAATCTGACTCTGAACCCAAGCCTAAACCTGAGCCTAAACCCTATCAAAGTCAATATACAGAAGATCACCAAGAAAATATAATAAATAAGAATCAATATATAAGTGATTATATTTCAAATCATTCGTTAAGCTATCATCATGTAAGGGGTAGTAGTAGTAGTAGGAATAATAATAAAAGTAGAAAAAATAAAGAAAAAGAAGAACTACATTCTAATCGCAGTGATGATTTAATAAATGAAGTTACAGAGATGAATGATAATGATAGTGATAATGATTCATTTCAAGAAGAATCTCAACAAAATATATCCTATGATAGTGATTATTCAAAATTAAACAGATTCTCTAACAAGAATGCAAAAATGAAACAATTCAGGAAAACCAAAATATGTAATAAAAATACGAATAATAATATGAAAGAGAATTATAGTATAAAAGAAAGTAATTATAATTATAGTAGTGAAAAAGATGAAAAACCAATAAAAACTATCCGTAAAGTGAAAACTTATTCATATACCTATGGAGATAATAATAATAATAATAGTAGAAGTGGTAGTAATAATAATAATAGTAGATATCGAACTAATCAGAATAACCAAAAAAAGAATAAAGTTCAAAAAAGCAATAAAATTGATATAGAACAGACTTCGTTAACCTTTTCATTATCAGAATCAGAAAATGAAAAAGAAAATGGTGAAGTAAATGAAGAAACAAATGAATATTTATCCGAAACTATGGATGAAGAAGATTCAGTATCTTCTCAGTATACGAATAATGACATCTCAGAATGTCCAAATCTAAAGAGAAAAAATAATTTATATGATGATGATGATTATGATAATGATGATGATGATAGTAATGATCATAAAGATGATATTAATTATAGGGATGGTAATGAAAATTATGATGAAAATAAGGAAGAAGAGGAAGAGAAGAATTCCTTTTCATCCGAAATTGATAGTGATTATAAAGATAATGCAAATGATTATTATAAAAATTCACAATTAAAATATATATCTAATGATGGTAATGAGATAAATGAGCAGGAACTTTCAGAAGAAGAAGAAGAAAGTTATATTAATGAAGAAGAATTAAATAATAATGAATATTTTAATAAATATGATGAAGATGATAACGAAAGTATTTCTAGAGATGATAACAGTGAAAATGAAACTGAGGATGAAAATGATAGCAATTATGGAAATCAAGCTCGATCCCAATCTCTGCTAAATAATTCAACAAATGTTCAACTGAAAAAAATAATTAAAGAAGAAATTAGCAAAACATTTGATATAAAAGATTATAAAAAGACATTAAAAAGAAACAGTAAAGACAATAACCTAACGACTAAATCCTCATCAGAAACTACTTCGTATTATAATTTTAATTTTGATGATAATAATTATACCACCACACTCAATAATAAATATCGTTCATATCAATATGATAATGATGAAATAGGATCTGAAACAGAAAATGAAGAAGATGAAGCCATCATGATTATGAATCCTTATTATTATTCATCTAACAGTTCACATAAATCATAAGAAATAAAGTTCTTTTTTTTTTTTTTTTTTTTTTACTTTTTAACCTAATAATTTTTTTTATTTAAACATGCATAATACTATCAATTTATACAAAAAAAGAAAAAAAAATGTAAATTTTATATACATAGTTTCCATTAAAAATCAAGAAAAAACATATATAATGTTTCTATATAAATTAAATAAAAATAATGTATATATATATAAAATTTTTATAATTGATGATATCCTTTATTTAATCAATAAATATTTTAAATAGTTCTTTTTTTTTTTTTTTTTTCTTTAATAAAATATATAGATATACTAAATAAAAAATATTATATTCTATTTTATACCCATATTGTAAATAACTATTAAATAATAATATATATATATATATAATATTAATAAAAATTAATCTAATATAAATATATTTAAATTATCAATAAATTTAAATAAGCTTATTTTTATTTTTATAATTACTTTCAAGAATAATAAAAAAATATATATTAACATATTTGATGCTTTATTAAAATATTATTAATAATATTACAACCATAAAAATCACTATTAAATTTCAATATTAATAATAATTATAATTATAATAATAATAGTAATCATTAATTAATAATTTTATATATATAAATATGGAAAAGATATTTATAGCTTTTCTTTTTATTTAATAAAAAAAAATATATATATATATTAATATATCAAAATATCAAAATTGATTTATTAATTACTGATTAATTCTCTATTTAGTCCAATAAAAAAAAAAAAAAAAAAAAAAAAAAAAAAAAAAAAAAAAAAAAAAAAAAAAAACTAATAAATATTATTTAATATGCTATTTGAGGGAGGTTTTAAACTTTAAAATTGCACCACTAACTTAAACGGCCAATGCATTATTTTTCAATATAACAATTAGCACTAATTATAATTATAATGATTATAAATTTATAATTTTATAGGATATAAAATGAAATATTTAAACCTTAATTAATATAAAATTATTTTTATTATTCAAACATAAATTAATGTAACATAAATCAAATTTAAATCTAATGATTTTATGATGTTCTTAATAAGAGGCTTGATTACAAAAATTAATTATACATGTAATTAGTTTTGCTTGAATCAATTCATAATTATAATTATAATAATAAAATTATATAAATAATCTAATAAAAGTTTAATATATTTAAATAAATTAACCCCAACAATATACTTTCTCGAATCATGCTTTTTTAATAAGATATTTAGAGCGAGTGGATTTGAACTTTAATAAATATCATTTATTATATAATTTTTTTAATTTATGAAAACTTATCTATAAAATAAGAAAATTTATAAAATTAAATACTTTTATGAAATGGAGTGTGTGTCATTTCGCAAAAATTTCATTTCGGAAAAGTTTCATTTCGCAAAATTTTAATAAATAGATAAATAAATAATAAAATAAATAAATAAATAATAAAAAAATAAAAAAAAAAAAAAAGAATTATAAAATATAAAATATAAAATATAAAATATAAAATAAAAAAATAGATACCACCTAAAATCATCCTAATTTTGTGCTACTTTTAACTCCCTTTTTTATGATGTCCTCATCTTTTTTTTTTTTTTTTTTTTTTTTTTTTTTTCTTACTGAATTATTTATAAATATTTCTTTTATTAAAAAAATTTATTAGCAATTTAAGATTTTTAAAATACTGCGCAAGGACTTAAAAGGTGTAAAATAATCAATTAATTATTTAAATATTATTTTTTAATATTTTTTTTTAATAATTATATTTTAAATTTAACAATTATATTTTAAATTATTATCCTTTACATCTTTTAAATTATTAATACTTATTTTATATATATATATAAAATTCTTATATATATTTTAAAAAATTATAAAACGTTTAAAACATATGATAAAATATTTTATTTTTTTAAAGCGTTAATTCTAAATGAATATTTATTATTATATAATGTATATTTAATATATATATGTCCATATATATATATTTTTTTTTAAAAATTTAATTTTAAAATTTATTTATTTATTATAGTTTTATATATTTATTTTTATTATTTTTATTTATTTAGTTTTTTATTTAAATTATATATATTATTTATTTATTTTATTATTAATTTATTTATTTATTAAAAATTTTGCGAAATAAAACTTTTTATGTGAATTTTCCGAAATGAAACTTTCCGAAATGAAATTTTGCGAAATGCTCCCCCTATGAAATGATGTAAAATAGTAATCATGTGCTAATTTTTAATGAACATAAATGATATAATTTTAATTATTAGAAAATAAAACATTTCATTTATTCTCTAAATAAACAAGAATATAAAGTAAATAAAGCATATTTAAAAAAAAAAAAAAAAAAAAAAACTTGTTGGTAGTTAAGTATAATTTATATTTTTCTAGTGCTTTTTGTTCTGAAATTAAAATTTTAAATTTTAAAATTTATTAAATAATCTTAATTTTATTAATATTTGACTTGTTATATGTAAAAACTGTAACAGAAAAAATAAAAATAATAATAATAAAAAAAAATAAAATTAAATAAAAATTAAAATTTTAAATTTTAAATTTAAATTTAAATTTGTGTTTGTGATTGTGTTTGTGTTTAAATAAAATTTATTCATATAAACTGATTTATTATTAGTGCTTTTATTTATTCATTAATAAATATTTATTAATTTGAAATATTTCATATTAATATAGTTAATTTTAAGATAAATATTACGGAATATCATTAATAGTTAATTATTAATTATTTATGCTTTATTAATCATTATCACTTTTATTTTTTTATTTACTTTATTTAAAATAAAAAGAAAATAATAAAAATAGATTAATTATAAAAATAGATTAATTATAAAAATAGATTAATTATAAAAATAGATAAATAATAAAAATAGATAAATAATAATAATAATAATAATAATAATAATATAAAAAAAAAGTTTTTTCATTTACAAAAAATGATAATATTTTTTATTATTATATATTTATATGTATGGTGGATAGACTATACAATTCATCATTTCAATAATAATTGAATATTCAATAAATAATTTTCATATAATTAACATATAAATAAATAAACAAATAATGAAATAAATTATACGATAAGTATATTAAAAAAAATTATTTTCAACAATATTGCAACTATTCTGTTTCATTAACTTTACATTCGATTTTTAGTATAATAAGATATAAAATTTTCATTTCATGCTTTTTTTTTTTTTTTTTTTTTTTTTTTTATTTTCAAAATTATATAAATTAAGATTCATATAAAAATTTTACATAACAATAGTTTATTTATTATTTATTATTTATTATTCAATTAATAATTACTCTTTTTATTATTTATTAATTATTATTCAATTAATAATTACTTTTTTTATTATTTATTAATTATTATTCAATTATTTATTATTCAATTAATAATTGCTCTTTTTATTATTTTTTAATTATTATTCAATTAATAATTACTCTTTTTATTATTTTTTAATTATTATTTAATTAATAATTACTCTTTTTATTATTTATTAATTATTATTAATAATTATTATTTATTTATTATTTATTATTTATTAATTATTATTAATTATTATTAATTATTTATTATTCATTATTCAATTATTATTTATTATTTATTATTTATTATTTATTATTCAATTATTATTATTTAATATTTATTATTTATTATTTATTATTTATTATTTATTATTTATTATTTATTATTTATTATTTATTATTTATTATTTATTATTTATTATTTATTATTTATTATTTATTATTTATTATTTATTATTTATTATTTATTATTATTTATATATATTTTGAATTAGTTTTAATATTTTGGACATTTTAAAAAATATTATTGTTTTTTTATGTTAAAATAATATATATTATTTAATTTATTTGGCATGTTCTTACTGTAATCTTAAAATTATCAGTCAAATGTTAATTAATAATTATAATTATACTTTATTATTATTTAATTTTTTTTAATTTATTTGGCATGCTTTTTTTTTTTTTATGCAAATAATAATTATGTACTCTTTTTTTTTTTTTATGTTCCCTATTTTTTGTTTATCATAAAAACTACAATAATAAGCAAACTAAAAAAAAAAAAGACTAATCTCAAAAGTCTATTTAACTTAATAATATATTTATATACATAAAATTTAATATTCTTTTAAGTTTCTAATTGATTAAAAAAATAATAATAACAACATTAATAAAATTTTAATATAAATTTTATATTAATACCTAATATAATAAATATAATAAATATAATAAATATAATAAATATAATAAATAAAAAAAAAAAATCAATAATAAATTAAATAATTCAAAATATAACAAAATAAAATTAAAAAAAAAAAAAAAAAAAAAAAAAGAGTACAAAATTATTATTTATTTAGTAATTAAAAGTACAATACATCCATGCTTTATAAATTAACTTTTAAAAAAAAAAAAAAATTTTTAAAAAATAACATGTGTAATAATAAACAATAAATGAATAAATGAATGAATAAATAAATAAATATTCTATTTTATATATTTATATAATTATTACTAATTATAATTAAAATATTAATATTTCTTATTTTGTAAAATTTTCCTTAAATAAATAAAAATAAAAAAAAAGGTATTAATAATAATTAGTCATACTACAATAACAAAGATTTAATAGATTAGTTGGTCTATTTAATTAATTTAATTCATAATACATAAAAAGAATTTTTTTTTTTTTTTTTTTTTAGACTACGAAATAAACTTTATTTAATAATATTTATTAAAAAAAAATACATGAAAATAAAGATAAATGAGTTTTTTTTTTTTTTTTTTCTGTAATTTTGAAATAGTATAAAAAAAAAAAAAAAAAAAAAAAAGTGTTGAAATTACAAGGTAAATTAAATTTCAATTTCACAATTTCAATAATTCAGTTATAATAATTTCAATCAATTAAATAATATAAAATATATAAATTAGAATATATTATAAATCTTTTTTATGCTTTTTGAAAAAGTTTTCATATTATGAAGTGTAATATAATTTTTTTTTCCCTTGTTCCATAAATTATTATATAAATATAATAATAATAATAATAACATATAAAAGAATTTATAATAATAATTTATTAACAGATATAAATGATCAATATATTATATAATCTTTAATAAATAATTATTCTTGAACCATTAAGTCTTTTATAGTTCATAAGTATCCAAATTAAAAGTTTATAGTATTTAAGAAAATCAATTACTCTCACTCTTTCTGATTTATAATCGTTAAAAAAAAAAAAAAAAAAAAAAATTCTTTTTATGTATTATGAATTAAATTAATTAAATAGACCAACTAATCTATTAAATCTTTGTTATTGTAGTATGACTAATTATTATTAATACGATTATAAATCAGAAAGAGTGAGAGTAATTGATTTTCTTAAATACTATAAACTTTTAATTTGGATACTTATGAACTATAAAAGACTTAATGGTTCAAGAATAATTATTTATTAAAGATTATATAATATATTGATCATTTATATCTGTTAATAAATTATTATTATAAATTCTTTTATATGTTATTATTATTATTATTATATTTATATAATAATTTATGGAACAAGGGAAAAAAAAATTATATTACACTTCATAATATGAAAACTTTTTCAAAAAGCATAAAAGATTTAAACTCGGAACTTTATATTTTTATTTATTTATTTAATTTATTTATTATTTTTTTTTTTTTTTTTGTATTTAATAAATAAAAATTTGTTATTTTATCTTTCAAAAATTATAAATTATTATCTTTATTTTTATTTTTTTTTAATAATTTAAATATTTTATATTTTATTTTATAAATATAAAAATATACAAAAATTTTTTTATATATATTTTTTTTTTCTCAAAAAAAAAAAAAGTTTGATGATAATATTATAAAAATATTTAAGATATTTAAATAATATTATTCTATCTCTATTTCTATTTATCTATGTTTTTTTTAGGGATTAGCATCTATTATTATTTATTATAATAATAAATAGTTTTTAAATTATTGTTTTTAAATTTTTATCATTTTATGTCTAAAAATTTTCAATAATAAATTCTATATATATATATTTTTTTGTTTTGTAGTAGATTATTATTTTAGTTTCCACTTTAGAATAATTATTATTTAAATTAATTAATTAGCTTTCTTGACAGTCTTAGTAATAACTTTCTTAACAACAACAGTCTTTACAACGGTCTTCTTAGCCTTCTTAGTAGTTTTGACATTCTTAGTAGATACAACTTTAGTGGTTTTGGCCTTAGTAGTAGTAGTCTTGATAGTTTCGACTGGCTTAACAGTAGTAGTTGGAACAACAGTAGTAGTTGGAACAACAGTAGTAGTTGGAACAACAGTTGTAGATTGTTCAATAGAAGAAACTGGAACTGAAGTAGTAGCATTAACTTCACCTTCAACAGTAGTAGTAGTAGTATTAGCGGTATCCGGAATAACTACAAAAGTAGTTTCATAACTGTCAGCATAAGTTTTGAATTCGTAGTCTTCAAGGTACTTCTTACCAACACTACAATCAACATCGTAATTTTTACAAACAAAGGCATATTTATCAAGAACCCATTTCTTTAATGGGTAAGAGAAACCTTCCCAGACGAAGAAGTGGGTTTGAATGGTTTTGAATTCGGTACTACCTTCCCATTGATCATAGTTGAAATCATAGAATAAACTAGCAGTGTTAATTCTACCTGGTAAAACACCATTTTCATCTGGAGTTCTGTCTTCCTTAACATATGGTCTAATAAAGTCTTTAATTTCATCAATTCTCTTGAATAAGAATTCTGGGTTGAAGGCGTTATCGAGAACTTCTTGAAGATTCTTAAGGAAACGCTTTTCATCTTTGTTGAAGACTTGAAGAATATGTTGATCTTCGGAAATCCAATCCTTGAATAAAACCTTTGACCAGGTATCTGGGTTGGTACCATCTAATGGAACTGGAATACGACCCCATAAACCTAAATCGAGTTCACCAGCAAAAGTAGTATCAAAATCATATAAACTGAAAACCCATTTACCATTTGGAATCTTGTAAACATTGAAATTGTGACCATATAAAGTTAAATGATCCCAGGAGGCAGTAAGCCATTCTAAAATAATATATTTGTAGAAGTTTTCAACATCAAAAATGTCTTCAATATCCTTAATAGACTTAGCAGTATCAAGAGACTTTAAGAGTTCTCCGAATTCAGTCATATCTGGGTTGTCTTCATTTTCATTGCTACAGAAATCAATAGTATCATAAGTCAATTGAGCACCATTCTTTTTACATTGAATTAAATGAGTGGATTCAACATCATTGTATTCAATTTCAACAGTAGATTTCTTTAAGGAATCTAAGAGAACATTGAAACCTAAATCTTCACCATTAATAGTCATTTTAACGTAATTAGCAGAAATACTGTTAACTAAATTTAAACGGTTTGTAATATCACAGAAAAGCTTTGAACGCATAACAGTTGGATCTCTGATATCAGAACGAATACGGAAATTCTTTCTACCGTAAAGTTCATCCTTACCACGAATCTTAATATTGTAAGCAGCCTTTGGATAATAGTGAGAAGACATACCACCTAAAGAAAAGTTAACTTTCTTAAACTTTTGCTTTTCACTATTTTAATTAAGAAAATGATTATAAACATTTTTATTTAAATATATATAAATTATATAAATTAACACCAAAAAAATTAAAAATATATATAAAATGATATTAATAATTACTCAAATAATTAATATATTATTTTTATTATATAGAATTTTATAGAAACTTACCCATTTAAAGTGAATACCATAGTAGCATTTTTAGTAGAGAAATCAGTCCATGGGTTATCATAACCATCAGCCATCATAGATTCATTGATACTTTTCTTTAAAAGAGCATATTCATCTTCTGGTAAAGTGAAATCCATAGTTGGAACAGCATTATCAGTTAACTTGAAAATTTCAGCTCTCTTAGCATTACTAAGAAAACTTTCAGCCTTAACAGAGGCAGCTAAAACAGCTAAAGTGGAAAGAATATTTATATATTTCATTTTTTTTTATTATATTATTATTCTATTACTATTTATAATTTTTATATTTATGAAATTTACAAAAATAAAGAAAAATTACCTGTTTATATACAAGAAAAAAAATATATTATTTATTAAATATTTGTTTATATTATTTAATATTTAAATAAAATTAAATAAAATAAATGTATAATATAAAAAAAAATGAATAATATATAAAAAAAAAAAAAAAAAAAAAAGAATACAAAATCTAGATAATTTTTGTGTAACATGCGTAACATTCATATAAAAAAATTGGTATTTAATTGTTAATAATTAATTGATAATTATTAAGTATAAATATAAAAATTTATAATACTAAAATCATTTATAATATATAAAAAAAATAAATATTAAAAATTAATGTAGTACAATATGTATATTAAAAAAAAAAAAAAAAAAAAAAAAAAAAAACAGGAACATTTTTATTATTAAGTTTTACTCTGGACTTTTAATTATGAATAAAATCACAAAAAAAAAAAAAAAAAAAACATTAAATTATAAATCTTATTAAATATAAAAAATAAAAAAAAATAAAAAAGTAATACATATATTATAAATATATTAAATATATTAATATTAAATGTATTAATCTATTATAATTAATGGATTATATAAAAACTAGACTTAAACTAAAAAAAAAAATTTTTTAATAATAGCATCATAAATTAAATAATTGATATAAACTTTATTTATTATTAAAAATATAAATAAGAATAAAAAAAAAGTGTGCTAATAGTCTATTATCTCATAAGATATAATATATTTAATTTTATAAAAAAAATTTTTTTGAAAAGAAATTTAAATAAATAAATTATTAATTAATTTTTTTATAATTATTAAGGTTTTTATTTATATCAAAAATTGAGTATAAAATAAAATATACATTAGAATAATAAAAAATAAATAAAATAACATAAATAATAATATATAAATTTAACAAATCAATATTACAGAAAAAAATTATTTATAGTAAATAAGGTTTAAACATGGAAACCAATATCAAATTTTTTAAATTGTCGACTATTAATTTTTTATATAAGAGATTATCTACATAAAATAAGAACATTGAAATTTATTAAAATAAAATAAAATATATTAAAATATAATAAAATATGTTTTATATAAATATATTAAATCTATAATTATATATTAGCATATAAAACATTAAATATATTTAAACTATTAAATAAATATTTTTAATTGTTATTCTCATTATAAGACCGCTAAATATATTTGCAAGTACATAGCCATTTATTGTTTTAATTTATTCAAATAATAATGAAATATTAATAAATAAATTTATTTATATAAATAAAATGAAAAAGACTATATAATTCTTTATTATTTATATTATTTTTTTTTTGATTTTTATTTATTTATTTTTATTAATTTTTTTATTATTTTTTTTTTTTTTAATTTTATTAAAGTGTTTTATGTTATATATTATTTTGCACATTCTTAATTTTGTAAAATTTATCACAAAATATTAAATTAAATTCTAGTTAGCTGCCGTATGAAATTTTAATATTATTTTTAATTTTTTTTTTATTAGACTAGGATTAACAAGAGAAGAGGGTAATAGATCTTCCATCTCTCCCTTTAACGTATCATACTCTCAATGGATTCTTTACCATGCTGTTTCGGTATCAACATAGGGAGGCTAAAATGAAAGGTATTCCCTATTCGCCATTTTATACTACGAGTTTTTCTTTTTTCTTTTTTTTTTTTTTTTTTTTCAGTGATTTTTTGAATCATCATTGAGGAAGGAACAACGACAATAATTTTCTTACAGGTCAAATGCTCTCTATAATAGCAATTATAAAGTCTAGCAATAAGAATACTTACTATAGTGAGATAAAACCAACTTTATTTATTAGAGTTAAACCACCCTGGGAGGATGAAAATTGTTCCATATAAATTCAGAAGGTAGCCGAGGAGTCGACCCAGAAATCTTATGTGTGTTAGTCTCGATTACTAACCACTAGGATAAAAACAAGAAAAGATTAGTTTTTGATAATATTAACAAATAATTAAATTTTTATAAAAGTTATATTATTTTGTTTTAAAAAAAAAAAAAATATTAAATTATATAATTTTTTATTTTTTTTTTTTTTTTTATTTTCATATATACTAAATAATAAAAATATTGACTAAAAATTAATCGAAATTTGATTGTCTTATTTTTATTTTATTTTATTTTTTTTTTCTTTTAAACTGGGATTAACGAAATTAACATGTTACAATAAACTAAATATATATATTATATACCATATTAAGTAAAGCATTCTTATATAATTTCCATTCTAAGCATTTTTTAGTAAATAAACTTCTTTAATCAAAATAATAAGGAAAAAAAAATAAAAAAAAAAAAAAAAAATACTTTAATAAAAATTACAAGGAAAAAAAAAAAAAAGATAAAAAAAAAAATAAAGTTTGTACTAATGTTTATTTTTTTCATAAAAATAAAAATATATGGATGGATATTAATTAAAAAATTTTACTTTATAATATTATTTAAATAAAGAAGGTTTATCCATATATATATATATTTATAATTTATTATATCTATTTATTATATTTAGTTTGATTTTGTTGTTTAATAAATATTTGTAATGTTCATATTAATGAAGTTCTTTGATGCTTTCTATTTACAATTTTTTTTTTTTTTTACAAATAAACTTTTTAATATTAATAAATAAATAAATAAATAAATAATATTAAAGTTAAATAATACTTTTTTTTTTTTTTTTAAAAAAAAATTATAATAAATCCATGATTAAAATTTCCGAACTTATATGAAATATTTTAATTACAATTAAACTCTCTAAAAACTTATAGTATTGATATAACTAATTTTTATAACTTTTATAGTCATTAAAATTATTTTTGAATTTGTTACTATGAACTAACCTAGTTCATCATAATAGTAGTAATAAAAAAATATCTATATCCTGAATGTGTCGCATGTCAGAAAATTACATTTCTCAATGTGGCTTTTTATTAAGTAATTTAATGCAATAAAATTTTTTTATATTTTTTAATATGTTAAGTATTAGCAATATCATATGAGCAATATGCATAACATATTTAATACGCCATATCAAGCCTCATTAATTATAACTTTTATAGTTTTTATAGTTTTATTAAATCTTATTATTGCTTTTTGATTTATGTTATTCTAGTTTTTTGTAAATAAAAAAATATATAAATGTATGATTAAAAATAAATGAAGACATTAAATAAATACACAATACGTATTATCTTCTTTATCTCTGAACTCAACAATTTTGAACATAATACAATTATATATATAAATAAATTAATAAATAAATTACAAATAAATTATTAATATTTTATTTTTTTTTAATAATTAATATTTAAAAATATATTTATTTCTAAATCGATTATAATAAAAAAAAATAATAATAATTAATACTAAATAATTAATAAATATAAATTACAAATAATTAAATATAAAATAAAAACTTCAATATTAATAGCAAATAATAAAATAAAATAAATGTTTTTTTTTTTTTTTTTTTTTTTTTATTATTATTATTATTATTATTTTTAAAAATTATAAAATAAAAAATTTATTTAAAAGCTTTTAAATCATATAAATATAATTAAATAAATTTTTTAAATATTTAATTAAAAAAAATTCAAATATGAAATATATAACAAAATGATAGTAAATAGAATTAATAAAATTAAAAATTATCATTTCAATAATATTAATGATTGTAATAATAATAAAATAAAATAAAATGTTTTTTTTTTTTTTTTTTTTTTTTTTATTATTATTATTTTATTATTATTTTAAAATAAAAAATTTATTTAAAAGCTTTTATATCATATAAATATAATTAAATAAGTTTTTTAATTATTTAATTAAAAAAAATTCAAATATGAAATATATAACAAAATGATAGTAAATAGAATTAATAAAATTAAAATTATCATTTCAATCATATTAATGATTGTAATAATAATAAAATAAAATGTTTTTTTTTTTTTTTTTATTATTATTATTTTAAAATAAAAAATTTATTTAAAAGCTTTTAAATCATATAAATATAATTAATAAAATTAAAATTATCATTTCAATAATATTAATGATTGTAATAATAATAAAAAATCCACATACTTGTTTATTAATTTATTAGCATATTAATAAATAATTTATTTATTAATTTCTTTATTTTTTAATTGTTAAAAGAAAAATATATATATATATATAGAAAAATTAGAGAGAGATATTTAATAATTATCATGGATGATTTTACTTAAAACATAGATGATTTAATTATAAAATTTCTTTATTTAAATCTAGATTGTTTTATTTATTACTATTTTTTTTTTTTTTTTTTTTTTTTTTAAAAAAATATAAAAAGTTCTTCAATCCCTTATAGAACCATTGTCGGATCTACAATTACCTTTTTCCTCAGTCCTTATAATACTTTCAGATAACCCAAGATTACTTCTTCCACTATAATTTGAAAAACTTTTTGATTTTGAGGTTTGATAATGATATTTAATTAATTTAGAATATTGGTTATCATAATTTGTATTATTTGGTTTATGGAATTTTTCTGACATAGTTGTATTACATTGACCATTATAACTATTATCAGTGATATTACCATTGGTTGATTTGAATTTATGAATTAGACTTTGGATAAGATTAATTTCTTCATCTTCTCGAATAAGCAAATAAATTATTAATTTAATACCATAAAAAAATATATAATTTGATAATATTAATGTTAAAAAAATCAATTGATAAACAAAACTTTGGTTCATATAATTTTCATTTCCAATATAATATGTAATTATTAAAGCTATGGCGCAAAGCCCATCAACGTAAAGTGATACCACGATAAAATGAATATCATGCACAGTTTCCAGAATATTCCATTCTATAAATGAGAAAAATGCAATAGCAAAGGCATAAATAAATTTGATAGTAATCATTAAAATAGTCATCGATAGTCCAAAGATACTGTTCATCTTACAAATTTGGAAAGTTTTTCTATTTGTATCAACTATGGTTTTTAAGTTATACGGTGTAATTATTAATAAACCATTTAAGAGTAGGTCAATGAAAATAAATGAGGAAAAAAAGATATATTTATGTTTACTAATCCATAGCGTTTTTTGATTTTCCTCAGGAAAGTTAGTAATGAGTTTATGAAGTGTGGGTACTAATAAAAATGAATACCCGAGATTAAATGTTAATATTTTGAGGTGACATTTGACAATATTTGATGGTCCTAACATTAATAAACTTGTCACTATTTGCAACATAATACCCATAATGATTATATACCAAAAATCATGTGAGAAAAATTTGAAATAAATTTTATATTTATTAATATATAAAAATGTCAGCGAGAGAAGTATGATAACTCCAATGACAATATGAACAATGAAAAGAATTAATCCTACTGAGGAATCCTCAGTATTAAGGGTATAATAATAAACTCTGTCTATATCATTCATTTTAGAGAGTACCTCTTCTGCTGTCTTACTTCCATAGATAAATTCATAAGCATATCTTCTAAAAAGTGTAGAATAATTAGTATAATCGTTCACTTTATTATATGGTCGTGAAACAGGTTGAATCCTTTTAAAAAAATTACAATCAATCTCTTCGCATACGTCTTTATCATTGTAAAGACCTATTCTTGGGGAATAAGTATGTGTTTTCAATAAAACCTTTTTTTGAACTTCATATGAGGCTATAAATTCTATGAATTTAGATGCTGCTATCTTACGCTCTTCATCAATATATTTATTAACACATATATTAGATCCTCCTGTAATTCCACCAGAAATACCGTCTAAACGACCTGGTAATGGAGATAGTCGATAAGCCGGATAATTGGAGGTCATATACCAATATTTTACAAATAAGGTTTTGCCATCAAATAGTCTCTTAAACACATAATCTACTGTTGATTTAAATTCCAATTCTGTATTTATTTTATTATTATTATTATTATTATTATTATTATTATTATTATTATTATTATTATTATTATTATTATTATTATTATTATTATTATTATTATTATTATTTTATTATTATTATTATTATTATTATTATTATTATTATTATTATTATTATTATTATTATTATTATTATTATTATTATTATTATTATTATTATTATTATTATTATTATTATTATTATTAAATATATTATATTGTTAACTCAAACCTGATGAAATTTCTTCTTTCAATTTTTTTATCATCTTCAAGGCATCTATAGCATTTTGACTTTTTAAATTAGGAAACGATGATTCAACTGTATCCCGATAAGAATATATAAATTCATATAAAGAAGAAGTTCCTTCTTCAGCATCTAATCGATTATATTTATTTAATTTAATTTTAAATATCATAAAAATTCTAATAATTTAAGAAAAAAAAAAAAAAAAAAAAAAAAAAAAAAGAAAGAAAAGAAAAGAAAAGAAAAGAGAAACAAATGAAAAAAAAAATTGTTAAAAAATAAAATAAAAATAATATATTTTGATATTATACCACTAAATAAACCATTGAATCCAGTATAATCTGTATTATTTAATCTTTTTTCTTCATTTAAAATAAATTTAGTTGTTTCTAAGAGTTCATTCCAGGTTTTTGGTATCCTTTTTTCGTATTTGTTTAAAAGATCGGTATTTGCATACAAAACATTTATATCAACTGAAGCTGGCTAATATATAAAATAAAGTAATATAAATTTAAAACAAAAATTAAAAAAAAAAAAAAAAAAAAAATTCATATTATTAAATTATTTATATAATGAATTTTTTTATGAAATATCTATATTGCTTAATTTAATTTAATATTAATATTATTTTTAAGAAAAAATAAGAAAAAGTAAATTGATACTAATATAGATAAATAGATAGAGATAATAGTTTTTTTTTTTTTTTTTTTTTTTTTTTTTTTTTTTTTTTAATATCCAATTTAAATTTACCAATCCAATTAATCTTCCTTTATTAATACATGAGTTATACACTTCAGGATGAAACTGATTACTATAATTAGCAGGTAAATATTTTTTTAGATCCTCATAATGATGAGCATGGAAGGACATAACCCTTGCAGTATTATAAATTAAGTCATATTTATCTGATTTTTTTGAAAATAAGGAATCAAGATGATTACTAAAGTCGTAAGATCCATCTTTGGGGGTAATTAAAACGATTTTTACGGTAATATTTAATGAATTCTTCTGTGCATATTCATTAAATTCATCAACCTGCCAACTAAATAAGTTTGAATAGGTATCAAACATATATGCTAAAGCATTAATTTCAATAGCTACATTATATTCTTAGAGTTATATAATAAAAAAAAAATTATCGGTTTTTATAAAAATATATAGATATTTTTTTTTAAAAAATTATAAATAACCATATTGTTAAAACAAAAAACAAAAAACAAAAAAAAAATAATAATAATAATAACAATAATAATAATAATAATAACAATAATAATAATAATAATAACAAATATAAAATAAATTAATAAAATAAAATAAAATAAAAATTTCCAAAACAATTATAAAATTAATGCATAATACTTATTATTAATAATTACCTACATTAAATAGGAAAAACAAAATGAAAAATACATATTTTAATATCATTTCTTTTTTTTTTTTTTTTTTTTTATTCTGATATTTTCTATTTATTTTATTCAAATTAATATAAATATAAATAGATTTATTTATTTTTTTTATTATTGTTAATAATATTATAATTTTTCTTTTTTTTATGTATTGTTTTTCTTTAATTTTTTTATTTTTATCCAATTTATTATTATTATTATTATTATTATTATTATTATTACTAATATATTTAATATTTTTTATATTTTTTTTTTGTTTTTTTAAAAATAACAATAATAATAATAATAATAATAATAAATAATAGATCTTACTAAATACTATATATTTATAATAAATAAAACACTAATTAAGTAATTAAATAAATAATTTATAAAATATTTAATAAGAAAAAAATAAATAATATATAGTGTTAAGAGATAGAATAAATATTAATGGATAAATATTACATAATATATATATATATATTATTATTAATAGATAAAAATATATATATATTATTATTATTATACTAAAAAAAAAAAAAAAAAAAAAAAAAAAAAAAAAGATATTAAAAATACTTTATTTTTACTATAATTAAAATATAATGAATAATTTTAAATAATTTATAATTTCTAAAGTAGTGGATTAATATAAAAATAGAAGTTAAAAAAAAAAAAAATTTAAAAATGAATAAAACCTTGAAAAGAATAAAACTTATAAGAAAAAAAAAAACTTAAAATAAAATTGATATTGAACATTATTAAACATAAATAAAAAAAAAAAAAAAAAAAAAAAAAAAAAAAAAAAAAAAAAAAAAAAAAAAAAAATTATAAAGTTAAAAATTAAGATGTATAAATAAAGTAAAAAAATTAATAATATTATATTAAAAAATAGATTATCTATATAGAATACACTAATTACAAGAAATTGTTATTATCGTAGAGAATTGCTTTTTTTAATATTTCATAAGCAGAATAAAAAATTAAAAAAAAAAAAATCATTGACGCGGAAAAAATATTGAGTTTCTCATTATTTTTAATTCATTATTCCTCTCAATCCTATTAATATTAATTTTAACTACAAACTGAAACAAATAATTTTTTTTTATATATATTTTGATTTTTTTTTAAATTAATTTTAATTTCACTTTAGTTTTTAATACTTTTATTTTTATTTTTTTTGTTTTTTTTTTTAATCTTTATCTTTATTTTTATCACTTTTTTTTTTTATATCTTTCTCTTTCTCTTTCTTTTATAAAGAATAAAAAAAATGATTACAATAAAATAAATGAAACATTAAATAAAAAAAAATAAAATAAAATAAAAGAGTTTATTTCATATTTAAAATTTTATAATATATATTTAATTAAAAGAAAGGGTATAATGGATGGTTTTAGTTAAGAGAACTATATTAATTATTAAAATATTATAAAATATAATAATACTTTTTTTAAACATAAAAAAAAAAAGAATGTAATATTTTAATAATTATTAATAAGTAAAATTTATATAGTCTAATATAAACTATATATTTTTTACAATTTATAATCTACCCCGCTATTACCTACTGAATTTGTATAGGGGATTTTATCCACTTTGGGTGTTTTTCCCTATAAATGAAGCTGATGCTTACTTGCCATGGTAAATATTCCTGTGGTTAGACTATATAATTAAATAAATATATTTCTTATATAGTATTGTTTGTATAACTATTATTATTGTTTTTATTATGAAATTATTTTTTCTACTATTACAATTATCAGTTTTTATCATATTTATTTTTATTATTATTAATATTACTATTATTAGAATTATTATTATTATTAGAATTATTATTATTATTAGAATTATTATTATTAGAATTATTATTATTAGAATTATTATTATAAGAATTATTATTATTATTATTATTATTAGAATTATTATTAAATTTATAATTAATTACTATTATAATAATAATATTCTTTAAAAATAAAATATTCTTTAAAAATAAAATATTCTTTCAAAACAAAGTATTCTTTAAAAATAAAATATTCGTTAAAAATAAAATATTCTTTAGAAATAAAAAACAAGTTAAAATGTAAAAATACTTAAGTGAAGAGAATTATCTCAAGTAAAATAAAATTCCAAAGGTAGATTACTTAGATACCTGATTTATATCTGCTATAATAGTACAAGACTACTGTATAGCTCTAGCCATATAATAATGACAATATTAACGATATTTGTTAACCATTGACTAAATATATAAATATTTAGTTAAAGTAAAGATATAGTAGTATTTAGTTAGATAGAGTTTTTTTTTTTTGGATATAGTAGATAGTTACTCTTTAGGGTTATTTAACCATTAGTTTAGCTATCATTAGTTATAAATATATTGTTTATTTATTTTATACTAGCAAAATACTAAGAACAATAAACTTACAATAAATATAATACCTATTTATGTCATCTATTTATTTTAAATCATAATAATATATAGACTTAGTTCTTAGATACATACTCTAATCTTGATAAAATAATAGATATTTATATATTTTATTCATGTAATTCATATTATATATATTAAATAAAGTAATACTCCATCTAAATATTCATAATATCTATATTTTGTATCCAATATTATAATATAGAGCTATCTACCTATACTCTATTGTTCAACTATTTAATGCCTATAACTAGTAGTAGTTATATAGCTAGTATCATAGTTAAGTAGGTATTTATCGATATATTCCTACCTAAAAGTAATAGAGTATGGTGAAACTATTGCCAATTCTTTATTACCTAATATAAATTCTAGGTTATATTGACAAATAATTCACTAACTATAATTTCCAGTCTTTATAGTCTTATTAACCTATTAAAATTATTATCTTTTTATTTATATTCTATATACTATCAGATCACGTGATATGTATATTGATATACGGGACTTTTATGTGCAATAATTTATAAGCAGTGGGTTTTAAATAATGGTAGTTTAGTAAATTTTATTAATAAAATCATAATATTAGTACAATTAAAATAATAATTCTAATTCCTAAAATTTTACAAGAGAGTTCTCTATTTCTAATATAAATAATCTAATCTATTTATAAGAAATAGGTAATATATTAATTATATATTTTAATATATAGAAATATGTAAATTTTATATGAAATAAAATATTATAATTATTATAATTATAATAATACATATTGAAATAAAATAAAATAAAATAATTATTATTAAAAAGATATAAATTTAATATTTAATAATTAATATTAAATATACAAATATGTTACTACACATATTTGTTTTATATCAGAAATGCCCTTGCTAAAAATTAAACTATATATATATATATTTTTTTTAAAAGAAAATATAAGGTTTAATTACTATAAATAATAATTTTAAAATTTTATTTTCTTTTATATCTATAATTCCTAATTGTCCGTTTGGTATCTACGCGATTGTTGCTATAATTAATAGTCTCCTTTAAAGCGATCTCAGGTTTGGGCATCATAATTTTATTAATATTAGTTTTATATTTATTGTTATTTTGAATATAGATATATGGAATTTTAATTTTCTTTTCAATTTTATTAATTTTTATTTTCTTATCACTACCAACATTTACAACATTGTTAGATTCATCTATCGGAGAATTTTTATTAATAATTTTTCTTTCTTTTATATTAATATTATTATTAGCTGAATACACATTATTAGTAAATCGCTTATTTTTATTATCATTTGATGTAATTTGAATATTATCTACTTTTGAATTGTTATAATCAATAATATTTATTTCCTTAACCAAACCAGAAGTTATAGATTTATTAGTTCTATTGTTAATACCATCAACTTTAATAGATTCATTGATATTTATTTCTTCTTCTACAATTTTATGACTATTTCCTTTGTTATCTGTGAAATTATTTTTATTTTCTTCTTTAATAATTAAAATATTATTGTTTGTTTCATATTTTCTATTATTAATATTTCCTATTTTATTATTTTTTTCTCTGAAATTATCTATTTCTAACATGTTTAATTTATTTTGTTCCGCATTTATTACGTTTTATTATTATCATTTTTATTATTATTAATTTTATTATTATAGATGTTATAAGTATTATTATTATTATTATTATTATTATTATTATTATTATTATTATTATTATTATTATTATTATTATTATTATTATTATTATTATTATTATTATTATTATTATTATAGTTCTTAGCCAAGTTCTGTATATTATTTAAAATGTTATTATTTAAAATATTCCTAATTATATTCTCTCATTAATTTTTTCAAATACTATTTATATATTTACTACTGCCATTTCCTTTATAATTATTATTCTTGTTACTATTGTTAATTGTTGAATTATTATTTAATTTCGGTTTTAAAATTTTCCGATTTATTATATTGTAGGATATATTATTATCACTAATATTATCATAATTTCCAACCCTAACCCCTAAATTATATTGATGTTATTAATATCTATATTATTATTATTATTATTTTTGAAATTTCCTTTAGCTTTAATTAGTGATGCATATCTATCATCTTTACTTCGTCTAGTAGTAGTAAAATAGTTTTTGGGAGAATTGATGTAATTAGAAAAATTATGATCTTGCTTTATTTTGGCCAAGTCGGATCAATTCTTAGTAAGATGACCAGGCTTATCACAAAAAGAAACAAGTTTTAATTTGTAAATGCCTCATTTTATTTACATTATTGTAATTATTTGAGATATTATAATTAACTTTATTAATAGCATTAGAAGGCATATTTATAGAAGTATTCCTCAAGTTCTTAAAATTCATAACATTTTTATTCCATGAATTATTAGTACTATTAATAGAAGTAACAATTGGTTGCTTAATAGATGAATAATTATTATAATCATATAAACTTCTTTCATTTCTCCAGTTGAGATTTCTTTAATATATTTTCATATTTTTCTGCTAAATTACAGGCTTCTTCAATAGTACTGGTTTCTGCCATTACTACTCGTTCGTAAATCTGGAACCTTGGTCTTAAAGAATTTTCATAATCAATGACAGAAAATGATACTTTATCTTGAGTTTCCAACTGGTCGTAAAGTTCCAAATATCTTATATTAAAATCAAATACTGTTTCGTTAGGTTCAATGATTATCCTTTTTAACTGTCTTAACTTATCTATTTTTTTTATTTTCTCTCCAATACTTCTTTTTGATAAGGGCAACACATCTAAGGTAGGAACTCTATTAAGTCTAACCTGTTCTTCTCTTAGTGACGGGATGATAACATCTTCAGCAGCGGTAATAATATAACTAAACTTATTTTCTATTGTAACAACTCCCTCTCTACAAAACCAATCATTCATTCTAAATTTTCAGATTTCAGCATCTCTATATAAACCACCAATTCTAGGGAGGATTCTAGTATCAACGTTAACTTACCCGAACTTGTACTTCTGAGGGAACCGGTACCTGACATTTTATTTCCAATTAATTAATTACGCAGTTATTCGTTATTAATATTTAATATTATATATATATATATTTATATATATATATATGTATTATTATTATTTTTTTTTTTTTTTATCATTATTATTATTTAATATAATTATAAATTTTTCCTAATACTTATTAATATTTATTTATTTTAAAACAATTTATTTAAACTATACTAAAATGAATGGAAATATATATAATACATAACTCTCTCTTCACCAAAAAAATAAAATAATTATAAATAGCCAATAAAAAAAAATTAAAAATTTATATCCTAAACAGTGTATTTTAATTAATCCTAACTGAAGAGAATTTATGTAAATATATACGGATTTATAATTAATTAACAAAATTACTAAACACCACTACTTATAAATTACTTTTTACACAGCACATCCCCGATATTTCCACCAATTTTTGATATGCGGAACTTTTATGTGCAATAATTTATAAGCAGTGGGTTTTAAATAATGGTAGTTTAGTAAATTTTATTAATAAAATTATAATATTCGTACAATTAAAATATTAATTCTAATTCCTAAAAATTTTACAAGAGAGTTCTCTATTTCTAATATAAATAATTTAATCTATTTATAAGAAATAGGTAATATATTAATTATATATTCTAATATATAGAACTATATAAATTTTATATGAATTAAAGTATTATAATTATTATAATAATACATATTGAAATAAAATAAAATAAAATAAAATAATTATTATCAAAAAGATATAAATTTAATATTTAATAATTAATATTAAATATACAAATATGTTACTACACGTATTTGTTTTATATCAATATAATATAATCTATAAATTAAGTTATCTCTAACTAAGAATAGCTTATTACATTAAATAGTGGTATATTTATGATTTACCTAATAATATTGTAGTTTAGTATATAACGATATAGCTACTTTAGCAATCTATCTTAATAGGCCAATATTAGAAACGTTCGATTATTTCTAGTTAAGTAATATAGCAAAATATAGATTATAATTATTTGATTTAGATTATTATTATTGGAATACTTATAACTTAGTACTATTCTCTGTATATCTAAAGTTGATATTCTTATTATAATCTATAGTTATATCGTACTAAAATCATAAAGAAATATACTATCAGATATTAACACTTCTAGGCTTATAAGAATAGCTATATAATATGATTATCGATACATCTATTAACCATTCTCTAGATAACTCTGTATAGTAGCAATTAGTATCTTAAAAAGATAGTATCTTTATAATAAACTAAGTTATTTAAAAGCCTAGTTCTAAGCTTACTATAGACAAGTACCTAGGATTATCTTATTAAATATATAATAAGCCATATATTTGAACTTTACTATCCATTTAGATAAACTATTAATAACAAAGGCTTATACTATCTCTATATAAATAACTCTAAAATGGTCAATAAATTAGATATTTTTATTAAATATAGTTATCTTTAAATATCTTCTTAGATATAATCTAAATATTTAAGCCATTAATTTAACTTAGCGATCTCTTCCACGACTTATTCTTTGTTAGATTATAGCTATATTATGGTGGTATATATACGCTATATCTTCGAATATCTATTATATTTAGATAATGATAACACAAGCCCAAGATATTGGTTATTTATTTATATTATTCATGCAATTAATAAACGAATATCTAATTCTATGTCTTATATATTAAATCTTATTTATTATCTATTTAAGCTATTCTTACAATACTATTAATATCTATTTATAATAATTTAAATCAAGAACTGGTAGTTAGTGGTTAGATCTTATCATCATCTTCAGGATCATGTTCATGATTATATATATCTCTTACAAATTTCATTGCAACGACCGTCTAATTGAATTATAGTCGTATACCGACAGATAGGTACCCTGTAGATATTTAGCAGTCGTATATCAGATTAACAACGTACCAATTGTTGAACAGAATATCAAGGACTTCCTGTGGTTTAGGATTTACTTTCTTCATGATGTTCATATTCACTCTTACTATAAATGTATTCACCAATAAAAAAAAATCAGTTAATGTTCTGATAGAATATAAAATAGGTATATTCTAATTAAAAGATATATAACGTAATATATTCTAACGATTTCATAAAGTTTATAATCTAATAATTATATAAAATAATAAATATAAATTTTATTCTAATTAAATCATAGCTTATATTCTACTTAAATTACAGGCTTAAGTTATATATCTAATGGTAATAGTTCTAGTATATTCTATCCATTTACCAATAATAGTAATAGAACAAGTTCTAAGTATTCTGTTAGTATCTGGATTTAATATGATAGCGATATTTTAAGATATAAATATCAAGAAAAGTTATAGCTATAATACGATAATGGTAGATCAAGAACATGTATATCAGAAAATAGAATATATTAACAGCAAAAAATAGTAAATATGAAGAAAATAATGATAGTATTAGTTGATCCTAACCTATCAACTAATTGATAATTATGATACTAATAGTAGTAAGTACAAGTTCAATAAGGTATCATTAAAGGAATATTATTGATAGATAAAGTGCTAATCAATGATAGTAACAAACTAAGCTACAACAAAAAGGATGGTTACTCAAAGATTGATATGCAATAGGATAAAACAAGAACCCCTTGTATATGACTATTAGTAAATATAATATTAAAAAACTGTTTATCCTCAGTCTTAGTATGTGGAAAATGTAGTCAACTAATGGTCTATCGGTAACAATAACCGAGTTTATAAAGGTATTAGGTTTAAAATATTATTGTTATAGGTAATCGTATTATACCCAATAAAAAAGACACCCGCTGAAGATAAGACTAAAATCCGTAGCAACTGTAAGAATCTTATTATAGATTATATTAATTCTATTATCTTTGAATTGTTGCTTGATATAGATATAGGCTTAATAGATAATAAGTTTATAGTTAAGCTATATAATAGTTATAGCCTTAATTATGTCCTAAAAAAACTACAATAGTATTAGTAACAAAAATAAACGTTCGTTCGCGTTGATTCCTGAAAAAATTAAAGAACTACAAAAAAAAAAAAAAACCTATTAATTTCACAAAATATAAACAAGCAATAGGAAGTCTACTATACATAGGAATATGTGCTAGATCAGATATCCTTGTTTGCTGTTAACAAAGCATCAAAAAAAAAAAAAAAAAGAGGCCAAAAAAAAAAATTCAACATATAAAAGATTGGTTTAATCTTTTAAAAAAAAAGTATTTAGATATTTAAAAGGTAAAGCCAAACTTCTGGTTTTTAAGCTATACAAGAGACTCTACTATAAGTGCTTTTGGAGATGCAGACTTTGGAGGAGATGAAGAAACACAAGTAGATCAAGAATTGGTTTTTTCAACAATTTTTTTTTCAACAATTGGTTTCTTAATTATAATCAATCTAAACACATCGAAATAAGATATCATCGTGTAAGAGAACTTATAACAAAGTATATTTAAAAAATATTGTGTCTAAAGACAATCTAGCGGATGGATTCACAAAATACTTGAATACTAACGCCATGAAGAAATTTAAAGAATCCATATTATAAGAATTTTAATATGCTAAACTTCAGAGGACGAGTATTAGAAATAAAGTTCATCTTATTTAATTTATAATATAATTTATAAATATTTAGTATGACAATAGATTTATTAATGGTTATACATGTAGTAATATATAGTGGCTTGATAAATATTTACATTTACATTATGCATTATACATGTTGTATTAGATAAATTTTATTATTCAATAGAACTTTAATAATAAATAAAATAAGTTAAATCTCAAGACCTTAACATCAAAATATAAAAAATATAATTAAGTGTTGTATTTAACAAAAAATATTAAAATATATTTTTAAAAATAATTATTAATTTTTTTTATTATTTTAACAAAAAATATTAAAATATATCTTTAAAATTAAATATTATATATTTATTAACTATTAACAAAAAATATTAAAGTCTTTAAAATTAAATTTTTTTTTTTTTAATTATTCTAATAAAAAATATTAGAATATTTATTTATTGAATATAATTCAAGCCTCGGTTTATTTAAGAACCCCCACTTTTTATATAAAGTCATGTTCCGAAATGCAACATCCCAACTTATTTTAAAGATATATAAAATTTTTAATTTTAATTTATAGTATATAGAATATTTTTTTTTAAAAAAAAATAAACATAAAAAATTTAATAATTATAAAAATCTTTGAAGCCTAATTTGGCACTATAAAATTTATTTATTACATTTTCTAAAAGCCACATTTTCCGAAATGAAGCTTTCTGCAACCCTTCCATTTTTATAACTATCTACAGAATTAACAATAAATAATAATAAAATATTTAAAAAAAAATAATATTAATAATAATAATAATAATAATAATTTTATTTTTGTATTAATATCCATATGAATTAATAAAGTAATAATAATTATAAAGCTAATTTCATTAAGACAATAATATTCTATTTAAATTCACATCTTTTTCAAAATATCTATATATTTAATTGGAAATTAATTATGAATATATCCATAACTATAATTATTTTTAATTATTACTATGATATCTTTACTATTAAAACTATAAATATTAACATAATTTTATATTATTCATTGTTATTATCTATTATTCATTATTCACCACTACTATTAATTATTAATTATTCTCTCTAATTTTCTTTATTAATTTTTGTTATCTTTTATTTATTGATATTATTTATGTTCATTGTTATTTTATTCATATATATTCACTATTATTATTATTTTATAATTATTATTTTATATATTTACTATTACTCTTATTTTATAATTATTACTTTATATATATTCACTATTACTATTATTTTATAATTACTATTTTATATATTCACTATTACTATTATTTTATAATTACTACTTTATATATTCACTATTACAATATGTATTTTTACCAACTTCCATTTATAAGCCATAATAAAAAGAGATATGATGCTAGACATCATCGATTTCTATATTAGTATAAAATTATCTGTAATTACCTAAAATAAAATATATATATATATATATATATATATATAAATTAAAAATAAAAATAAAAATTCTTTTTTAATAGTATTGTTTATCATTTACATCACTAAAAATATTTAATTTAAGTTCCAAAAAAAAAAAAATAATAATAATAATAATAATAATAAAAAAATAATAATATTTATTAATACATTTAATGAATTTTTTTTTATTATTATTATTATTAAAATGATGGTAATGATGACAGAATAATTTAATTAATAATTAAATAATTAATTAATCAATAAAGGACATATTAAATTTTATCATATTACATCTATGATATTGATTATTCATCAATATTATATATTGTAAAGTATTAACCAATACGAATTAAAAAATTACTATTTATTAATATTTAATTATAAAATTATATTTATTATTAAATATAGACTAAATAATAATAAAATAATAAAATAAAAAAAATATATATATAAATAATAATTTTAATAATTATAGAAATAATAATAAAAATGAGAATAAAAATAAATTAATATAAAATAAAATTATAAATAACAATTAAAATGCTAATAATTATGATTAATAGTAATATTATTAAAATTTAAATTTTTTTTTTTATAAAGGTTTTGAAGTTCTTTTTTTTTTAAAAAAAACAAAGAAATACATAATTCTCAAGAATGGTGTAAATTTTCAATGTGAAAAGAAAAATGGTCACATCACAGTCACTTCCAAAATTATTGTATTAAACAACTAGTATAATTCACTAATTTATATATATATATAGTAATTTTTTAATAAATCCAATAATTCATTAATCATTTGTGAATAAATTAATAACATTATCTACATTAATAAATTTAATATACATATATATATTAATTATAAATTATATATTCTTTATAAAAAAAAAAAAAAAAAAAAAAAAAAAAAAAAAATTAATAAAAGAGTAATTAATGAATAATGGATTAATAATTAATTCTTATTAAATAAAATAATTTTAATTATGAGTAATCCTTTTATTATTATTACCACTAAATAAGCAAAATATTATAAATTTTTTTATTAAACAAGTATTTTTTTAATTATGATTTTTTTTTTCTTTTTTTTAGACTTTAACTAACGAAAGTGGAGAACAATGGGCCTCCAGTCTCTCTTTCCCTTAAACGTATCAGGCTCTCATTATATTTTTTGCCATAAAATTTCGGTATCGACATAGATTTCTCTTTAAAAAAGACTAATAGAATAGGTATTACCTAGGGGCCGCCTCGTTATGATGGGGCTTCTTTTCAGTGATCTCATGAACCATCACCAAGGGAGAAACAACTACACTAATCCTCTCATAGATCAAGTGTTCTCTATACTAGCAATTATATAGTCAAGTAACAGGATTATTTACCATGTAGAACGATCAGCAGCTTCATTTATAGGGGAAAATATCCTGGGATACCAAAAATCACCTCATATAAATTCAGGAAGTAGTCGCGAGGTCGATCCAGAAACTCTAAGTGTGTTAGTCCGGATCCCCAATAGCTAACTAGGATAAAAATGAAAAGACTTAATTGTTACTAAAATTAAAAAAAAAAAAAAAAAAAAAAATTGTTTATTTGTTTTATCTGAGATTAAAATAAAAATGACTCATCTTTATATTATTTAATTATTATTTCTTTTTTTATTATTCCAAATTACTTATTTCTAATTTATTATTTATTATTACTAATTAATTATTCAATTTATTTATTATTTAATTATTTATTATTCAATTATTATTTATTATTTAATTATTTATTATATATTATATATTATATATTATTTATTATTTATTATTTATTATTTATTATTTATTATTTATTATTTATTATTTATTATCTATTATTTATTATTTATTATTTATTATTTATTATTTATTATTTATGATATATGATATATGATTTATGATTTATGATTTATTAATAAATACTCTTTTAATTATTCAATTATTTATTATTTATTTCTTTTTATTATTACTTTTTCATTTATTATTTAATATTAATTCTGTATTATTCTTTCATTTTTATCTTCTCTTCATTCTCCTAAAAAAAAAAAAAAAAAAAAATGATTCATAAGATAATAAAGTTTAAAATGAAATATAATTTATTTAAGCTTACTGCCTTAATATAATGTTAATTATTTAAATGATTAAATTAATATATGATTGTACAACTGTAAACTATGGAGACTTTTTTTTTTCTTAATCCTATTTCAATTATACTTTATATTTTATTATTATATTATTATATGTATAAATATATATTAATCATAAATTATATATTATATCAAGTACTCTCATATTTATTAGCAATGTATCAGCAATTTTAAAAAATGAAAAAAAGTTTTAAAACACTTTACCAAATAAGGAAATTTATTTAAAAAAAAAAATTTTTTATTTTTAATAAAATATTTGAGAAAAACGGACTTTTTTAATTTTTTTTTGATTTAATGCTAAAAAAAAATAATGTTACACAAGCTTATAATTATTATATTTTACCTAACCTTTAAACATTTTATTTAATAATAAAATCATTCATTATACTGAAATATAGAAGAAACATTTTTTAAACTTGAATAGCATTATTTTGCTATTCTAAAATTTTCTTTGAAATTAAAATATATATATATATTAAAAAAAAAAAAAAAAAAAAAAAAACTTTTTATCATATATTTACTAATGTCTTTTTTTTAAAAAAAAAAAAAATGTAAATTCATATATATAATAATAGATTTTAATTATATACAGATAAAACAAAAAATATTTGTTTTTTCTCTTAAACTCTTATTCTAACTTTTTTAAATAATTATGAAGTATCAGAAATTTTAAAAAGATTTATATTATCTATTAATAATAGAAAAAAAAAGTAACAATACAAAAAATATAAATTTATATCTATGTATATTTTTTTTTGTTTGGTTTAACACTATACATTAAAACGTCATATATAAATGAATATTTATAGTATAAAAAAAAAAAGTTTAATAATAAAAACTAATTAGATACATAAAGAGAGAAGTAATAGAGATAAATTCTATATGTAGTAATTTTTATATATATTTTGAGAATAATAGTATAAATTTATGAAAGTGTATTCTCTTCCCTGTCTAAAAAAAAAAATTGAGAATAACAGTAAAAGTAAAAAAGAATATAAATATAAAAATAATAATAAAAATTAAAATAAAAATAATAAAATAATAAAATAGTAAAAAATTTTTTTTTTTTTTACATCATTAATACCATTTAAAATTTTTCCTGTATAGTATATAATGTTATATAATTATAATATTATTTATTATTTAATATATGTATTTATCCTTCAATAAAATTATAAATAATAATAAATAATTATGAAAAAGGTTAAAAGTTATATATAAATTTTTGTAAGTAGCGATATAAACAATATTTAATTTTTTTCTTTTTTTTATTCAGTATATCTTTAACAACAACATAAATAATACTAATTCTAATAATTATTCTTGGGTTAGAATAAATAATTAGTAATTATATAATAGTAATCGTTTCAGAACTATTTTTCAATTATTTATTACTATCTTTTAAATTTTTTTAAGATCCACAATTTAATGTTAAATAATTTTAATTATTATTATTATTATTATTTTCTTAAAATTAAATATACTATACTAAATCTATAAATCTATAATGAAGGAAAAATAAAAATAATAACAATAATAAATATTATAACAACAAAAACAATAAAAACAATAAAAATAATAAAAATAAAAAATTCATATGAACGATTTTATCTTAAATGTACGATCAAGTGTTTCGGTTATAAAATTAAAATTTAACAAATAAATATTCAGTGAATAATTATTTAATATAAATTTATTAATTTGTTTTAAAGTTTAGAAATTTTTATAATAAAAAGTTTTTTTATTTTAATGTAACATTAAAAGTTTTTATTTTATTTATTATTTATTACTATTATTTATTATTATTATTATTAATTATTATTATTTATTACTATTAATGATAATTATTATTATTATTATAATTATTATATTATTAATTATTATTATTATTATTTATTACTATTAATAATTAATTATTATTTATTAATTATTATTATTATTATTTATTATTTATTATTTATTAATTATTATTATTATTATTTATTATTTATTAATTATTATTATTATTATTTATTATTTATTAATTATTATTATTATTTATAATTCTAATTATTATTATTTATAATTATTTATTATTATTATTATTATTTATAATTCTAATGATTATTTCTATTTATTATTTTATTTTATTTTATCTTTATTATTCATATTATTTTTATTATTCCTATTAATATAATTATTATCATTATATATATGTATATTTTAGAGTTTTAAATTAAATTAATTTAACTTCTCCTGAACAAAAGGTCATCACAGGTTAAGCCTTCAGCAATAGCTTGTTCTTTCAATTGACCCATTATTTTTATTTTATTTTATAAGAATAGTAAAATCAAAGATACATTTAACTTTTTAATGAGAAATAAATAATATTTTTAATTAAAAAAAAAAAAAAAGGAAAAAAAAAATCGAGTAAATTCCAAATTATTTTAGTGGAAATATATATATTCTTAAATCATTATTATCACTAATTTGATAAATATATAAATTATTTTCTTAATAAATTACAATTCTAAAGTATTAACTAAACTATATTATAATTTTATATAAATATTTGTATATTTAATAAAAAAAAAATAAAAAGATTAATGAAAAGGTGAAAAGGCATCATTAAATATTTTATTAATGGTTTATTATTTTACCATTGTTTAACCGGGTATCATTTTATTTTGTTTTGAATGAAGTACTGCTTATTATTTTTAATATTAATTTTTATTTATTTATTTATTTATTTATTTTATTTATTATTTATATTTTATTTATTATTTATATTTTATTTATTATTTATATTTTATTAATTATTTATATTTTATTAATTATTTATATTTTATTTATTATTTATATTTTATTTATTATTTATATTTTATTAATTATTATTTAAATTAGGATTAAATTTAAAAAAAAAAAATAAATAAAAAAAAAAATTTATATTATTATTTTTAATATTACATATCTTAATTTATCTCCCGAAAAGAATTATTTTTGTAATAAAAAAACAAAAAAAAAAATATATTTACATATCAGGTATCACATGCTTATATGTGTATAAATCATAAATTTAAGAGAAAATGGTTCATTTTATAAATTAATAATTTAAAAATTTTTTTATAAAAAAATTACAAATTATTAATTTAATATAAAATTAATATTTGTTTTTTTAATTTAATAAATTTGTATCAAAAAAAAATAAAGAAATAAATAATAAAAAAATAATATAAAAATAATATAAAGCAATAATATATATTGTATGTATTGTGAGATGTATTATAATCATATTATCATCATATATCTTATATCTAAAGAAATAAAGTTTTTTGGTTAATAAATATATATATTATAAAAGCAATATATTACAATATACATTTATATATTATCGTTAAATAAAACAATTTTTAATATTATTTATTATTGATTTTAATATATTAGTGATATAATATCATTAGTATAATAATCATGGTGATACAACATTTGCTGTAATTTTTAATTTTTGGTGTGAACAAAGTATAATGAATAGTATAAAAAACAAAAAGAATAAACTTTATCTTATATTAAAATTGTATAATAGAAAATATATAATATATTAAATATATTTTCAATATATTTCAATTGATTAAACAATGCAATACTATATAATACTGTATAATATAATATTATAATTGAGAATTATTTTATGTAATACTTTTATTAGTCTTAACAAATATATAAGCTATATATTTCTTTAATTTATCCAATACTTTTATTTTTTTTGTAATAAATCTTACCGCATAAATAATTATATGAAATAATAAAAAAAAATATTTATTCTTTAATTATTTTAATTTATTTAAATTTATAAATACTAATATAATATATGGATATAATATATGGATAGTTAATTAATATATATATTATCATTATAATGAATTAAAAACAAAGTCAGCAATTTTTTTTCTTTTAAATTTTTTTAAAAAATTTAAAAATTATACATAAAAACATTTTTTTATAGTAAATATTAATATTTTTTAAAAAATCGATAAAATTAATAATATATTGCAATATAAATATAATATATTAGAAACATAGATTTTCAGCTATTGCAGTATATAGAGTAGAGTCAACATTTATTTAGACATTTTCCAATTCAATTTAGTAATATTAATATATAATTAAATAAAGCATAGAAATGAAGGTATAATTTTTGTTTTTTATTTTTAATACGTATTAACCAATATATGGTATAATATATTATTAATATATTATATAAATATATGGACCGGTTGTTATGTATAATTATAATATACTTTTAATATATATCATATATATCATCTATTGAAAATGTTAGATCTAATATATTATTATTGTACTATTCGAAAAAGGTACATTTATTAATAATTAATAAATAATTAATTTTTTATTATTTTTTAAAAGTCTTATTAATTATTACAATTTTTAATTATTACAATTTTTAATTATTAATTTAAATTTTTTATTTTATAATTGAATAAATAATAAATAAATAATAAATAATAATAAAAAGAATAATTTATTAAGTAATAAATAATAAATAATAAATAATAAATAATAATAAATCATAAATAATTAAAAATGAATAATAATTGAATAATAAATAAATAAATAAATAATAATACAAAGAGTATTATTAATAAATAATAAGTAATAAATAATACATTATAAATTATTAAATTCAAGTAATTATAAAGAAAAAAAAAAAAATTTTTTTTTATTAAATATAGTTAATAATATAATAGTATGTAATTTAATATAAGAGATAAATAAAGATTCATGAAATTTATTATTTAAAAATTTTTTTTTATTTATATTTTTTTCTCTTCATCATTATTACACTATTTATAAATAAAGAAAAAAATAGTTAAAATTAATACATTATTTAAATATAAAAAAAAAAAAAAAAAAAAAAGGAAGAAGAAAAATTTAGAAATAATATTTTTTTTTTCTGTCTTTTTTTTTTATATTTAACTTGTTTATATTGATATTACACTATTTTTTTTTTATTAACAACCCTATTTAAATATCAATAAACTATTGAAACTACTTAAATCGATTTTGTAGTTTTTTTTTTTTTAATATTCATAATAAATATTTTGATTAATATTTAGCAATTAAAAACAAACAAACAACCAAATAACAAAACTTTATATATACACAAAAATAACATTAAATAATCGTAATATTATTTTAATTTCATTATTTTATTAAAATTATAAAAATTATTAAAAAGGGAAACAAAAATAAAAAAAAAAAAAAAACAAAAAAAAAAAAAGCAAAAACAAACATCTAACAAAAATATTTTTTTAATAATAATATTGTTCTTTATATTTTTAAAAAATAATATTTAGGTAAAGCTTTATATTATTATTATAGTTATTTTATAGATAATATTGAAATTAAGATTTAAAATTACTCATTATGAGTATTAATTATATATTTGGATTTTTATAATTTATTTATAATTATTAATATAAAACTTTATAAATATATGCTGAGTTTTTTTTTTTTTATATTTTTTTAAATATATAAAAATGATAATATCTAATTTAATATAAATTATAAATTTATTTATATTTATTTATATAAATATAGATGGCTGATACTTATTCTATGTTTTCTGCTTTAAGTGATGTCACTGAAGACTTATCAGAACTCACATTGAGAATTGAAAATGAACAAAAGAAACAAAAAGCTGCTTCAATTCATGAGACATCACATAACAAACATCATAAAAAAAATAACAGTAATAGTAGTAACTTATTAACTCCACCATGGGAAAAGAAACATAATAGAAGATCTTTATCTGATGGAAATTGGAATATTAAGAAAGAGTAATTATTTTTAAATATATAAGATATTGACTATGATAGGAATATTTGATAATAAAATATTAATATAAAATAAAAATATAAAATTTTAAATAATATATTGAATATTTTAAGATATAAGATAATTTTTTTTTTTTTTAAAAATTTCTACAATTATTATTATTTTTTTTTGATAATGTAATTAGTTGAAATATATATATAACTAAAATTATTTTTTTTTAAAAATATATATTTATATATATACTTTAATTATTGTTCTATAAAATTTATAGAAATCCTTCAAAAACTGAAAAGAATACTGAAAAGAGTACTGAAAAGAATAACCAAAAAAATACTGAAAAAAATAATACACTTAAACCCGAACTACCACGTAAAAATAATGATCTTTCAAGAACTCCTTCTTTACCATCTAAATGGTCTATTAAACGTGCTACGTTATATAAGACTGAAATGTGTAGAGCTTTTGAAGAAACTGGTAAGTGTAAATTTGGTGATGAATGTATTTTTGCTCACAGTGAAGAAGAATTAAGACCTCGTGTGGACAGACATCCAAAATATAAAACCAGAATATGTAGAACTTTCTGGGAACAAGGTGAATGTCCATATGGTAAACGTTGCTGTTTCATTCATACTGAAAGAGATATCACTCATCCTGATGACTTCTCTGTCTTCGAGGCACAAATGCAACAACAGCAACTTACTGGTAATTTATCTACTTCATTACTTAATGGAAATCATAGAAGAATGCAATCTGCTCCAGAAATTGCTCATAAGCATAGACCATCCAATTCTTCAGATACTTTCATGGGTGGTATTTATTCTTTGAATCCATTAGATCGTAGATCTATTAACTCTGAAAAGTCTTCTATTCGTAGTTTTGATACTACTAAGGAATCTAGTAAGTTAAAGGAAGAAATTAAGATTGACGGTAGTGAATCTGAAAGTGAAGAAGAAAATACTGAAGAAAAACAAACTCCTTCTGTTATTCTTCTCGATGAAACTGGTAGTGTTACTGAAATTATTAGAAAACCAAAGAAGACTCAAAGAATTTCTAAATTCTTGAAGGTCGGTGGTCACAAGAATAACAGTAACAATAACTTAGATGTCAAATTAAATAACGATAAGGTTGAGAGTACTGAAGGTAAGAATAAGAGTAAATGGTTTAGTCGTAATAAAAACAATCAAAACAATGGAAATAAGGAAAAGAAGAGTAATGAATCTTCTACTGGTAGAAAGATTCTTTCCTTTGGACGTAAAGATAAGGATAAGGAAAAGGATAAGGATAATCAGAATGAAGTTAATGAAAAAGAAAAAGAAAAGGAAAAGGAAAAGCACTTCAAATCCTTTATTCCATTTGTTCGTATTCATAAGAATGAATCTAATGAAAATGTTGATTCCTTATTTGCTCCTTCAGCAATATCTACTAACTTAAGTATTCCACCACCATTACCTTCCCCATTAGTTGAAAATACTTCCTCAAACATGGTAGCTGCTGATGCTTTATTCGGAAATACTGAACCAGCCGCTTCAGTTGACGAAACCAAGAAGACTGATCAAGCCGCTACAGTAGTTCCAATTAAAGAAACTAAAGAAAAGGATAAGAAGAAGAACAAGAAGTTAACTATTGAAGCTAATCCAACTACTAAAACTGATGAAATTACTTCCCCACGTCGTTCTTTCTTCCCAACTTTTTTACTTTCAGCTATTACAAAGAGTAACAGTAACAGTGGTAGTAACAATAATAAGGAAGAATAAATGAATTAAACCGAAATTTTTTTTTATTTTTTAAAGGGCTATTTAATTGTCTTTTTTTTTTTTTTTTTTTTTTGAGTAATTATTATATTATGATCACTCTCTCTTTATTTAATTATATTTAAGCAATTGTATAATTAAAAAAAGTATATATATTTTATCCTTTTTTTTTCATATTTTTTTTTTAGAATTAATTATTTAAGTCAAATATTTAAGTTTATTTGATATTATTCCAAAAAAAAAGAAAGAGAAAAAACAATTTTTTTTATTATATATAATAATAATTTAAAATATTAAATAATCCAAAAAAAAAAACAAAAAAGGAAATATATATAATAATCAAAAAAAAAAAAAAAAAGATAAAAGATAAACTTTAAAAATATAAGTCTATTCTAAATTCAATCAATAATTTATTCTATACAATTATTATTATTAATTGGCGTCAAATATTATAAACAACAAATTATTTTATATTAAGCATATCTCAACAGATATTTTAAAGGTATTTTTTCTTATTTTAAAAAATAAATAGCAAAACATTTTTTATTTTTTTTTTAAAAAAAAAGATATAGAAAAGAAAAATAATTATGAATATTAATTAGAGAAAATAGAATATTTCGAGTGATTTAAATATTTATTTTTTTTTACAAAGAAAAGAAAAAAAAAAAGAAAGAAAAACAGAAATCAAATACAGAATTTTGCTATCTATATATTTTTTTATTTTGTATAATTAAAAATCAATAATTATATATACAGAATTATTTGTTAATTTCATATATATATTTTCTTAAAATGAGATATAAATAGTAATGGATTAAATCATTTTAATTAATGAAAATATCAATCAAAATTTAATCATATATATAAAACATTATAAAACAATTTTAAAATGAATAAAAACAAAAGTCAATAAAAAAAAAAAAGGATAAATTTGTTGAAAAAATATAAGATAAAAAAAATTAGATAATTTATTATTTGTAAGAGGAAAAAAAAACATAATCAACAAATATTATATATATTAAATATAAATAAATACAAAACAAAACAAAGCAAAACAAATGAAACAAAACAAAGCAAAGAAAAATAACTAGAAACTAAAATTTATATTAGAACTAAAAAGCGTAGCAAAAAAAAAATTATATATGAAAGTTTATTTTGAAAAAATTTAATCATTGTTGAGAATTTATTTTATATGTATTTGGATTCTGTTTTTTTTTTTTATTTTTTTTTTTTTTTTTTTTTATTTTTATTTTTTATTTTTATTTTTTAATTATTTTATTTTATTTTAATTCCAATTAATAACTATTATAATTATTTAATATTATTTAAATTATATCTCATATAAAATTTTCTAATAAATATATAAATATTTATATATTTTTTTAATATCTATTATATATATTTTAATAATTAGAAATGTATAAAAAAAATTATTAAATGAAACTAATTTAAATTTATGCAACAAAATTAAATTAATAATACAAAACAAAAGCAACAAAAGCAAAAACAAAAACAATAACAAAATATGTATATATAATATATAAAGCAAATAAAATTATAAGCCAGTATATACTTATATATATATATATAATTTAATTTATTTATTAAGTAAAAACAAAAATAAAAACAAAAACAAAAAAGCAAAAAAAAAAAAACAAAAAACAAAAAAAACAAAAAAACAAAAAATAAAATAAGAGAAAAATAAAATAAGAGAGATTTTTTCTTTTCTTTTTTTTTATATAGTATATATGTACTAATGATTAATTAAACGAATTCGTAAAAACAAAAATACAGAATTTAATTTAATTTAATACTTACGTCAATCAAAAAAAAAAAAAAAAAAAAAAAAATATATATATATATATATATATAAATTCACAAAAAAATAAAATGCGATATAACGTTTAATTAATTTATTTAAAAACAAAATACAATTAGAAAATAAAAAAAAAAAAATAAAATAAAAATAAAAAAAAGTAAAAAAGTAAAATTAAAAAAAAAAAAATAAAAATAAAAATAAAAAGTTAAAATAAAAATTAAAAAATTACGGAATAAATGAATACAAAAACGAAAAAAAAAATATATATTTATATATATAATTATAAACAACAAAAAAAAAAAAAAAAAAAGAAAAAAAAAATCAAAAAAAAAAAAAAAAAAAAAAAAAAAAAAAAAAAAGAAGCGATTTATTTTTAAAACTCTCTTATTATTTAATGCAATTTTTTTATATTTTAAATTTTTATTTCATATATAAGTTTAAGAAGTTTTTTTTTTTTTTTTATATCCATATATATTTAAAAAAAAGAAAGTATAATAATATAAAGATAAAAATTTTTAAATAAATATATAAAATGCATAGTAAATTAAAAAAAAAAAAAAAAAATACAAACCCCTTCTAAAATATAAATATATTTGTTTTTATTTTTTATTTTTTTTAATTAATAAAAAAAATATTAAATATTAAGTAGTATTTATAATATATAGTTTTATTTACTTAGAATTAATTTTATTGTTTTAGTTTTATTATATTAGTTTTTTTTTTTTTTTTTTTTTTTTTTTTTTTTAATTTAAAAAAAAAAAAAAAAAAGATAAAATTAATATATAATATTGGCTAATTGTTGATTTAGTAATAATTAATCCTATTTAAAAGGTATAAAAGAAATTGTTTCTTTAATAGTTTTATTATTATAAATTATATTTGTTTTCAATATTAAATAGGTTTTGTATATATATATATATATATATATTAAAAAAATATTTTATATTATTAATGTATTTTTATTTTTATTTTTATTTTTATTTTATTATTTTTTATTTTTTATTTTTTTTATTTTATATAAAATTCAAATTTCAATTTAAATCTTTTTTTTTTTTTTTTTTATTACTTATCTTTTTATATATCAATCAATTGTTATTTCTTAAAATTATAATCAAATATTTCTTTTTTTTATTCTACCATTTGTATATTTGACTTTGACTTGTTATGAAATATGTAAATAAAATAAAATTAAATTAAATAAAATAAAAAAAAAAAAAAAAAAAAAAAAAAGATATTAATAAAAATAAAAAAATATACAATTTTATATTTTATTTTTTATTTTTTATTATTATTATAAAATTCTTTTTTTTTTTTTTTTTTTTTTTTTTTTTTTTTTTTTTTTTTTTTTTTTTATATATAAAATTTTGATTTCTTCTTCCACTTCTTTTTTTTCTGAGACTACCTAAAGTGTTTAACTTTAAGTATCTTGAATTTAACATTGATTTCCGATGGGTACTTCCTGACAGATGTGAATCGAAGTATGATGCTCACATTGCTAAAGTCACCAATAGGATTGAAGACAACAGTCCAGAAACGATGTCCCCTTTGTTGTTATAGTAAAAAAAAAAAATAATAATAATAATAATAATAATAATAATAATAATAATAATAATAATAATAATAATAATAATAATAATAATAATAATAATAATAATAATAATAATTCTCTATTGGAAATGTTGATTTTTTTTTTTTTTTTTTTTTTTTTTTTTTTTTTTTTTTTTTCAAATGAAATATTTAATGGATTATAGGAAAAAAAAATTGTTTGTAAAATTTTAATAATAATAATAGAAATACTATGGTTAAATAATAGTAGAATTAGTGATAGTTGAAAATAAGGAATATTGATATTTTAGTAATGATAAAAATAATAGTATCGTTTACTAATAATGAAGTGAATAAATCAATTAGTGAAAATCTCTTTATAATTAATTGAATAAAATAAATGTATACTAAGTAAATTTAAAGAAAATTTTTAATTAAATTAAAATTATAATTAAATGTACAAATACATATTAACTTGATAAATAATTACTAATTTAATGAATGAATGTATAAATTATGTAATAGATAAATAATCAAATAAAGAAATTATAATTATTTAACAAATAATTATAGTTTCTTACATTGCTCCTTCTAAATTATTTGGTTCTATTAAGTCTTTATTTCTCTTTATATAAGGTTCCAATTGAGAGATATGAAATACTGGATGGAGATGTAGGCTTTTTTGCAACTCCAAACGGTAGTTCATTCTTTCCCTCTTTTCTAAAATTTTAAATGGTCCTAAATATTGTGATGCAAGCTTCTTAGACGGTTCATTTGTGAAATAGAAGTGTTTGAGCCACACTAAGTCGTTGACCTGAAAGGATGGACCAATTGATTTTCTACTGTCTCCATATTTTTTAAAGTCTTCTTTAGCCTTTAAAAGATGTTTTTTAAGTGCTTCAAAATGGGCAGCCCAGTCTCTGGTGAGAATGGATGCGTTATCTTTAAGAAGCACAGGTGGAGAATCAATAGAACTCTTGGGATTAAATCCATAATTTGCATAGAACGGTGACATTCCTATTGATTTGTTGAGTGAATCATTATATGCAAACTTACAAAGTGGAATATAGTAGCACCATTCACTTTGAACAGAGGAGCAGTAGCAACGTAAATATTGCTCGATTACTGAGTTAGTACGCTCAATCTGACCGTTGGATTGTTGATGATGGGCGGTTGCTAATCTTGGTTTAGTATTAAGAGCGTAACATAAAGAAGTCCAGAATTCAGATGAAAACTGGGAACGGTGGTCGGATACAATAATCCTGGGGAATCCATGATACCTAAAAACATTAAATAAAAGAAGTTTAGCTGTTAGTTCGGCTGTGGGGACATCAGAGCATGGCACGAGATGGACCATTTTAGTTAAATGGTCTGCTACTACCATAAGACAAGTGCAGTTTTGAGAAGTGGGTAAAGCTACAATGAAGTTAACGCCTATAACTTCCCAGGGTTTTGTATGAATGGGAAGGGGTTGAATTTTCCCGTAAGGCTTGTGTCTTCTTAATTTATTTTTACTGCATATCTCACATGAAAGAACGTAATTATTAACATCCTTTTTCATGTTAGGCCACCAGTAGAACCTTTTAAGCTTTTCAAAAGTTCTATCTACCCCCTGATGACCACTGGTAGGAGTATCGTGGAAGGATTTAAGAATCCTTACTTTTAAAGTGGAAGGGGCTATAATACGTCCTTGGAAGTGTAGAACACCTTCCACAAGACTAAATAAAGAACTTTTAATATTCTTTGAATTATTTTTAAGTTTTATCATAATATCTTTACAGTACTTATCAGCCTTCTGAGCTTCGATAAGACTGTTGATATTATCACGAGTTGAGCAAAGAATATCTTTTCCTTGAGGAGATTCATTCTTGTAATCGGGCCTCCTAGATAAGGCGTCGGGTTTGTAACTTTGAGAACCAGGCCTGAAAACAATTCTATAATCAAATTTTGATAAGAATAAACCCCAACGTATTTGACGTTGATTTAGGTGTTGAGGCTTTTTAAAATATAACAGATTCTTATGATCTGTTATGACTTGGACTGGAAACTTGGCACCTTCAAGATGATGCCTCCATACGTCGAAAGCCGTGATTATAGCGAGAAGTTCTTTATCATATATTGTGTAGTTAACTTCCGCTTTATTGTAACGATTTAGGTTAATCACCAGGTTGGTGTATTAACTTAAATAAACAAATAAATGTAAAATATTGAAAAACACTTTAAATATTAAAATATTATTTAACAAATCATTTATTTTATCAAGATATTTATTTATTTATTTATTTATTTAATGTTTAATGTTAATGAAACCTCGAAATTATTAAACTAATTTTAAACTACATGTTTTTATATCAAAATAAAATCAAACCTAATAATTTGATTGGTAAAATAATTTATAATAAAATTTAACAAAATAATATTTTCAATAAACAAAAAGTGTAATAGATGGAGTCGAACCAGTGACATCTTGTACTGAGCTCCAACTATTAACCACTAGACTAATAGGTTTCATTACATTTATTCAATGACCTTGAATGAAAGGCCACCGGATGTAATAAATTATCGTTATTTCCCAGTTGAGACAAGACACAACCAATAGCAAAATCGCTTGCATCTGTTTCAACTATAAACTCTTTATCGGGATCAGGATATATTAATACTTCTCCAAGGGTGAATGAATATTTCAATTTTTTAAAAGCATTGTCAGTTTCGGCATCCCAGACAAATTTTGCATCTTTTTTTAGAAGTTTACGGAGTGGTTCAGTCTTGTCAGAAAAATTTTTAATGAACTTTCTGTAAAAGTTACATAAGCCAAGAAAACTTTGAAGTTCTTTTAAGTTTCTTGGTATAGGCCAGTCTAAAATCGACTTCACTTTGTTTTCATCCATTATTAAACCATCGATTGAAACTGTGAAACCAAGAAAGATAGTCTTCGTGACATGGAAATCACATTTTTCTAATTTTACAAATAGACCATTCTTGATTAATAGGTTGAGAACATTACTTACATGGGATATATGATCTTGGAGATTAGTTGAATAGATGATAATGTCATCCAGATATACTTGAACATTCTTACCGATAACCTCACTTAAAACATCTTGAATAAATCTTTGAAATACAGAGGGTGCATTTCTAAGACCGAAAGGCATTACGAGATACTCGTAATGACCAAGTGGAGTTCTGAAAGCGGTTAGGTATTCATGGCCCTCCTTTACTCTAACAAGATTGTAGGCCGACCGCAAATCCAGACGAGTAAAGATTCTTGCACCTTTGAATGATTCAACTAAATCATTCAACCTGGGGATTGGATAACTATTACGAATAGTAATAGCATTTAAGCGCCTATAGTCGACACAAAGCCTTAAGGTTCCATCATGTTTCCTTACGAACAATACAGGGGCTCCGGCTGGTGATTTTGACTTTCTAATAAATTTTTTCTTTAGATTTTCTTGGATATATTCCTTAAGAGCCTTGGTTTCATCTACTATTAAAGAATATATTGGTCCAAAGTATAATTGACCACCAGGGATGAGTTCAATGGCAATATCGTATTCCCTGTGGGGTGGTAGTTTTTCTGATTGCTTTTTCTCAAATACTATTTTATATTTAGAATAATATTTTCCAATTATTTCTTCTTTGGGTATTTCTTTATTTGATTTCTCTTTATTATCCGTTTCTATTATAGCAGCACATAAATTGGTGTCGTATAATTCTTCATCAGAAATTATTTCTGGAATTATATAATCCGAGTTTTCTTGACAAACATGTTCTTCTTGGTCAACATCTTCTCGTTCGAACATTGGGGCTGTTATATCGGAGTGAAAGAGAAACTTGTTTCCTTTTGAAGAGGGGCAGTGTGAAGCGCAATATCTACCAATAAAGAAAATACTATTAGTATAATAGTTAATGTATGGGTTGTGCTTAGACAACCAATCGCGACCCAAAATTCCATTAATTCCCTGTAGTTGTAGATTACCGATGTAAAATTCAAACACCTCGGAGTGATCCATCAACTGAAGTTTAATAGGCTTAGTGGTTTGTTTAACTGACATTGTCTTACTGTTGGGTAATTGAATATTAATTGGAGATGAGAGACCAGTGATAGGGATTTTCTTCGCGGTAACAAAGTCCTTACAAAGGAAACTTCTTCCTGAACCTGAGTCTATCAATATATTGGCTGGTATTTTTTTATTGTTAACACTTATATAGAACGTAGTAGAAATAGTATTCTTTCCGTTAGGCGTGTAATTAGCAGACAGAAAATCATTTTTACTCTTGTTTTCATTTTTTGTTTTATCTTTCTTAAAGTTTTTCCCCTTGAATCGTTTTTCTGCTTGGTTATGTTCATACCTTTGTCTCTGGAAGATTTTTCTTTTATTGTTTTTATTGTTGGCTTTTTGACGTAGGCAACTTTCTAAGTAGAGTTTCCTATCTATACTGATAATTAAATTAGTTGCCTCGAACAGAGTTGTGGGTTTATCCAATTTGTCAAACTCCTCGCGGACACAGTCAAGGAGTCCTCTTCCGATGATATCATTTAACACCTCATCTGGCCACCCTAGGCGTCCCGCAAGCCTTCTAAATTCTATTGTATACTCTGCTGCATTAACGAGCTGATATTGTTTAAGTTTAAACAACTTCTCAATTAAAACATATTTTTGTTTTCTTTCCTTACCAGAATCGAAGTTTTCCAAGAGTATCCTTTTAAATTCTTCATAACTTATTGTTTTTAGAGTTCCATCCGTAAGTAGTGACAGACCCCATTTCTTGGCAAGACCGGTAAGTCTATTGATAATAAAGGAGCACTTCGATTCGTCATCTTTAAAAGAACTTGGGTGATCTGTAAAAAAATCTTCACTTTGAATCACTACTTCGAAAGGTCTTAATTTATTTTTGCCATCGACTCCTTTTTGCAACACTCCATTTGGAGCAAAGTATGCTGGAATAAAGTCGGTAATGGCGGAGATTAGCCTAGCTGCACTACTGCTTCCAGAAATACTATTTTCTTCAACTTCAAATACATCACTATTTTTCTTGGATTCCATTTCTGTTAATATATAAAAATATAATTAGAGTAATATTTAAGAAAAAAAAAATAATGTTTCTGGTTGATCCAATTACAAAACTTTATCTAATATATTATCTACTACTACTAGTGTATTATATGTTTAAAATAATTTTATATTTATTTCTTTAATATTATTAATTATTATTTATATATTTAAACTATTTGCTTTATAAATTATTTGTTATGTATTATTTTTTGATTTATTTACAATTTATACGATTTATATTACTTGTGTTATTAATATTACTTATTTTATTTATTTTACTTATATTGTATTATTGCGAATATTTTTAAATTTATTACTATATATATTATTATTACTATTATTATTATTATTATTATTATTATTATTATTACTATAATTATTACTATTATTATTATTATTATACTATAATTATTATTATTATTATTATTACTATAATTATTATTATTACTTTAAAATAAAAAATATATATATATATATATAGAAGAGTTATTATGGTAATAATTTCATTATAATATTTATTATAACAAAATTATTAACCCTACAACCTGATACTAACATCAAGTTGAGAAAATAAGAAAACAATTAGAAAAAATAAAGAAAATTTTAACTTATCTTAACAGAGAAGAGTTTATTATAAACAAATATAATAAACAACACAAAATAAAAGAACACTTATTGAAAATGTTTTTGTAGATTTTATTGATTATTATTATATATTTATTAATATTTGTTATATAATAATAACTCTTGATTTCTCAAAAATTTAGAGAAATCAATAGCTATTTATATGAAAAATTAAATAATAAAAATTTATATAAAATAATAATTTAAAAGGTTTTCTAATATTAACAATTATCTTATCTAGAAAAAGATTAGAAGAAAAAACTAGATAAGTTCTTTAAGGAAAAACCAATTTATTAATATAATAAATTAGAAAAAACTTTAAAGTCCGATAAAATTAATTTATATTTTAATAAGAAAATAAAAAACTTTAAAGTCCGAATAAGTTAATTCAAATTTTAATTAAAAATAATAATTAAATAATTAATTTATTATTATAGAAATTAATAAAATTTATAATTAATTGAATAAAATAAATGTATACTAAGTAAATTTAAAGAAAATTTTTAATTAAATTAAAATTATAATTAAATTTACAAATACATATTAACTTGATAAATAATTACTAATTTAATGAATGAATGTATAAATTATGTAATAGATAAATAATCAAATAAAGAAATTATAATTATTTAACAAATAATTATAGTTTCTTACATTACATTTGATAAATTTTAGAAATTATCTTAATTTTAATATAGAATTAAAAAGTGATAATTTCAATTTATTTTAATGATAACTGTATAAGTTATTTATGAATTAAAAATGTTTTATTAAAAATAACACTAAAAATTTGGTTTATTAGAACACTTGTTTTCTAATATTTTATTTTATAAATCTTTTATTAAAATTTATTAAACATTACAAAATTTAAAGTGATTATTAAAATTAAATTAATTAATTAATAATAATAATAATAATATTTACATGAAATATTTACAAGTATTTATATTTTTCTTTAAAATTAAACTATTTATAATTTATAAATAAAAAGAATAATTAAATAAAATAAAAGTAATAAAATTAATAATAAAATAAATATTTAATAATAAAATAAATAAATTTGTTTATTATAAAAATAATTAAAAATATTTTGTTATTTAAATTAATAAATTTTGTTATTATAAAATTATTATTTAATTATAAAATTAATTATAAAAATTATTATAAAACTAATTATTAAAACTAATTATTTTATTTTAAATTTAATCTTAATATTTTTATTTTGAAAAATATATAATATTTCTTTCATATCTGAGTATTAATGTAATTTTTAAGTGTAATTTATTTGTTTTAATTAATTAATTAATTAATTTTTTTTTTATTTTATTAAATTATTATTAAACTTGGCTAAGGTTAGTTTTGATTTTATGTATAATAAATTTTCAAGATTTATTAATTTTGTTATTTATCACATTGATAAAGAATGAAAATTAAAAATTAAAAATAATTATAAAACGGAATTTAAAAATAATAAATAATTAAATTATAATAAAGTAATTAATTTTTAGATTATAAACATTTAAATTATAAAAATATTAAATATTTAAATAATACACAATTAATAATAATTAGATTAAAATAATATAAAATAAACAATAATTGTTTATTTAATTGTTTATTATTAATAGTTAATTTATTATTTATAAATAGAGTATATATATAAAAATTAATATAAATAGAAATAAAAATTAATAGTTTTAAAAATTGTTCCTAATTAGCCATTATAAAAATTAGATAATATTAATAATAATATTTTAAAATGATTATTTTTAATAAATGATAATTTTAATAAAACAAATTGTATAAATGAATCAATAACTAATTGATTTAATTATTTTAAGTTACTTAATAAAATATTAAAATAAAATTAAAATTACTTTTATCTTTTTTTTATTAACTAGTATATCTAGTTATATTTGAACATGAGAATAAAGACTTTTAGTAAGAAATTACTAAATTAACTTTATTTTCAATCTGTTTCAACATTAAAAATTTATTGCCATGTTGGTCCAGTCGGTTAGGACTATACAGGTTACTGTAGAGGGCGGGGTTCGAATCCTCGGCATGGCACCAAATAATCGGATGAGGTTTCTATCCTGGGATATCATGAGACCACACGTGATATTCATAAGGCTTTCCCTCAAATGATTATTTCACCCAACCCTGATACTACGCTTTGAATTGAAGCATAGACCTTGATGATTGTAAAATTTCCAATCGCCAATGATTACACCCACTAGGGAGGAGTTAATGATTCCGTTCTGATGCTCGTGGTCAATAGAGATATATATAGGAACGTTAGGAATGCATCTCCGGACAGTGTGTAACGACGATTGAGAGCGGCGAAGCTGATACAGTATGCCAATAACTCATCACCTTACAGTTAATTAATAACTGTATGGCCATATTGGGAGATGGGTACCCAGTATGTGCAGTCTATGTTTTTTAAAAATTTATCTTGTGGCTTAAAGAATATAATTCAAAAATTTAGTTCATATGATTTATTTACTTTGTTTATTATTTTATAAATCAAAGAATAATTTACATTTTTGAATTACACAAGAAAAATTTTTAATTTAAAATGTGATTGGGATAATCACATCTTTACAATTATTATGATAGGGTATATAATTCTTATCAATAAGCTGTATTATTGTTCATAATTCCAGAATAGATCGGGTGGTTCATAAGAGATGAATACACCTGGTTTTGTGTCATCATGTTAACATTATTAACCGTTGTTGGTATAAAAGTCATCACTCATTGTTTTCCTTTCGGCTTTTTCAGCTCTTTCAGCAACTTTAAATGCCTCAGCTAAAAAAAGGTTTCGCACTAAGAGATAATAACTAGGAAGTGAGGATATTTCCTAGATTTAATTGCATTTAAATAATCCTCTACTGACATTAACTTCATATAGTCATGCTCCAAATGAGGATAAAGTTTCAAATATCTATAATTAGAATTTTTGATTGTTTCAATGTTCCTAATTTTCATTGTTTTCAAATTAGAACATTTATCATTTGGTGTTATTTCTAAATATTTTTCTATTGCCGTTTGAATTTCCATATATTTCGGATATCGAATTTCATTACTCTTCTTAACCAAAAGAATTTAATACTTCTTTAACATCACAATCAACAGCCTCCTTGGCTTAGATAAAAATTATTCTAGGCTTATCGACATCGAAGATCTCCATTATTCTAATAAATTCCTCCATCAAAATCTTTACATATTATATTTTATAATTAGTAATTATTATTTATTAAACAAAATATAATATTTAGCAAATATTAGATTCTTATTTTATTTAAATTAAATATTTATATAATTATCATATTTTATATTATCAATATCAAACTTATATCAATACTATTACATATTCATATTGATAATTAATATTTTAATAATTAATTATTTTATATAAATACATGTTTAAATCTTTTGATTAATCCTTTGTAGGATTAATGCAATTTAAATTATAGTGATAATTATATAACATAATCATGTAATAGAATATTATTAAGATTAAATAAAGTTTATATTTTAAATACTTATAAAATTTACTAAATAACAATATATATTTTAAATAAAAGTAAAATTAATATAAAATAAAAAATTAAAATGTATAAGTGAAAAAAATAACCAAAAAAAAAAGGTCAGAGAAAAAAGTCTTAAAAAAGTTAATTAAAAAGTAAAAGTTTTTCTATTTATTATTTTTATTACTAATATAATATTTTTAAATCAATAAATATTATTTAAATCTGCATCATTTGTGTGTAAGAATCTATAATTATTTTAAATTAATAATTATATTTCCTTAGTTAAGTTATAATAAATATAACTTTATTTAATTATATTTTATACATTTATAAAATATTAAAACTAATTAAAAATTTCTTTTGGAAATCTTTAGAATAATAAAGAATTCCTTAGAATTTTTTAGAAAATTATTGAATAAAATTATTAATTATTTAAAACATATATTACAAATGTCGCGGAAAAGATGGAGATAACTGTTGCATATATTTAGATAATGATTCGATTGTTGCCGCACGTTGTGATGGATATTATGATAGTACTAAAGAAAGAAAGTTTTACAGTTTTAAAGTATTGTAATAATAATAAATTCAACTAAAGATAAAACTTATTTAAAATATCATAAAACTATTACTAATTACTAATTCTGTACTTTTAATATTAATATTTGTTAATGAAAATTAGTAATATAATTCAAATTAAGAAGACTTTATCTATATAAATTCCTAATTAATAATTTAGGGTTTTATTTAAAAATAATTAAATTATTTTTATAATTAAAAATTCTTAAAAGTCCAATATCTCGTCTCCTAGTTGTCCAATAGGGTTGAATTTAACAAATATTGTAGTTCTTAGTTGTAGCTTCCAATTAATATAGTTTTAGCGTGAATATTAATATATTATTTCCATTTTTTGTCGAGTTATTGCTATTTTTACGAATATTTTTGTCAATTTCTTAAGGGTTAAATTAAATCAATTTTTTTAATAAATTACACCTAACCCTTTTATTTCTAATTATTTAATGCTACTAATATTTATTTTTATAATTAAAATCGAATTAAAATAATATTTGTCAATAACGAAATTAAATTTCAATTGATCTATTAGTGAATTTAATTCTAAATCCACTAGTATTCGTGACAAATAAAAGTATTTAATAGGAAATACATGTTATTAAGTGACACCCCGTATCAAATAATGATTACAATAATAAAAAAAACAAATATGTAAATATTATTGGTTTTTACAATAATGTAAATTTAAGAGAATTAGATAATACAATTGATTAATTCAATAAATAAATATTTTTTTAAACTTTAAATTGGTTTTAACTTTTATGTGTTCAAAAATTACTGTAAAATTCTAATTGAAAATTTTTATTCTTAATTACCAAATAAGGTTATATTAAATATTTCATTTTAATATAAAAATATGTGTAAAGCGCAAAATTTTCTCTTAACATTAAAAAGAGAGAATTTGCACTTTTTTAAACCTAACCTAAAATTATGTCTGAAAAAACTAATTTTAAAATTTTTCAAAAAAGAGAATTTTTATTAACTTATCCAAATGACTGGAATGGGTGTTTAACTCTTAAAGATATTGCTATATTCTTTGATACAAAATTTAAAAATGAATGAGTATGTAGTAAGTTAAGAAAAGGGGCATCAAGAAGATGAAAAACATACTAATTTTCATGGTTATTTGAACTATATTGGCAAGAATAAAAGAGGTTTTGTTTGTTGTGGAAAAAATGCTCAGTTTGTATTTGATGTTCCAATTTCTGCGCAAAAGGAAGAAAATGGTACCGTTCGTCTTCCTTATAACTATAAAGAGTTTTATATCAAAACATATTATAATAATACAAAACACTCAATTATAAAATAAATTCTTTTATTAAAAATAATCGTTTTATGAAAAATCTTTTATTAAATAGTTCTTATTATGTTATGAACTATAAAATAGTTAATAACAATTACGTTCTTTCAATTAAAGAAAATTTACAATATTTATATTTTTTCTTAATTATATTCGAATATATTAAATTAAATTAATTTACATATATTCAATTTAAATATTAATAATAATTAATTTTATAAAATAATAAAATATTTAAACTAAAACTAATTACAGTATAATTTTTTAATTAACTATTTGTTATTATAATTATTTTTTATTATAACTATTTAAATATTTTAACTAATTTAAAATTAAACTAAAAACTATTAATAATATTAAACTATACTATTTAAAAAAATAAAAAATTTAACAATAACAGATTTGGCGAATTTTTTGTGACTAAATTATTTAATTTCATATTTAATAAATATAAATTTAAATAATTTAAGTTTTAATTTATAATTTTAAATTTTAATTATTAATTTAAGGAGAAATAATTATTTAAAGTATTTAATTCATGTACGTAAATTTAATGTATGATTTTTCGTTTACATAAATTTATTGAAATATGCTTTAATTCATAAATTAATGTAAATTACATAATTTTATTCAGGATATCGTGACAAAAATTCATACATAAATTAATGTAATAATGTATTACATAAATTTATTAAAGATATAAAGATATCTTTACAATAACTTTAAAGGTGACATTTGTACTCACGCTAAATGTTCCATTAAGTTTAAAGGAGATAAATCTGATAAAAATTGTAAAAATAGTTATACAATTCTTGACTATGTTACAAAACAAAGGAAAGAATTGGATGTTGAAGACTGGAAAATTGATTCTTGTTTTGATTGGGAAAAACGCTTAGAAGAATACGAAAGAAAATATAAAATTGATAAACCGGATAAAACTAAATTAACTGAATTAGAAATGCCATTTTGTAGTTGGTTATGTGAATTGATCATTAATAATAGTTCAATGACAAAAAATGAAATCCGACGAGAAATATTAAAACATGAAGACTTTAGTTTTATTTATATGTCAAAAAATCTTAATTATGAAAATTTATTATCAAGATATTTCAAAGAAAATCCTTCTCTTAAACCTCCTGCATATTGGGGTTTATTTTGGATACCTTGTGAATTGAAAGAGGCTATGGATTATCTAAACAATTGGGTTAAAGACTGGTTCGGTAAAAATATATTAAGGATGGGTGTAGACCTAGACCCGTCTTTTTATCAGGAGATGGCAATTGTGGAAAAACAAGTTTGATTACCTTTCTTGGAACATTCAGCTATTGGTGCACTAGTTGGAATTTTAACAACTATTGTTCTACTGATAGCAACGAAGATGCCAAAAATAATTCATCAGATAATACCTGGTCCTATTTAAAACCTTGGGTTGGTGGCCAGGATATTGTAAGCATTTCAGGTAAATATAAACAACCTGAAAATGTAAAGAATAACCGTCCATGTATTTTTGTCAGTAACTATAAATTTGCTGATAGGTTTGATGAAGGAGCTCAAAAGTACTAGAAGGACATGAAAGCCTTCATAATTGACTTACCTACAGGTGAAGATATTAAGACTTTCAAAGATAGAAGAAGTATTGGAGGTTTTGCCAAGTGGGTCTCTTATGATACCAGAGATACCTGGTATTATAGAAATATTATCAATCGAGAGAGGATGAAAAGGACAATATATACCTTCCATACAACTTAAAACGTGACAAATGTTCAATTAAGTTCAAAGGTGATACAATGGATAGAAATTGCAAAAACAGTTACACTATCCTTGACTATATCACCAAACAACGCAAGGAACTTCCAGGAAACGAGTGGAAAATTTTATCAAATTTTAATTGGGAAAAAAGACTTGAGGAATTTGAATGTCAATATAATAAACCCAAATCGTTAAAAACTAAAGTAACTGAAATAGAAATGGAATTCTGTAATTGGTTACGTCTGTTAATATTAAACAATGAACAATTAACCAAACATGAAGTAAAAAAAGAAATATTTAAAAACCCTGAAATTAGTTTCTTTTTATGTATAAAAATTTAAATTACGATTCTTTAATTAATAAAGATCGGTTTAATGTAACTAAAATAACGAATAATAGATTAAACGAAGACTAAGATAACTTAACACCTCTCTATTCGAGTTGTTAAAATAAACACTAAAATTAACTATAATTTAATTTAAACACTTAAGAATATTGCGCAGCACCTTATAACTCTATTCGTTATTAGTTACTTGGCTTACATTAAGATATTTTACTTATTTTTAATAATTAATTTTTATTTATTATAATATGTAATTAATATATTTTTATAATAATAAATAATTTTTAATAATAAATTTTATAGTAATATTTAATAATTTTAATAATAAATTTTATAGTAATATTTAATAATTTTAATAATAAATTTTTATAATAATATTTAATAGTTTTTAATAAATAAATTTTTATAATAACATTTAATTAATAATTTTTGATAATAATTAATAATTTTATAAACATAAAAATATCTTATTTAAAAAAAATTAATTTTTAATATTTACAATAGTATTTTAATATATATAAATAATAAATTAATTAAGATTGATTTAAAATTATTTACAAGGTTTAATTTAACTTATATCAAAATAAATTATTTTTATAATTAGGTTTAGGTTATCAATAATATAGGAAAGTACAATTAAGTAAAGAACTATTAATAATATTTTATAACAAAATAAAGATTATTAATTCATTCTTTAACATATATGATTTATATCAAATATTCTTAATCAACAAAAATTAAATTTTGTAGAAATGAATAAAAGTATAAATACATAAAAAAAAAAAAAAAAAAAAAAAGAAAATTTAAAGTAAATATGTTTTATCATTAAACACAAATTGTTTTATTAAAATATTATTTTTATTTTAATATTAATCTTTATTTATTTAATTATTAATTTTATTTAAATTAATAACAGAAAAATGATTATTAAAACTAATAAAATAATAAAATAAAATATTTATATATAATAATTTATTTAAATTTTAATAATAAAAGTTGATTATTAAAAAAAAATAATAAACTAAAATATTAATAATAATTTATTGAACTTTTTAATAATAGAAAATAATTTATAAGAAATATTTACATGTATTTATATTTTTCAATGATTTTAAACTATTCATTTTTATAAACAATAAATAAATAAAACAAATAATTGTTATAAATATTTACAAATAAAATATTAAAATAAATAAGTTTTAATTATAATTTGTTTATAAAAGTTGAGTTATAAAATAAATAAAATATTAATTATTTTAAATAAAAGTAATTTGAGGATTATTTAACTATTTAATTTTAGTTTTGAAATGTTTATAAGTTTGTTTATTTATTATTTACAATTTATTAAATTTATTTATTATTTTGTTTATTTGTAATTTTAGAAAGATATTAATTATTAATTTATTTTAGTTTTAATTAAAACTGTTAATAATTAATTAATTTATTATTATTTTTATTTTAATTTATTTCTTTTAATTAATTTTCACAAATTGATTTCAAGACTTCTAAAAGAATTAATTTTTGGATTAAGTTTAATAAAAATTGCTATTTTTTAATATTTTTAAGATTTATAATTTCGTTATTTATCAATTTCTCGGCCCTTGAAGTTGTATCATTTTCTTTTAAAATATAAAGGAAAACATTTTTCAATGTGAACATTTCTTTCAAGGAGTTTTCCAGTTTGTGGATTTAATTTGCTTCTTCTTACTAGTCTGATCATTACATAATCCCCTGGATTATATGTTTTTCTTAATACTTTATTAAATCCAATTCTATGTTCCCAGTATTTGTTGGCATGTTCAGAATATTCAGTAGCTTCTTTTACCCATTTTTGATGGCTTATGTAACGAAACTCATTGATAAATAACAAAATTATTAAATTAAAATAAATAATAAAAAACAAATTCTTGTCTAACTTAACCCAAAAATTAATCTATTCAAAAAAAAAATTAAATCCATATTTAAGAAAATTTAATTAAATAAAAATAATTAAAATAAAATCATAATAAATTAATTAATCATTAATAATTTTAATTAAAAACTAAAATAAATTAATAAATAATATTTTTCTAAAACTACAAATAAACAAAATAATAAACAAATTTAATAAATTATAAATAACAAATAAACAAACTTATAAACATCTCAAAATTAAAATTAAATAGTTAAATAATTTTTAAGTTACTTTTATTTAAAATAATGATTATTTTATTTATTTTATAACTCAACTTTTATAAACAAATTGTAATTAAAATAACATTTTGAAACTCATCTTTATTAATATTTTAATTTAAATATTGTTTAATTTAATAATAAATTATTCTTTATTTCTCTTTTATTAATTTTATTATTTTTAATGTAAATAGCTTAAAATCAAAGAAAAATATAAAAACATGTAAATATTTCTAATAAATTATTCTTTATTATTAATTATTTAATAAATTATTATAGATATTTTATTAGTTTTAATAATCAAAAAGTATGATTATTAATTAGTTAATAAATTATTATAAATATTTTATTAGTTATTAATAATCAATTTTATTATTAAAATTTTAAAATAAATTAGTATAAATAATAAATATTTCATTTTATTATTTTATTAGTTTTAACAATTATTTTATTAATTTAAACAAAATTAATTATTAAATAAATAAAGATTAATATTAAAATAAAAATAAATTTTTTTAATAAAACATTTTTGTGTTTAATAATAAAACATATTTATTTTTTTAAATTTCTTAAATCTATTTTATTCAGTATTTATCCTCTTATTCACTTCTACAAAATTTAATTTTGTAGATTAAGAATAATAGGTATAAATCATCATATGTAAAGAATTAATTAGAAATATTTAATTATATTAATAATTAATTCTTTCTACAATTAATAATAAAAAATATTATTAATTGAGATAAAATTAAAAAAATATAATATAAAAATTGAAAAACGAAAATTTAAAAACTTAGAGTTTATTATAAGATTATAATAAACAACACTAAAAGTAAGTTACGAGTATTTTAGAAATTATTTTATTATAAAAATTTTTTATTAAAAGTAATTTTAAAATATTTGTGTTAATTATTATAATTTCTTATAATAATAACTCTTGATTATTTTTAGAAGAATCAAGAGTCCTATTTATATTAATTTGATTTCTAATCTTGGAAAATTATCTCTATCTAGAAAAAGATTAGAAGAAAAAACTAGATAGATCTCGATTGGTGTTTAATTACATAAATCTTTAGTTAATAAGAAAACCCGAATAAGGGAGAAAACTTATTAACTAATTATATATTAATTTTATTAATATTTAATCACAAATATAATTAAATAATTAATTCTTTTAATTATCTTAATTAAAAGTCCAAGAAATAATATAATTTAATTATTTCTTGATTAAATAAAATTATCATTTTAATACAATTTAATTTTTCTTAATTAAATAGAATTTATCATTATTTTAATACAATAATACATTATTATAATTTAATATATTAATTATTGATAATTTAATTTAATGTAAATAAATTTTAAAACAATAACATTCATTAATAATTACTATGTGACATAATTAATAAAATTATTCATAAAATTTTATAAAATAATAAACTTTAAATATTAATTTTTTAATAAAGAATAATAATTATTTTGAAAAATAATTATAATTCTTTACATCATAATGGCATGGTTCATATAGTTTTAGGAATATAATAATAATTAACACAAATAATAAAATTACAATAAAAATAATTTTGTTTTAAAATCAATGTTTATTTATTTAAATTTATAAAAGAAAAATAATAATATAATTATTTATTTAATAAAAGTAAGTTATTGATTATATTTTATTTCACTAAAAATTACATGTATTTATATTTTTTTATCAAATTAAAATTTGTAAAGCCTAACTATTTTTTTAATAAACTAATTACTAATTATTTTTATAAATAAAACATTTAAATTGAAATTGAATTATTATTTTAGTTAATAATATTATTGTTATAAATAGTAGTTATATATTATTGAATTATTAATTATTTAATAATAGTTTAATACTAATATATATAAAATAAAAATAAGGAGATTATACAGAATATTTTATTGTGGTTTAGTTAAATTTAGTAATTAAAAATAAATTTAAATTGATAACGAAAATTTTAATAACTAATTAAATAGATTTGATTATTTTCAATATAACATAATACAAAAGAAATATAATATTAATATATTAAGTGAGCAAGGACAATATTCTTGGCTAAAGATTTTTAATACATTATAATGGAATCGGATCGATAATTCAAAAAGGAATTATAAGTTAATTAGTGATTTATTAACTTAAGATTTCTATTTAGTAATATTTGAAGAATATTGGAAAGTTCCAATTATATAGAATAGAATAATCTATAAGGTTAGAATAATTGTTAAGATAATAACTGAATTTCAATTTCAATTTCAATAATTCAGTTATTTGAATTTCAATATTAATAATTAATAATATAATAATTATTATTAAAATATTTAGGAAATAGTCTAGGCCAACTAATTGACTAAATATTATTAACATATTGAAATTAATATATATTAAATAATGTAAACACGTGATTGTCATATTAAATTAACTTCTACATATTATATTTTAATTATAAAATATAATATTTAGCAATATTTAATTCTTATATTTTATTTATATTAAATATTTATATTATTATCTAACTTTATATTATCAATATCAAACTTATATTAATGTAACAAATCTTAATGTTAAGATTGTTATAAGGTTTTTTACACAAAAGGTTCTCGACACTAAAGTAATTCAAAATATGTTTTATTAAAATAAGTTTTTTTTTATTAGTAGAAATATAAATTATTATTTTATTAATTAATCATTGTAATATTTTAAATTACTTTAAAATTAATTAATAAAAGCACAAGTAAAAATATTTTATTATGAAATTTTACACCTATTTATAGTTTTTCAGGAAAATTAATTATTTTAAGTTATCAGTTGTTATTATTAATTATTAGAAATAAAAGAAAATTAAAGAAAACAAGTTTTCTTTCTAGAAAATGAATCTTAGATAAAAAATGATAAAAAATATTAATAAAATAGAATTTTCTAGTTTTATCGGTTCAATTGTTTAACCGATAAACACTAGTAATTTCTTTAATATTCTAGTTATAATAAATAAAAAGTTATTAAAATTTGGAAAGAGTGGGTGTCGAACCCTAAGGGTTCAGCCCGATGGTTATGGTAACTTACCATTGAACCATAGTTACTAATTTACTAGTTATTGGTAAAGAACGAACATATAATGGATTATTAATTAGAATTTCAACTTACTTTAGAATCCATTATATTATTCTTTACTTAATATTACTTTACTATATTTTCTATACTAAAATATTTTCTAAATATATTTTTTTTATTTTTATTAAAAGTTTCTAAAATATTATCAATAATTCTATATTTTTATTATTAATATCAATATCTATAATTTAACCTTAAATTTTATTATTTTATTAAAGTGTTTATTATCAATATTAATATTTTATTTTTATTTTCAAATATATTATTATATTATTATTATATTGTATCAATATTAAACTTGTATTCTTTTTAGTATTTTATTTTATTTTTAAATTGATTATTTAATATTTTTTTTATTCCCCACAAATAAAATCAAATCTTAATTGATTAATAATAAATATTAAATATATTATAGTTTTTAAATTTATTTTATATAAAATATAAGAATATTATATTAACATTCTTGATTAAAATAACTTTATTTTTCTGTAAAATCTTTTTAAATTTTGTTTGTTTCTTTTCGTACATATTAAATAATTTAGTTTTAGTATATGAAAAATAATATAAAATTATATAAACAAAATTTATTAAAATAAAAATATTTATGAATTAATTAATTTAAATTAATATAAAATTGAAGTAATTAGTAATAGTAGATTATTTTTTTTAAATATGATAACAAAATGTAGAAAGGCTTTACATATTTATTTTTTTTCAAAAAGTATAAATAAGTGAAGTTTTTCAAGAATTAAAATGTAGACAGAAAAATATTGAAAATAAATAATTAAATAAAAATTCTAATAAAACCCGAACCATAACATAATTTATGGTGGAGATATCGGGGAATATTAGAAAAATAAAATTGAATATTATTTATTAATTAAATTATTTAACAAAGCCTTGGATATAGATTTCCGGGCTAAGTTTAACCTACATAGTAATTGGGCTAGTAGGCTCTGGACTGCTGTATTTTATATTGAATACAGTAGCCGTGGTACCCGCGTGGCATGACGCCGTGAAGAGGCAAGCTGCACGTCAGACAGGGTATACTATCAGATTATCCATAAGTTTTGTTAAATAATAATAATTAATAATTTAATATTAATATTAATAATAATAAAAGTTATAATAATAAAAAAAAAAAAAAAAAAAAAAAAAAAAAAAAAAAAAAAAAAAAAAAAAAAAAAACTTTGGAAAACTTTAGTTTTTGTAGTAACTTTATTTAATTATAGATTATAAAATAAAAAATAATAATAAAAAAAAAAAATAATAAAAAGTTAACAAATTTACGAAGTTAATATTCGAGTAAGACAGTGTTAGCTTGCAGGATATTAATTTCATAAACTCTTATTTACAATTTTGCAAGGTTTTGTAGATTGTAAACGCGAGTATCTCAAGGAACAAATCCTTGACAATTAGGCAAATACGCCCTAGAACTATAAAACCTTCACGCTGAAGGCAACTACACACTTCAACAGGTGATAGTTTGTTCACTCGCGCAGAAAATAAGAGGTGGGTCAGGTTCGATCCCTGATAAAACCCTGGTCATTCTTGCGAAGTGACGTTAAAATATATAGTTTTTTTTATTTTTATTTTAGGCTTTTATAAATTTGTTCGCCTATTATTATTATTATTATTATTATTATTTTTGCAATAAAATAAAAATATATATATATTTTTTTTCCTTTTATTAAAATAATAAATATTTCATTAATAAATTTTTTTTTAATAAATAATAAATTAAATTTTTCTTTAGTGTAGAACAAACTTTTAAAAAAAAAAAAAAAAAAAAAAAAAAAAAAAAAAAAATTTTTTTTTTTTTAACCAATAGTATTATCATAGATATAGATTTATATATGTAAAAAAAAAAAAAAAAAAAAAAAAAAAAAAAAAAAAAAAAAATTTTTAATTAATGATAAATATTAAAATAATAAGCAAAAAAAAATTTTTTTTTTTGTAGTACAAATTTTTAATTTTTTTTTTAATAAGAATAAATTTTATAAATAAATTTTTTTTTTTTATTAATAATTCTAAATAATAAATTGTAATTTTTTTTTTATGTTTATCAGTTTATTTTATTTTTTTTTAATATATACATGTACAATATATATATATAGAATATATAAAATTAGATTATTTATATAAAATTAGATTATTATTATTATTTTTCAAATAAGTGTATTATTTTTATGATTTTATATAATTAAATTTTTTTTTTTTTTCGAAATTTTTATAATTGAAATTTTTTTTTTTTGTGTGTTAAATTTTCTATTATTCGTTATATAATTAATTAAATTTTAATTAAAAAGAAAAATATAAATAAGCTGTCTTACAACTCTCTACGCGGGATAGTTGAACACCCACACATAATACTTTATTGTTTTGATCTTGTTGATACTGGGAAGGATACGTTATTATCTTCTTTATTACTAACAATAAGTTAGCCAAATTAAAAAGAATTTAATATTGCTACCTTCTTTTTATTAAGTTTCTTAATAATTAACAATCGACATTATCAACTTATCAATAAAGAGCTAAGGGGACTTATTGTAAGAAGGGTTAACAAGCTATATATTTGATGGTTCAACACTATATAGTTTGGCTTGTATTTTAACTTTTTATTTAATATTTCATTGAATGTTATAACAAAGAATTAATAGAATAATAAATATATACAAAAAAGAAATAAAAATAAAAATAAATATACATTATTATTATTATTTAAGTATTTATACAATTTGCTTTATGTTATATTAATTATTTTAATAAAGGAAATAAATATATTAAATAAAATTAAATAAAGAAGTTATTACTACAAATAAATTTAAAAAAAAAAAAAAGATTAAGATATACATATTTTGTGTATTAATGCTTAAGAGAATATAATAAACATTAAAATTCATAATAAAAAGCTTCAGATTTTCAAATTGCGTTTTTGAGTCTGAATTTATTTTTTTTTTAGTTTCAGATTTTCGAAGGGTGTTTTCGAGTCTGAATTAATTTATCAGATTTTCAGAGAGAGATTCTGAGTCTGAATTATTATTGGAATAAAGAATTGGATTGTCAGAGGGTTTTCTGAGTCCATAATTATATTATTATAAAACAAAGATAAATTTATTTTTTTTTTGTTATTAAATATATTTTTAAAGTAAACATATTTTTAAATTGGATATCATAGCATTAATACCATTTTTAAATTTTCAAATGGCTGAAAATAAAATCAATTTTAAAGAATTAAAAAAGGAATTAAAAGATATCGAGAAAATTTCAAAGGAAAATCTCGATATCAAATCTTGGGAATCAGAAATCCGATTATGGATAAAACTTGAGGAAGTTACTGATCCCAAAAAGATTTTTACCGCCTGCTTACTCACGTCTACTGGAGAGCCTCGCGAAGTTATCCAGGATTTAATTGAAAGTTACAGTACCGATTCTGAATCAGAAAGTGAGGACGAAGAAGAAGAAGAATCTGATTCAGAAGAAAAGAAAAAAGATGAATATCCTTCCTTAAAGGAAATTGTAGAAGCAATAGAAACTTTTTATGGTCTTAAAGAAGACCAGAATATGTTACTTCGTGAGCTCCGTGCTTTAAGAATTAAAAGAAATGAGCGAGTAAAAGACTTTAATACTCGTTTCCGATCCATATATTTGAAATTAGATAAGAAAAGAAAGAAGCGAGTCAGTGTTCTCGATTATATTGATGCTCTTAGGAACAATGAAGAAGCTTGGAAAAAGGTCTCCCTTAAGGATGACATTTCTTTAAATCGGGCGTTTGACATTGCCGAAAAAGTTGATAGAGTAATGAATTTGAGACCCTCAAAAGAGTACTCAACTGAAATTGTCAACCCAAGAATAAATATCAGGAATAATTATCAAAACAACAGAAAGGTAGTAAGAGAGAATTATGAAGTTAGAAGCCCAAAAAGAAATAAAGATTACGAATTGGAGGACTTAACAAAAAAAATGAAAAATCTTACCATTAAAGCCTGTTTTTATTGTAGCGATCCAGGACATTTGCAGTATAATTGTCCTAAGTTAAATGCAATTATTCAAGAAAATAAGAAACGGTTATATAGTGGAAAATCTTTAAACCACTAAAAGGGAGAGGAAGCACTCCCTATAAAAATAAAATAGCTTCATTACAATACAAATCCATTCCTAGTAGTACAAATGATTATAATAAGGAAGAAAAAGAAGATGCTTCCTATACTAATGAAACTCACAAAGAATCCGATAATGAGAATGATGTAGAATTTATAGTTAGTGCGACAAAAAGGAAGTTGACGACTAACGATGAAACTAGTGAAAATAATGAAAAGAGACAACGTAAAAGTCTCAAAGATAATCCTACCCCTATAACAACTCCTGCAATAAGAAAGATAAAAGAGAAGGAAATAGAAAATAGAATAATTGTTAAAAATAAAAATCAACTACATCCTTCGATAATGGCGCAGCCTAATATAAATATTGAGAAAGCCAAAGAAAAACAAATTCGGAATAAAGAAAGAGCTAACTTTGGAAATAACAAGGGAAAAAGGAAGGAAAGGGAGGATAATATTACTATAAGAGAAAAGCAAAGTCTGGATTCTTCAAAACAAAGAAATAGCATCATTACTACTAGTGATAAAATGCATCAACGATTAAATAAATTAATTGATAATGAAAACGATAAAATTATTAAAACAAAACAAATCAATGAAATGGAAGTTATTGAAGTTCCTGAAAAGCTTAATGACGAAGGTCATGAGAATATTACATTACAGAAGCTCATAGATTTTCAAGAGCCTAAAGAAAAAGCAACAATTAGTAGAACGCTTAGGAACATCAAGATGTGTAAGGATCAGGAAGAATATAATGTTTTACAAGATTTGAATGAAACCAAGTGTAATATTAGTTTCGGTCAGCTCCTCAATGTTTCTCCAAAAGTCAGAAGTCAAGTAAGTCAAGGATTAAAATTAGAAAAAACTGAAAAGAAAATAATAGGTGCATTAAACAATACTATTGCTGCTGCTACCTTGGTAAATAATATTGATCACTCTTATATTAGCAAAAGTAAGGAAACCTCAGAAGAAGATATTGCCATGGTTGATGTAACAGTAGATGAAATTCCTGGTAAAGCACTAATTGATTCTTGTAGCAATCTCAATGTTATCACAAAAAAATTTTATGAGAAATTACCTGGAAATTATGAAGAAGTAGGTATTAGTCGTGGAAGGATACGTTTAGCGACTAAGAATGATGAGTATTCAGAAGGAATCATTGTACGAATACCTGTTAAGATTAATGATTATAAAATGATAGTAGATTTTCGTATAATTGATGATGATGACCCATTTTATGATTTGTTGATTAATTTTCAAACTCAAGTAGAACACAATCTTTTTATCCATCCTATAAGATATAGTTTATGTCAATTTAATTCTCAAGGACTAATCGACGTTATAGCTCCTATTAATAATAATTTCCAAGAAGAAGAAAAATTAGTATGTATAGTAAGGAAAATACTTGAAGATGAAGACACAACTAATGAATTAAAGAAACTTGAAGGTCTATCCCCGCAAGAGTATATCCATGATGAAAAATTTTTAGCAAGTCTTTGTAAAGATTATAAAGATGTAATAGTAAAATTACTTGAAGAAAACTTGGACATTATAGCGACATCTTCTGAAGAATTAACCCCGTCAGACTTAGCACCTCATAAGATTAACTTGAAAGCGAACGCAAAACCTGTTAAACAAAGATGTTACAGGGTAACCAAATTTAAATCGGATATTATTAAAGAAGAACTAATTAAACTTATTAAGAAAAAGCTAGTTGTACCATCTTATTCAGAATGGTCTTCACCTGTTGTTGTGGTCCCAAAGGCTAATGGAAAATGGAGATTGTGTGTGGACTACCGCAAGGTGAATGATCTAACCGAAAAAGACTCTTATGCCCTTCCATATATTGACGAGATATTTGACAGTTTAGATGGTGCCAAAATCTTTACTACTATGGATCTATACTCAGGTTACCATCAAATCCTAATGGACGAAGAAAGTGTTGAAATAACCAGTTTTACAACCAAATTTGGCAACTACCAATTCAAAGTTATGCCTTTCGGATTAACTGGAGCTCCGGCTACCTTCCAACGGGAAATGAATAGAATTTTATTTCCTTTAATCGGAAAATGTGTTTTCAACTTTATTGATGATATACTTATATATTCAAAAACTGTCGAAGAACATATCCTACACATAAAGCAGGTATTAGCAATCTTCAAGGAACATAAATTAAAAATTAATATTGAAAAATGTCACTTTATGCAAACGGAAGTTGAAGTTCTTGGTCACAAGATTTCTACTAAGGGTCTTAGTCCTCAAAATAGTAAAATTGAAGCAATTAAAGCCTGGAAAGAACCCACGAATATACATGAGTTAAGATCATTCTTAGGTGCTGTAGGATATTATAGGAACTTTATAAATGAATATGCTCAAACCTCAGCTCCTCTTTGTAAGCTATTAAGAAAAGGCGTAAAATATAAATGGAATAATGAACAAAAACAAAGTTTTACCAAATTAAAAGAAAAATTAATTAATGCTCCTATTTTAAAATATCCAGATTTTTCCAAAGAATTCATTATTCGAACAGATGCATCATATGAAGGTATTGGTGGAGTTTTATTGCAGAAAGACGAATCGGAAATAGAACACCCGATTCATTTCATTAGCCGTAGCTTAACCAAAGCAGAAAAGAATTATGGAATAACCGATTTGGAAGGAACGGCTTTATATTATTGTATTACTAAATTAAAACCTTATATTATGGGAAGCCCCTTTAGAACCATAGTTTTTACAGATCACAAACCTCTACTAGGTTTATTTAATAATAAGGAACCGAATAATGCACGACAAACAAGATGGTGTTTGACTGCAAGTATGCTAAAAGTGGATATTCGCTATGAGCAAGGTAAAAAGAATGTAGTAGCCGACGCTTTATCTAGAATGAAGAACGATAAAGAACAAAAGGTATTAGCTATAAAAACGAATAAAGATGATGAAAATGATTCACTTTCTAAAGTAATTAAAGAATTTATTGAAGAAAAATTTACAAAGATTGATGGTATAGATTATTTTATAGATGGAAATAATTATAGAAAACTTGTTACCGAAACAAATGAAAAACTAAAATTAATTCTCGAAGCACATCATGTTGGCCATGAAGGTTATTATAAAACATATCAAAGACTTAGAAAAAGTTACTACTGGAATGATATGGTCAACGATATAAAACGGATAATTTCAAAATGCGAAAAATGTCAGTTAAATCGCCCTCAGCCATATCCAGAACCACCGAAAACATTCCAACAGAAGTTGAAGGCCCTTTTACTCATCTTGGACTTGATATTATTGGTCCCTTAATAAAAACTGGTAATAAAAACCAATATATCATTGTTGCGGTGGATTATTTCACAAAGTGGGTGGAGGCTGAACCTACTGAAAATATTACATCTAAGGACATCATTAAGTTTTTAATAAATGTTTTCGCTAGACATGGAGTTCCTCAAGTCATTACAACGGATAATGGCGTTCAATTCACATCGGATATGACTAAAATATTCCTGGACTTATATGATGTTTACGTAAAATTTACCACTACCTATCACCCAGAAAGTAATGGATTGGTTGAAAATAGGAATAAAGAAATTGGTAAATTATTGAGATTACTTGGTGAAGAAAATAAAGACTGGGATGAGGTATTACCTTCAGCCTTGTGGGCCCTTAGAACTACAAAGAATTCTGTAACCAAACATTCTAGCTTCGAATTAGTTTATGGTCGTGAGGATCAACAGCCTTTCGACATTGCTGCTAGACCTACACAAGGAGTGAATAA